>RXID01021558.1:80000-105412 GCA_005019695.1 Trichopus zeylanicus subsp. travancoricus
TAGTAGTAGGAGTTGTAGTAATCGCAGTAGTAGTAGTAATAATTGTGGTAGTAGCAGCAATAATAGTAGTAGAAGTAGTAATAATAGTAGGAGGAGTAGAAGTGGTAATTGCAGTAGTAGTAATAATAGTATTAGTACTAGCAACAGCAGTAACCACAATAGTAGTAGCAGTAGTTTTAGTAGCTGTAATAGTATGTGTATTAGTTGTAGTTGGTAGTTGTAGTTGTAGTAGTAGGCGTAGCAGGATTAGGAGTCGTAATAGTTGTAATAGTAGTTGTAGTAGTACTTGTAGTAGTAGTAGTTGCAGTAGGAGCAGCCGGAGTATGACTAGTAGTAGTAGTAGTAGCAATAGGAGAAGCAACATAAGGAGTTGGAGTAGCTGTAGGGGTAGTAGTTGATGTTGTAGTAGTGGGAGCAGTAGTAGTAATGGCAATAGTAGTGGTAATAATTGTAGTAGTAATAGTAGTGGTAGTAGTAGTTGTTGTATCAATAGCAGTGGTAGCACTAGTAGTAGTAGTAGCAGTATGGTAGGTGTTGTGGTTGAAGAAGTAGTAGTAGTAGTTTTAGTAGTAGTAGTAGCAGCAGCAATAATAGTAGTAGTAATAGTAGTAGCAGTAGTAGCAGTAGTAGTATTAGTAGTTGTAGTAGTTGTTGTAATATTGGTCGAAGCAGTGGTAGAAGTAGTAGTAGTAGCAGTAGTAGTAGTAGTAGAAGGAGGAGGAGGAGGAAGAGGTGTAGCAGCAGTAGTAGGGGTAGTAGTGGTTGTAATAGTAGTTGTAGTAGTAATAGTAGTAGAAGTAGTAGTAGTAACAGTTGTAGCAGCCGTAGTAATACTAGTGGCAACAGTAGTAGTAGTCGTAATACTAGTTGTAGTAGTAGCAGTAGTAGTGGTAGTTGCTGTTGTAGTAGCAGTAGAAGTCGTTGCATTAGTAGTAGTAGCAGCGGTAGTGGCGGTAGTAGCAGTCGTAGCAGCGGTAGTAGTAGCAGTTGAAGTAGCAGCAGCAACAGTAGTAGTAGCAGTAGTAGTAGTTGTTGTTGTCCACGTAGTAGTTGTAGGAGAAGTAGTAATAGTAGTAGTATTAGCAATAGTAGTAGGAACAACAGTAGCAGAGGTCGCGGCAATAGTAGTTGTAGTTATTGTTGTAGCAGTAGTAGAGAAAGTAATTGTAGCAGTAGCAGTAGTACCGATAGTAGTAATAGTAATTGTAGTAGCAGATGTTGCAGTAGTACTAGTAGCAATAATTGGAGTAATTATACCATTTGTAGCTGCAATAGTAGTTGTTGTTGAAGTTTCAATAGTATCAGTAGTAGTAGGTTTAGTAGTAGTCGTAGTAGCAGCAGCAGCTCAAGTAGTTGTTGTAATAGTAGCAATAGTAGCATTAATAGCAGTAGTTGTAGTAGCACTAGAATTAGTAGTAGTAGAAGTTGTAGTAGTAATAGTAGCAGCAGTACTAGCAGTAATAGGAGTAGTGGTCATAGTGGTAGTAGGAGTAGTTGCAGTAGTATTAGTAGTAGTAGCAGCAGCACTACTGTTACTACCACTATAGCTACGAATACGACTACAATTGCTACTACAACTATTAATACTCCTACGACTGCTACTACTATGATTACTATTACTACTACTTCTACTGCTACTACAACAACTAAGACTACTACTACTGCTTCCGCTGCTACCTCTACTACTACTACTGCTACTGCTACTAAACTACTACTACAACAACTACTACAAGCACTACTACTACTCAAACAATTGCTACTATTACTGCTACTAATACTACTACTACTACAACAACAACTACTACTATTACTACCACTAATACTACTACTACAACTTCTACTATTGCTACTACTAGTACTCCTACTACTAGTACTCGTCCTCCTCCTTCTACTACTACTACTACTACTATTACTGCTACTTCTGCTTCTGCTACCACTGTTGGAAATACTAGTACTACCACTACTGCTGCTACTTCTCCTACTACAACAATTGCTACTATTACAACTACTTCTACTACAACTAATACTCATTCTACTACTACTACTACTATAATTGCTACAACTAGTCCTTTTACTGCTATTACTACTACAACCACTACGACTATTGCTACTACTTCTACTACTAGTGCTACTATTACTACTACTACTGCTACTTGCAGTACTACTATAACAACAATTACTACTATTAGTACTACTAATACTACGATGACTACTACAACAACTACTACTATAACTACTCCTACGATGACTACTACTACTACGTCTACTATTGCTGCTATCGGTACTGCTACTACTAGTCCTATTACTACTACTATTACTGCTACGACTACTACCAATGACACACTTGCAACTATTGTTTCTGCTATGATTACTACTACTACTGCAACTGCAATAGCAACTACTATTAGTATTAGTACTACACTTACTAGTACTATTACTTATACTACAGTAAATACAGCCATTGCGGCTGATACTGCTACTACGAGTACTACTACTACTAGTACAACTACTACTATTGCTATTATTATTGCTCCTACCACTACTATTACAACTGCTACTGCTACTACTACTATTGCTGCTACTAATATGGCTACTACTACTACTGCTACCAATGCTACTATGACAAATACTACTATTACAATGATTGCTACGACCCTTACTACTACTACTGATACTACTACTTTAGCTCCCACTACTACTACTTCTACTATGTCTACTACTATTCCTACTACTATTGCAATTGCTACTACTACTAGTACTGCTTCTCCTCCTCCTCCTCCTCCTGTAATTACTACAACCACTACTATTAGCACTACTACATCTACTATTACTACTTCTACTACGACTAGCACTACTACTACTTCTACTCTTGCTACTACTACTACTACTTGTACTTCTCGTGTTACTGCTACTACTTCAGCTACTACTACCAGTACTACTACAACTACAACTACTATTACTACTACTATCGCAACTACTACGACTGTAACAACAACAACTACTACCATGGCTACTACTAGTTCTACTGCTACTACTACAACTACTGCTATTGCTCCAACTGCTACTGCTACAACATGTACTACTACTACAACTACTACCAATACTACACTACTACTACACTAAAACTACAATTATTACTATTGCTACTACAACTACTCCTATTACTACTACTACTACTGCTGCTGCTCCTACTACTACTACTACTGCTGCTGCTGCTCCTACTACTACTACTATTACTACTACTACCACTACTACTACCACTACTACTACTCCTACTACTACACTACTACTACTATTGCTACTACTACTACTTCTACTTCTACTAATACCACTTCAAAAACAACAACTACTACTTCTACTACGACTACTATGGTTACTATAACTACGTTTACTACTAATACACCTAAACTACTACTGCCACTACTACTACCCCTAAGAGTACTACTGCCACTACTACTGCTACAACTATTGCCATAACTACTACTGCAACCACTACTATCACTATTGCTACCACTACTACAATATTATTACAATTGCTGCTACACTACTACCACTACTATTACTATAGCTGCTGCTAGGCCAACTATGACTCCTACTACTACTACTACTACTTCTGCTACTACTACTACTAGTACTACTACTACTACTTCTACTCCAAGTACCACCCATACTTTTATTCTAACTTCCACTACAACTTTTACTACTTGTAGCAGCGACAACAGTAGTAGTAGAAGTAATAGTAGTAGTAGTAGCAGCAGCAGCAGCAGTAGCAACAGTAGTAGCAGCAATAATAGTAGTTGTAGCAAAAGTAGCTGTAGTAACAGTAGCTATACTAGCAGCTGTAGTAGTAGTAGTAATTTTTGTTGCAATGGTAGAAGTAGTAGTAGCAATAGTGGCAATAGTAGAAGTATTAGCAGTAGTAGCAGTAGTAGTAGTAGCAGTAGTAGCAGCAGCAGTAGCAGCAGCAGTAGTTGTTATAGAAGTAGTGACTGCTATAGTAGTAGCCGCAAGAGTCTTAGTAGCAGCAATAGTAGAAGTATCAGCAGTGCCAGTAGTTGTAGTAGCTGTAATAGTAGTAGGAGTTATAGTAGTAGCGGTACTAGCAATAGTATTAGTAGGAGTAGAAGTAGTTGTAGCTACTAGTAGGAGCAGTGGCAGTAGTAGTAGTAGCGATACTAGTAGAAGTAGTAGTAGTTGTGGTACAAGCAGTAGCAGCAGCAGGAGATGTTGTTGCTATTGCAGTAATAGTGGTAATAGTAGGAGAATTAGGAGTAGCAGAAGTAGTTGTAGAATCATTTGTAGCAGCAGTAGTAGTAGCAGTAGTATATTTAGTAGTAGTAGTAGTAGTTAGTAGTGGAAGTAGTAGCAGTAGTAGTTGTGTACTAGTAGTAGTAGTAGCAATAGCAGTAGTTGTGTAGTAGTAGTAGTAGCAATAGTAGTAGTTGTACTGATAGGAGTAGTAGCAGTAGTTGTTGTTGTACGAGTAGTAGTAGTAGTTGAACTTATCATTGTAGTGGCAGCTATAATGGAGGTAGTTATAGTAGCAGTAGTATTAGTAATAGTTGTAATAGTAGTAGTAGTATTTGTATAAGTAATAGTAGTAGTAGTAGTCATAGTAGTGGAAGTAGTAGTAGTTGTAGTAGTAGGTAGTAGTAGTGGTTGTTGTAGTAGCAGTAGCAATAGTAGTTCTTGTTGTAGTAGTAGCTGTAGTTGTAGCGGTAATAGTGGCAGCAGTAGCAGGAGTAATAATAGTTGTAGGACCTGTAGTTGTAGTTCTTCTAGTGGTTGAAGTTGTAGTACTAGTGGTAGTAGCAGCGGTAACAGTAGTAGATAGAGTAGTGGAAGTATTAGTAGTTGTCGGAGGAGTAGCAGTTGTAGTAGTACTAGTAGTAGTAGGACTAGTTGCAGCGGTAGAAGTAGTATTACTAGTAATAGAAGCAGCAGCAGCAGTAGTAGTAGTAGTTGGTGTAGTAGGAGTAGTAGTAGGTGTAGTAGTAGTAGTAGGAGGAGGAGTAGTAGTAGTAGTAGTAGTAGTAGTAGTAGCTGTAGGAGTAGCCATAGTAGTAGCAGAACAAGCAGTAGTAGTCGTGCTACTAGTAGTAGTAGTAGTAGTAGTAGTAGTAGTAGTAGCAGCAGCAGAAGTAGTAGTAGCAGAAGTTGCAGTAGCAGTAGTAGTAGCAATAGTAGCAATTAGCAATAGTAGTAGTAGTGGTTGTAGGAGTAGCAATAATTGTAGTTTGCAATATTAGCAATAATAGTAGCAGAATTAGTAGTGATAGCAGTAGTAGTAGTTGTCATTGTTGTAGTAGTAGTAGTAGTAGTAATTGTAGTAGTTGTTGTAATAGCAGAAGTAATAGGAGTAGCAATAGTAATAGTAGTAGTTATACTAGTAGTATTAGTAATGGTATTTTTAGTAGTAGTAGGAATGGTAGTAGTAGTTGTTGTTGTTGTTGTTGCAGTAGCAGTAGTAGTTGGACTCGTATTGGTAGTGGGAGTAGTGGTAGGAGTAGTGGTAGAAGTAGTAGTACTAGTAATAGTTGTTTTAGTTGTCGTACAAATAGTAGAAGTAGTTGTAGTAGTAGTGGTAGTTGTGCTTGTAGTAGTGGTAGTTGTGCTAGTAGTAATGGTAGTAATGGTAGTCGTAGTAGTAGTAGAAGTGGTAGTAGTAGTAGCGGTAGTAGTAGTAGTAGTAGCAATAGTTATAGTAGCAGTAATCATAGGAGAAGTCAGAAAAGAAGTAGAAGTAGTAGCAGAAGTAGTGGTAGTAGTAGTACTAGCACTAGTAATAGTAGTGGAAGTTGTTGTAGTAGTAGTACTTGTGACGATAGCAGCAGGAGGAGTAGTAGTAGTAGTAGCAGTGGGAATAGTACTTGTATTGGTTGCAGTAGTGGTAGTAGTGGTAGAAATAGTAGCAATAGTAGCTATAGTTGTAGTAGTAGTAGTACTAGTAGGAGTGTTAGGATGAGTAGTTGTAGTGATATTAGCAGGCGTAGTACTAGTAGTAGTTGTAGTAGTAGTAGTAGCTATAGTAGTAGTTCCCATAGTAGTAGTAGTAACTATAGTAGTTGTAGTAGCGATTATAGTAGTTGTAGTAGCGGGAATAGTAGCAATAGTTATCATAGAAGTAGTACTAGAAGAAGAAGAAGTAGTTGAAGTAGTAGTAGTTGTTGTAGTAGTGGTAGGAATAGGTGTAGGAGTAGGAGTAGTAGTCGGAGTAGGAGTAGGAGTAGGAGTTGGAATAGTTGGAGGAGTAGGAGTACGAGTAGTAGTAATAGCAGTAGTAGAAGGAGTAGGAGTATTAGTAGCAGTTATGGTACTAGTAGTAGAAGTTGTTCTAGCGAAAGTGGCAGTGGTGGTAGTTGCAATACAAGTTGGAGTAGTGGTGGTTGTAGTATTAGTAGTAGTAGTCGTAGTCATAGCAGGAATAGTAGTAAGAGTAAATGTAGGAGTAGTAGTCATTGTAATAGCAGTAGTATTTGCAGTAGAAGTCGCAACAACAATAGTAGTAGTAGTACGAGCAGTAGGAGTAGTAGTAGTAGCAGTAGAAGTTGTCAAAGTAGCAGCAACAGCAGCAGCAGTAGTAGTACGAGTGGTAGAAGTAGCATTAGGAGCAGTTGTCATAGTAGTAGTAGTAGTAGTAGTAGTAGTAGTAGTAATGTAGTAGTAGCTGTGGTAGTAAGAGTAGTAGTAGTAGTTGTTGTTGTTGTTGTTCTACCAGCTATAGTAGTAGTCACAGTGGTTGTAGTTGTTATTATTGTAGTAGTTGTTGTAGTAGAAGTGGTCGCAGTAGTGGTAGATGTAGTAGTTGTAGCAGCAGTTGCCATAGTGGTAGTAGTATTAGTAGTAGTAGTAGTTGTTGTTGTTGTAGTAGTAGTAGTAACAGTAGCAGTAGTTGCAGTAGTAGTTGAAGTTGTGGTAGCAGTGCTTCTAGTAGTAGTAGTAGTAGCAATAGTACTATTTGGGGTAGTGTATGTAGTACTAGCTGTAGTAGATGTAGTAATAGTAGTTCTTTTTGTTGTTGTTGTAGTAGCAATAGTAGTTGTAGTAGGAGTAGTAGTACTAATAGCGACAACAACAGTAGTAGTAGTTGTAGCAGTAGTAGTAATAGTAGTGGTACTACCAGCATTAGTAGTAGCAACAGCAGCAGCAGCAGCAACAATAGTAGTAGTAGCAGTAGCAGCAGCAGTTATACTAGAAGTAGCAGTAGCAGTAGTAGTAGTTACAGTAGCCATAGCAGTAGAAGTAGTAATTGCTATAGCAGTAGTAGTTGTAGTAGGAGAAGTAGTAATGGGGGTGGCAGTAGTAGTGCTAGCAGCAGCAACAGAAGTATTATTATAGTAGAAGATGTAGTTGCAGTCGTAGTAGTCATAGTTGTTGTTATAGCAGTAGCAGTAGGAGTAGTAGAAGCAGTAGGAGTAGTAGTAGGAGTGGGAGTTGGAGTAGGAGTAGTAGTAGTAGTGGTAGTTTTAGTAGCAGAAGTGGTAGTAGTTGTAGTAGTAGCAGCAACAGCAGTAGTAGCAGTAGTTGTTATAGTTGTAGTGTTAGCAAGAGTAGTAGTAGTTGTTATTCTTATTGTCGTAGTTGTAGTTATAATAGTATTAGCTGTAGTGGTAGTAGTAAAAGTAGTAGAAGTAGTAGTCGTCGCAGTAGCCGTAGTAGTAGTAGTACTGGTAGTAGTAGGAGTAGTAGTAGCAGAAGGAGTTGTAGTAGTAGACATAGTAGTAGCATTAGTAGTAGTACTAGTAGTGGCAGCAGTAGTAGTAGTAGTAGAAGTAGTAGTTGTTGTAGTAGTATTAGTAATTGCAGTAAAATTAGTGGCAGTAGTAGTAGTTGTTGAAGTAGTAGTAGAAGCAGTAGTACTATTAGTCGTGGCAGCCATCATAGCAATGGCAGCAGCAGTAGTAGCAATCGTAGTAGTGATTATCATTGTAGTATCAGGAGAAGTAGTAGTAGTAATAGTAGTAATAGCTATTGTGTTAGTAATTGTAGTAGTGGCTGCAGTTGTTGTTGTTGTACCAGCTGTTGTAGTAGTTGCAGTAGTTGTAGTTGTTGTAGTAGTAGTTGTTGTTGTAGAGGTGGTAGTAGTAGTAGTAGAGGTTTTAGTAGAAGTAGTTGTAGTAGGAGGAGTATGAGTGGGAGCCGAAATAAACGTAGTACTAGTAGCAGTAGTAGTTGTAGCAGCAGATGTCACAGTTGCAGTAGTATCAATAGTAGTTGTTATTGTTATTGAAGTAGTAGTAGTTGTAGTTGTAGTAGCAGTAGTAGCAGTAGTTGAAGTAGTAGCAGCTATACTTCTAGTAGTAGTATTAGTAGCTGTTATTTTAGTAGCAATAGTTGTAGTAGTAGGAGTCATAGTACTAGCAGTAGTAGTAGCTGTATCAGTGGCAGTAGTTGTAGTTGTATTGGTACTAGCAGCAATAGTAGCAGCAGCAGCAGTAGCCACATGAGCAGTAGTAGAGGTAGTAGCAGAAGCAATTGCAGTAGTAGTAGCAGTAGTTGTAGCAGCTGCAGCAACAACAGTAGTAGTATTAGTAGCTGTAGTAATAGAAGTTATAATAGCTATAATAGTAGTAGTTGTAGTCGTAGCAGTAGTAATGAGAGTAGTAGTAGTAGTACTAGTAGTAGCAGCATAAGTAGTAGTTGCAGTAGTAGTAGTAGTAGTTGTTGTTGTTGTATTGGTAGTAGGAGTAGTAGTAGGAGTACGAGTAGTAGTAGGAGTAGGATTTGGATTAACAGTAGCAGTAGTAGTAGTAGCAGTTGTTGTCGTAGTAGTCAAGCTTGTACTAGTAGTAGTCGTTGTAGTAGTAGCAGTAGTAGTAGTAGCAGTAGTAGTTGTAGTAGTATTGGTAGTAGGAGGCGTAGTAGTTATTGTTGTTGTTGTAGTTGTAGTTGCAGAAGTAGTAGTAGTGGTAGTTGTAAAAGTAGTAGTAGTAGCTGCAGCAGCAGCAACAGTAGTAGTAGTAGGAGAAGTCGTAGTTGGAGCAGAAGGAGTTGTAGTAGTAGTTGTATTAGTAGTGGCAGTAGTTGTAGTAGTTGTTGCTATAGTAGTAGTACTTGTTGTTGTAGTAGTAGTAGCAGCAGCAATTGTAATATGAGTGATAGTAGTAACAGTAGTAGTAGTAGTAGTAGCGATAGTAGCGGAAGTAGTAGTAGTAGTAGAAGTAGTTATTTCAGTGGTCATGGTAGCCCTCGTAGCAGTGGCAGCTGTAGTAGCAGGAGTTGCTGTTGTTGTAGTAGTTGTAGTAGTGATAGTTGTAGCAGTAGCTGTACCTGCAGTAATAGCATGGTAGCAACATCAAAACTTATAGCAGTAGTAGTAGCGGTATAGCAGTAGCAGTGGTAGTAATTATAGTAGAAGTAGTAGTAGTAGTAGCAGTTATAGTAGAAACAGTAGTTCTAGTCATAGTAGTAGTAGCAGTAGCAAAAGTAGTTGTAGTAGTAATAATAGTAGTAGAAGTAGCAATAGTTGTAGTAGCAGTAGTAGCTGAAGTAATAGCTGTAGTCAAAGTAGTAGTAGTAGTAGTTTTAGTATTAGTAAAAGTAGTAGGAGTCATAGTAGCAATAGTCGCAATAGTAGTTGTAGTAGTAGTGGTTGTTGTAGTAGTAGTAGTGGTGGTGGTGGTGGTAGTAGTACAACTAGCAGTAGTAGTGGTGGTGGCAGTAGTAGTACAAGTAGTATTAGTATTAGTAGCAGTAGTAGTTGTTGTAGTAATGGTAGTAGTAGTAGTAATAGTAATAGTTGTTGGAGTAGTAGAAGTAGTTGTAGTAATAGTAGCAGTAAGAGTAGTAGAAGTAGCAGTCAGAGTAGTAGAAGCAGTCCTAGCAGTAGTAGTAGCAGAAGTAGTAGCAGTTATAGTAGTTGTTCTAGCAGGAGTAGTAGTGGTAGTAGTAGATGAAGTTTTAGTAGTCGTAGTAGTAGCAGTAGTAGTATTATTTGTAGTAATAGTTGTGGTTATGGGAGATGTAGTGGTATTAATAGCAGTAGTTGTAGTAGAAGTCAAGTTATATTAGCAGCAATTTTAGTAAAGGTAGTAGTAGAAGTAGTAGTTGCAGTAGTAGCGACCGTAGTTGCAGTTGTAGTAGTATTAATAGTAGTAGTTGTAGCAGTGGTAGTAGTTGTGGAAGTAGGAGGTGTAGAAGTTGTTGTTGTTGTTGTTGTTGTAGCATTAGGAGCAGTAGTAGTAGTAGTGGTAGTTTTTGTTGTAATAGTGGTAGAAGTAGTAGCTATAGTATTAGTAGTAGTGCTAGTAGTAGTAGTAGTAGTAGTAGGAGTAGGAGGAGTAGTAGTAGTAGCAGCAGCAGCAGCAGTAGTAGTAGTAGTATTTGAAGTAGTAGTAGTAGCAATAGTAGTAGTCGTAGTAGTGGGAGTAGGAGTAGTAGGAGAAGATTTAGTAATAGTAGTAGTAGAGGTAGTAGTAGTTGTAATAGTAATAATAATCATAGTAGCTATAATAGGAGTAGTTGAAGTAATAGTAGTAGAGGCTATAAAAGCCGTTGCTGTAGTCGTAGCTGTAGTAGTAGGAATATTTGTAGTAGCGTTAGTATTAGCTATAGCAGCACCAGTAGTTGTAGGAGTTGTATAGCAACAATTATATGAGTAGTAGAAGTAGTAGTAGTAGTAGTTGTTGTTGTTGCTGTTGTTGAAGTAGTAGTAGTAGTTCTAGTAGTAGAAGTAGTTGGAGTAGGGGTAATAATAGTAGTACGAGTGGTAGAAGCATTAAGAGTTGGCATAGGAGTAGTAGTAGCTGTAGTAGCGATAGTAGTTGTTGTAGTAGTAGCAGCAGTAGTAGTAATGGTAGTTGCAGGACCAACAACAGCAGTAGTAGGGGCAGCAGCAGCAGTAGTAACAACAACAACACCAACAGTAGTTGTAGTAGTATCTGTAGTAGTACTGGTAATAGGACTAATACTAGTAGTAGTAGGAGTAGTATTTGTTGCAGCAGCAGTAGTTGTTGTTGTTGTTGTAGTTATTGGTGTAGTAGCAGCAGTAGCAACAATAGTTGTAATATTAGTATTAATAGTAATAGTAGTAGTATTAGTTGTAGTAGTAGTAGCAGTTCTAGTAGGGGGAGGAGTAGTATTAGCAGTAGTAGTAGTAGTTGGAATGCTAGTAATAGTAGTTGTTGTAGTTGTAGTAATAGTAGTAGTAGCAGTAGTAGCAGTAGTAGTAGTAGTAATAGTAGTAGTAGTAGTAGTAGTAGTAGGCGTAGTAGTTGCTGCAGTAGTAGCAGCAAAAGGAGTACCAATAGAAGTAGTTGTACTATTCGTAGTAGTAGTAGTAGTTGCAAAAGTGGAATGAGAAGTAGTAGAAGTAGTTGTACTAATAATAATATAGTAGTAGTCTTAGTAGAAGTTGTAGTAGTAGTCATTATAGTAGTTGTAGGAGTAGTAGTTATTATTGTTGTTATTGTTGTTGTTATTGTAATAGTAGTAGTAGTAGTAGTAGTAGTAGTAGTAGTAGTAGTGGGAGTGTTTGGCGTAGTATTCATAGTAGCAGCAGTACATGTAGTAATAGCAATAGTAGTAGTAGCAGTTGTAGTAGCAATAGTAGTTGTAGTTGGAGAAGTAGAGTAGTATCTACAATTGTAGTAGTAGCAGTAATCGTTTTAATAGTCGGAGAGGTAGTAGTAGTAGTAGCAGTAGCAGCGCAAGTAGTAGTCATAGTAGTAATACAAGTAATAGTCGTTGGAGCAGCAGTAGCAATGGTAGTAGTAGTGGTAGCTACAGTAGTAACAATAGTAGCTGGGGTAGCACTAGTAACAGTAGTAGCTGGACTAGCAGTTGTAATAGCTGTAGCAGTAGTAGTAGCAGTAGGAGTAGTAGTAGTAGTAATAATAATAGTAGCAATAGTATTACTCGTAGCATTAGTAGCAGTAGTAGCGATAGTAACAGTAGTAGTAGTAGTAGTAGCAGTTGTACCAGTAATAGCAGTAGCAGCAGCAGTAGTAGTAGTAATAGTAGTATTGTTAGCAGGAGCAGTAGTAGTATCAGTAGTAGTAGTAGTAGCAATAGTAGCAGTTGTAGTAGTATTAGTTGTAGTAGTAGTAGTTGCGATTGAACTAGTAGTAGTACTAGAAGTAGTGGTAGTAGTAGAAGTAGGGCAAGTTGCAGTAGGAGCAGTAGTAGTACAATAAGTAGTTGTGGGACTTGTAGTAGTAGTAGAAGTAGCAATAGTTCTAATAATAGAAAAATTAATAGTAGTAGCGGTTGTAGCAACAGTAGTAGGCATTGTAGCAGTGGTAGTTGCAGTAGCAGCAGCGGTAGTAGTAGTTGTAGTAGAAGTTGGGGAAGCAATATTAGTAGTTGTAGTAGCTATAGTAGGAATAGTAGTTGTAGCAGCAATAATGGTAGAGGTTGTACTTGTGGTGGTAGTAGTAGTAGTCATCGTATTACTAGGAATACTAGTAGCAGTAGTAGTGGGAGCAGTAGTACTTGTAGTGGAAGTGGTAGCACCGGTAGTAGTTGTAGTAGTAGTTGTTGATGTTGTTGTTGTAGTCCTAGTAGTACTAGTAGTAGAGTAGTAGTTATTATAGCAGTAGTTGTTATAGCAGTAGTCGTAGTAGCGGCAGTAGTAGTAGTAGCAATAGTAGTAGTTACAGTTGTAGCAGCAACAGTATTAGTAGCAGTGGTAGTAGCAGCAGTATTTGTAGCAACAATAACAGTATTAGTTGCTGTAGCAGTATTAGTAGCAATTATTAGTAGCAACGGTAGTAGCAGTCACCACACAAGTAGTATTCATAGTAGTACTACAATTAGTAGTCGTTGTAGGAGTAATAGCAATGGTAGTAGTAGTAACAGTTGTGCTAGTTATGGTTTTAGCATTGGTAGTAGTAGTAGTTCTAGGAGAAGTAGCATAAGTAGTAGTAGTACTACTGCTAGTAGTAGGAGTAGAAGCAATAGTAGCTATACTAGCCGTAGTAGTAATAGGCGTAGTAGTAGTAGCAGCAGTAGGTGCAGTAGTAGCAGTAGCATTTGTTGTGGTAGCAATAGTAGTAGTGGTAGCAGTAGTTACTATAGCAGCAAAAGCAGTAGTGGTAGAAGTAGTAGTAGTAGAAGTAGTAGTGGTAGTATTCGTAGCGGTAGTAGCAGTAGTAGCAGTAGTAGCTATATTAGCAATAGTAGTAGTAGTGGTAGTTGCAATAGTAGTATTAAAAGTAGTAGTAGTAGTAGTAGCAGTAGTCGTAGCAAAAGTAGTTGTAGTTGGAGGACTGGTAATAGTAGCAGTAGCAGTAGTAGTAGTAGTTCTAGTAGTAGTAGTAGTAGTAGTAGCTGCAGTAAAAGTAGAAGAAGTAGTAGCGGTAGTAGTTGTAGTAGTAGTAGTTGTGGGAGAAGTAGTAGTAGTTGTTGTAGCTATAGTAGTTGTAGAAGCAGTAGTAGTAGCATTAGTAGTAGTAAAAGTAGTACTTATAGGAGAACTAATAGTAGTTGCAATAGCAGTAATAATGGTAGCAGTAGTAGTAGCAAAAGTAGTAGTAGTTGGAGAAGTAGCTGTGGTTGCTAGTAGTTGTAGTAGTAGTAGTTGTGGGAGAAGTAGTAGTAGTTGTTGTAGCTATAGTAGTTGTAGAAGCAGTAGTAGTAGCATTAGTAGTAGTAAAAGTAGTACTTATAGGAGAACTAATAGTAGTTGCAATAGCAGTAATAATGGTAGCAGTAGTAGTAGCAAAAGTAGTAGTAGTTGGAGAAGTAGCTGTGGTTGCTAGTAGTTGTAGTAGTAGTAGTTGTGGGAGAAGTAGTAGTAGTTGTTGTAGCTATAGTAGTTGTAGAAGCAGTAGTAGTAGCATTAGTAGTAGTAAAAGTAGTACTTATAGGAGAACTAATAGTAGTTGCAATAGCAGTAATAATGGTAGCAGTAGTAGTAGCAAAAGTAGTAGTAGTTGGAGAAGTAGCTGTGGTTGCTAGTAGTTGTAGTAGTAGTAGTTGTGGGAGAAGTAGTAGTAGTTGTTGTAGCTATAGTAGTTGTAGAAGCAGTAGTAGTAGCATTAGTAGTAGTAAAAGTAGTACTTATAGGAGAACTAATAGTAGTTGCAATAGCAGTAATAATGGTAGCAGTAGTAGTAGCAAAAGTAGTAGTAGTTGGAGAAGTAGCTGTGGTTGCTAGTAGTTGTAGTAGTAGTAGTTGTGGGAGAAGTAGTAGTAGTTGTTGTAGCTATAGTAGTTGTAGAAGCAGTAGTAGTAGCATTAGTAGTAGTAAAAGTAGTACTTATAGGAGAACTAATAGTAGTTGCAATAGCAGTAATAATGGTAGCAGTAGTAGTAGCAAAAGTAGTAGTAGTTGGAGAAGTAGCTGTGGTTGCTAGTAGTTGTAGTAGTAGTAGTTGTGGGAGAAGTAGTAGTAGTTGTTGTAGCTATAGTAGTTGTAGAAGCAGTAGTAGTAGCATTAGTAGTAGTAAAAGTAGTACTTATAGGAGAACTAATAGTAGTTGCAATAGCAGTAATAATGGTAGCAGTAGTAGTAGCAAAAGTAGTAGTAGTTGGAGAAGTAGCTGTGGTTGCTAGTAGTTGTAGTAGTAGTAGTTGTGGGAGAAGTAGTAGTAGTTGTTGTAGCTATAGTAGTTGTAGAAGCAGTAGTAGTAGCATTAGTAGTAGTAAAAGTAGTACTTATAGGAGAACTAATAGTAGTTGCAATAGCAGTAATAATGGTAGCAGTAGTAGTAGCAAAAGTAGTAGTAGTTGGAGAAGTAGCTGTGGTAGTCGTAGTAGTTGCAGTAGCAGCAGTAGTAATTGCAGTTTTATTAGTAGTAGTAGTAGCAGTAGTAATAGTAATAGTAGTAGTAGTAGTTGGGGAAGTAGTTTTAGTTGTTGTAGTAGTAATTGCAGTTGTAGTAGCAGTAGTAGTAGCAGTAGTAGCAGAAGTAATAGGAGCAGTAGCCGTAGTAGTTGTAGCAGAAGTAGCAACTGTCATAATAGTTGTAATAGTTTTAGTTATAATAGTAGTAGTAGTTGTTGTAATAGTACAAGTAGTAATAGTAGTAATGGAAGTTTTAATAGTCTCATTAGTCGTTGGTGTATCAGTGGTAGCAGTAGTGGTTGTAGTAATAGTAGGAGGAGGAGTAGAGGTAGTTACAGTAGTAGTAATGGTAGGAGCAATTCTACTAGTAGTAGTAGTAGCACTTGCACAGGAGTAGCAGTAGCAATCATAGTAGTAGTAGTAGAAAAAGTAGTTATAGGAATAGTTATACAGGGAGTAGTAGCCGTAACAGTAGTGTTGTAGAAATAGTAGTATCAGTAGTAGCAGGAGTAGTAGTAAAAGTAGTAATAGTAGTAGAATCCGAGGTACTAGTAGTAGCAGTAGTAGCAGAAGTAGCTGTAATAGTGGCAGAAGTAGTAGTTGTCGTACTAGCAGAAGTTGTAATAGTAGTAGTAGTAGTATCAGTAGCAGTTGTAGTTATAGTTGCAGTAGTAGTAGTAGCAGTAGCTGTAGTAGCAAAAACAATTGTAGTAACAGTAGTATGAGAAGTAGTAGTAGCAGTAGTAGTAATAGTAGTAGTAGTAGTAGTAGTAGCAGTAGTAGCAACTGTAGTAGTAGTAGTTGTTGTTGTTCTTGTTGTTATTATTGTTGTAGTAGCTGTAGTAACAGTAGTGCTAGTAGTAGTAGTAGTTATAAAGATTGTAGCAATAGAAATAGTAGTAGTAGTAGTAGTAGTAGTAGTACCAATAGTAGCGGTCGTAGCAGTCATAGCATTAGTAGTAGTCATGGAAGTAATAGCAGTTGTAGTAGTAATAATGGTAGTAGTTGTAATAGTAGTTGAAGAAGTAGCAAGAGCAGTGGCAGACGCTGGAGCAGTAGTAGTGCCAATAGCAATAGTAGTTGTAATAGCAGTTGTACTGCAGTAGTAGTTGGAGTTGTAGCAGTAGTAGAAGCACTAGTAGTAGTAATACTAGAAGCAGTAGTAGTAGTAGAACTAGTTCAAGTTGCAATGGGAGCTATAGTAGAACAATAAGTAGTAGTAGTAGCAAAAGTAGCAGTAGTAGTAGCAGTTCTAATACTAGTAGATGTAATAGTAGTAACGGTAATATCAGTTGTAGCAGTAGTAGAAGTAGTAGTAATGGTAGCAGTAGTTGCGGTACTAGCCATTGTACTACTAGCAGTAGCGGTAGTAGTAGCTGTTGTACTACTAGCAGTACTACTAGCAATAGTAGTAGGAGTTGGAGATGGAATAGTAGTAGTTGTTGTAGTAGGAGTAGCAACAATAGTAGGAGTTGGAGAAGGAGTAGGAGTAGTAGTCGGTGTAATAGTTGTGGTAGTAGTAGTAGTTGCAGCAGTAGTAGTAATAGTAGTAGGGGTAGTACTAGTAGCAATGGTATCAGGTGTAATAGTTATAGTAGTAGCTGGAGCAGCAACAGTAGTAGTAATAGTTATTATAATAGTAGTTGTGGTAGTAGTAATCATATTGGTAGTAGTAGTACTTATAGTGCCTGTAGTAGTAGTAGTAGGAGGAGGAGGCGTAGTAGTAGGAGTGGTAGAAGAAGTAGTAGTAGTAGTAACAATAGTAGCTATAGTTGTACTAGTAGTAGTAGTAGTAGTAGTAGTAGCCATTGTAGTAGCTGTAGTAGCAGTCGTAGTAGTAGTAGTATTATAAGTAGCAGTGGGAGTTGTAGTGTAGTAGTGATCATAGTTGTAGTAGCAGAAGTAGTAGTATTAATAGTAGTAGGAGTTGAAGCAACAGCAGGAGTAGTAGCGGTTGTAATACTAGTTCTAGTAGCAATCGTAGTAGTACCTGTAGTCATAGTAGTAGAAGTAGTAGGGGTGGAAGAAGTAATAGTAGTAGTAGTCATAGTAGTAGTATTGGTAGCCATAGTAGTAGTAGTAGTAGTAGTAGTAGAAGTAATAGTGGGAGTTGTAGTAGTAGTAGTCATCGTAGTTGTAGTCACAGATGTAGTAGTAGTAGCAGTCATTTAAGTAGTAATAGTAGCGACAACAGTATTGGTAGTGGTGGTAGTAGTAGTAGTAGTACTAGTAGCAGTAATAGTAGTAGTAGAAGTAGAAGTTGTAGTAATAGTAGTTTTAGGAGTAGTAGTAGTGCTAGTAGTAGTTGTAGTAGTAGTAGCAGTAGTAGTAGTAATAGTATTAGTAGTAGTAGTCGCAGTTGTTGGTGTTATTGCTATAGTTGTAGTAGTAGTAGTAAGTGTATGAGTGGTTGTCTAAATAGGTGCAGGAGAAGGTGTACTGGTAGGAGTTGTACTAGTAGTTGCTGTTGTAGTGGGAATTGTAGTAGTAGTAGTAGTCATAGTAGTATTAGTGATAGTAGCAGTAGTAGTAGTTTTAGTAGTTGTTCTTGTAGTAGTAGTTTTAGTAGTGGTAGCAGTGGTTGTAGCAGTAGTAGTACTAGTTGTATTAGTAGTAGTAGTAGGAGTAGTTGGAGGAGGACTAGTAGTAGTTGTAGGAGGAGGAGTAGTAGCAGCAGTAGCAATAGCAGTAACAATAGTAGTAGCAGTAGTACTAGTAACAGTAGTTATCACAATAACTATTGTAGTAGAAGGAGTAGTAGTAGGAATAGGAGTAGGAGTAGTAGTAGTTATTGTCATAGCAGTTGTAGAAGTAGTAGGGGTAGTAGCTAGAGTAGAAGTTGGAGTACGAGTAGTAGTAAGAGTTGTAGTAGTAGTAAGAGTGCTAGTAAGAGTAGTTGTAGTAGCAGCATTAGCAGTAGGAGGAGGAGTAGTAGTAGTAGTAGCAGCAGCAATAGTAGTAGCAATAATAGTAGTTGTTGTTGTAGTAGTAGCAGTAGTAGTAGAAGGAGTAGTTGTTGGAGTAGTAGTAGGAGTAGTAATAGTGGCTGTAGTAGTAATAATAGAAGTAATATTTATAGTAGTCGTAGTAGTAGTTGCAGTTTTATTTATAGATGTAATAATAGTAGTATTAGTAGCAGTAGTAGTCGTAGTAGTAGTGGTAGCAGCAACAGTAGTAATAGTAGTATTAGTAGTAGTATTAGTAGTAGTAGTGGTAGTATTTGTAGTAGTAGAGGAGGAGGAGTAGTAGTAGCATTGGTAGTTGTAGTAGCAGTAGTAGTATTGGAAGTAGTAGTTGTAGTAGTATTAGTACTAGTAGTAGTAATTATCCTAGTCAGAGTTGGAGTAGGTGCAGTAATAGTAGTAGTCATAGTTGGAGTAGTGGTAGTAGTAGTAGTTGCAGTAGGAGTCGTAGTAGGAGTAGTAGTAGTAGTAGTAGTAGTTACAATTGTAGCAATACTAGTATCAGAAGTAGTAGTAGTAGATGTAGCTACAGTAGTAGTAGTAGTTGCTATAGTAGTAATAGAAGTAGTAGTAGTTGTGGTAGTATTAGGAGCCACAGTGGCTGTAGTAGTAGTAGTAGAAGTAGTTGTAGTACTTGTTATAGTAGTAGTAGTTGCTATAGCAGTTGCAATAGCAGAAGTAATAGTGGTAGCAGTAGTCGTAACAGTAGTCGTAGTGGTAGTAGTAGTAGTAGCTGCGGCAGCAATAGTAGCAGCAGTAGCAACGGTCATAGTAGCAGTGGTAGATGCAATAGTGTTAGTAGTAGTAGTAGTAGTAGTAATAGTAGCAGCAGTAGCAGTAGTAGCTATCATTGTGGTAGTAGTAGTAGTAGTAGAAGTAGCTATAGTAGTAATAATAATAGAAGTAGTAGTAGTATTAGTAGTAGTAGTAGTAGTAGTAGTAGTAGTAGTAGTGGTAGTAGTAGTGGTGGTGGTGGTGGTGGTGGTGGTGGTGGTGGTGGTAGTAGTAGTTGTAGTAGTAGTATTAGTAGTTGTAGTAGTAGTAGTAGAAGTTGTTGTTGTTGTAGTTGTAGTAGTAGAACGAGTGGTAGTAATAGTAGTTATAGTAGTCGAAGTAGTAGTCGTAGACACGTTAGGAGTAGTAGCAGCAGCAGCAGCAGTAGTACTAGCCATAGTAGTAGCAGTAGTAGTAGTACTGGAAGTAGTAGTGGGAGCTGTAGTAGTACTAGTCGCCGTAGTTGTAGTCACAAATGTAGTAGTAGTAGTTGTTGTAGTAGTAGTAGTAGTAGCAACAGCAGTATTGATAGTGGTAGTAGTAGTAGTAGCACTAATAGTAGTAATAGTATTAGTAGAAGTAGAGGTAGTAGTAGTACTTATTGTAGGAGTAACACTAGCGGTAGTAATAGTTGTAGTAGTAGTAGCAGTAGCAGTAGTTGTACTAGTAGGAGTAGTAGTAGTTGTTGTAGTAGGAGTTGTAGTAGTAATAGAAGTAATATTAGTAGTAGTAGTAGTAATAGCAATAGTAGTTGTAGTAGTAACATAGGCAGTAGGAGTAGTATTTGTAGTAGTAGTAGAAGCAGCAGAAGCAGCAACAGCAGTAGTAGTAGTAATAGTAGCAGCAATAGCAGCAGTAGTTGTGGTGGTCGTAGTAGTAGTAGTAGTAGCTATAGCAGTAATAATAATAGAAGAAGAAGAAAGAGTAGTAGTAGTAGTAGTTGTTGTTGTTGTTGTTGTTGTTGTTGTTGTTGTTGTCGTTGTTGTAGTAGTAGGAGGAGTAGTAGTAGTAGTAGTCACAATAGGAGTGTAGTAGTAGTAGTAGGCGGAGGAGTAGCAGTATTAGTAGTAGTAGTAGGGGTAATAGTAGGTGTAGTACTATAGTAACGTCAGTACTAGTAGCCGTTGTTGTAGTAGTAGTTGTAGTAGTTGTAGTAGTAATAGTACGAGGAGGAGTTTGAGTTGAAGTAGTAGTAGGATTTCTAGTATTAGTAGTTGTGGTAATAGGAGAACTAGTAGTAGCATTAGTAGGAGTTGGAGTCGCTACCACAAGTATTACTACTACTGCTGCAATTGCTACAACAACAACTACCACAACTACTACTGCTACTACAACAACTACTGTTGCTACGACTACTTCTACTACTACATACTACTACACTACAACTTCTACAACTACTACCAATACTACTACTACTATTGTTATTACTACTACTACTACTACTAATGCTACTGTTACTACTACTACTAGCACAGTTGATAGTACTAGTACTACTAATACTACGACTACTACGACTGTTGCTGCTAATATTTTTGCTACAACTATTACTACTACCACTACTATTGTTGTCACTATCACTACTACTACTACTACTACAAGTACGACTGCTACTATTACTGCTGCTGCTGCTGCTACTACTGCTGCTACAACAACGACTACCACAACTACTACTGCTACTACAACTGCTACAGCTGCTACTACTACTTCTACTACTGCTACTACTGTCGCTTGTACTACTACTCCTACTACAACTACTACGATTACTACTACTAATACTACTACTACAACTTCAGCTACTAATACTACTACTACAACTAATACTACTATTAATACTACTGCTACTACTACTACCACTTTTGCTACTACTTTTGCTACTACTACTACTACTACAACAACAACTGCTACTAACTAAATGCTACTGCAACAAATCATTCTGCTACTTTAAGCACTAGTACTACTACTACTACTCCTGCTACTGCCACTACTACTTCTCCTAGTGCAACTACAAGTGCTACTACTACCACTACTACTCCTACTACCGCCGCTAGTATTACTTCTACTTCGCATACAATAACAATTGCTGTGACAAGTACTGGTGCAACTACTCCTAATATAGCAACTAGTATAACTACTACTACTGTTGCTGCTACTAGTACTATTGCTGCTACTATTACAACTTCAGCTACAACTACTTCTACTACTATTGGTACATCTACTACGACTACTATTATTGTTGCAACTGCTACTGCTAATACCACTAGTACTATAGCTACTACTAGTACTATTATTGCTACTACAACCATCATTACTATTTCTTATTCTACTACTACTACTACTAGAACTACTACTACTTCCACTACTATTAATACTACTACTACTAGTATTGCTCCTTCTACAAATACTACTACTACTACTACTTCTGCTACTACTACTGCTACAACTACTACTATGGTTGCTGCTACTACTACTTCTACTATTACTACTAGTATTTCTACTGCCACTACTACTACTACTTCTGCTACTACTGCTGCTGCTGCTGCTACACTACTACTACACCTACTACTCCTACTACTCCTTCAACTACTACTAATACTACTGCTACCAATGCTGCTACTATTATAACTTACTACTATGACTGCTCTTACTACTATTACAACTCCCCCTACAACTACTTCTACAATTAATACAACTGTTGCATCTACTACTACTACCACTACTATTGCTACTACTATAACTACTCTTACCACTACAATGACTACTACTACTACTATTATGATTAGTACTACTACAACAACTACTAGAACAATTACTTCAACTACTACTACTACTAGCACTACACTAGTACTAGTACTGCACAACAACTATAACTATGACTCATACTCTATGGGGACTACTCCAACTACTCTTGCTACACCTAAACCAATTCGTACTACTACTGCTACTCATCCTGCTCCTCCTCCTCCTACTAGTACTAGTACTACTACTTCTACTCATACCACTACTACTATTTGATATTGTGGCAACTACTACTGCTATTGCTGCTGCTGCTGCTGTTGCCACTACTACTACTACTGCTAGTATTGCTACTACTACTACTGCTATTACTACTACTACTACTACTACTATACTACTACTACTTCTACTACTACTGCTGCTGCTACTGCTACAACAACTACTACTTCTACTACTACTACTTCAACTATGACTACTACTACAACCTCCACTACAACTACCACTACAACTATCGATATTGCTGCTACTATTATTGCTAATACTAGCACTACTACAACTACTACTACTACTACTACTACTACTACTACTACTACTACTACTACTGTTACTACTACTACTACTACTAAGCCTACTACAACAACTACTACTACTACAGCTACTACTACCACAACTACTATTACTTCTACTATTACTACAGACACTACTACTCCAACTACTACTATTGCCCCTACAACTACTACTACAACTCCTACAACTAAAATTACTACTAGTACTACTTTGACTACTGCTGCTGCTGCTACCACTACTTCTAATACTATTACTAATACAATTACTACTTGTACTTCTACCACGACTACTACTACTACTACTTCTACAACTACTGTTGCTACTACTAGTACTCCTACTACTACTAGTACTACTACGCCTACTACAACAACTACTACTAGCACAATGTCTACTACTACCACTACTACCACTACTACTACCACTACTACTGCTAATACTACTTCTACTGCTGCTACTACTACTACTACTACCACCACAACTACTACTACAACTAGGATTGCTACTACAACTACAACTACAACTGCTGCTGCTACTTAGACGACTTCTCATGCTACTTCAGCTACTACTACTACTACTGGTACTACTACTACAACTAACGCTACTTCTACTACTACTGCTAGTTCAGCTACTGCTACTTCTACAACTACTACTACAATAACTACAGCTACAGCTACAACTACTGCGGCTGTTCAAACTGCTACTACTGCTGCTGCTGCTGCTGCTTCAACTACTGCTAGTCCTATTGCTACTCCTACTATTAATGCTACTATTGCTACACCTACTACTATGGCTACTACTACTACTACTATTGCTCCTACTACTACTACTATTACTAGTACTACTCCTACTACTACAAAAGCTGCTACTGCTCCTACGACTGCTTCTACCACTATTACTGCTACCACTACTAGAACGACAACTGCTACTACAGCTACTGCTAGTGCTACTACTGCTACGGTTGCTCCAACAACTACTACCACTACTACTATTTGCTGCTTCTACAGCTACTACTACATCTACTATTGGTCCTACTACTGTTACTACTACTACTATTACTACTGCTGCTACTACTACTTCTACAATAACTACCACCACTGCTACTACAACTACAAATGCTCCTACTACTTCTATTACCAATGTTCCTACTACTACCACTAATGTTTTTAGTACTGCTACCACTACAACAATAACTTCTACTATGGCAACTACGACTGCAGCTACTACTACCACAACTACTGCTACTACTACTTCTGCTGCTACAACTACTATTACAACTAGGACTACGACTACTACTACTACTATTACTACTACTATTGCTACTGCTGCTATTGCTACTATGTATACTTTTACTTTTACTACATATGCTAATCCAAACTCTACTACTTCTGCTACTAGTACTATTACTTTTACTACTGCTACTACTTCTTTTTCTACTACTATTACTACAACAACTACTACTACTACTTTTTGTACTAATACTGCAACTACTACTACTAGTACTACTACTACTACTACTACTGTCACTACTGTTACTGCTGCTACTACTGCTACTACTGTTACAACCACTACTACTACTATTATAACTGCTATCACTGCTACTATTACTACCGCTCATACCATGACTACTACTTTTGCTTCTACTCCTTATGCTACAACTAGTACTGCTACTTTTACTACTACTACAGTTACTGATACTACTGCTACGGTTGCTCCAACAACTACTACCACTACTACTATTTGCTGCTTCTACAGCTACTACTACATCTACTATTGGTCCTACTACTGTTACTACTACTACTATTACTACTGCTGCTACTACTACTTCTACAATAACTACCACCACTGCTACTACAACTACAAATGCTCCTACTACTTCTATTACCAATGTTCCTACTACTACCACTAATGTTTTTAGTACTGCTACCACTACAACAATAACTTCTACTATGGCAACTACGACTGCAGCTACTACTACCACAACTACTGCTACTACTACTTCTGCTGCTACAACTACTATTACAACTAGGACTACGACTACTACTACTACTATTACTACTACTATTGCTACTGCTGCTATTGCTACTATGTATACTATTACTTTTACTACATATGCTAATCCAAACTCTACTACTTCTGCTACTAGTACTATTACTTTTACTACTGCTACTACTTCTTTTTCTACTACTATTACTACAACAACTACTACTACTACTTTTTGTACTAATACTGCAACTACTACTACTAGTACTACTACTACTACTACTACTGTCACTACTGTTACTGCTGCTACTACTGCTACTACTATTACAACCACTACTACTACTATTATAACTGCTATCACTGCTACTATTACTACCGCTCATACCATGACTACTACTTTTGCTTCTACTCCTTATGCTACAACTAGTACTGCTACTTTTACTACTACTACAGTTACTGATACTACTATAGCTACTACTACTACTATTGCTGCAACTGCTACTCCTTCTCCTACTAATACTATTACTACTGTTACTACCACTACTACCACCACCACCACCACCACCACCACCACTTCTACTACTACTACTACTACTATTACTAATACTGCTGCTGTTGCTGCTACTACTACTACTACTATGGCTGCTACTACTCGACATCTCAAGCTACTACTAATATTGCTACTCGTATTGCTACTGCTACTATTGCTACTACTACTACTATTACAACCACTGCTCCGGCTACTACTGCTACTACTACTACTACTAATAGTACTGCTACTGCTACCTCTACTACTACTACTACTACAACTACCACAGCTACTACTTCCACTACTACAACCACTACCACTATAACAACAACAACTACTACAGCTACCACTACTACTTCCACTACTACAACTTCCCCTACTACAACTAGTACTAATACTTCTACTACTTTGCCTACTACCACTACTACTGCGACTACTTCTATTGTAGCTACTATTGCTACTTTGACTGCTACTACCGCCACTACTATAGCTATTATTATTAGTACTACTCTTGCTTCTACTAACTATTACTTCTCCTACTACTACAACTACTTCTATTGCTCCTACTACTAGAGCTACAACTACTATTGCTCCACTATAACAATGACTTCTGCTGTTGCTACTACTATTACTTCTGCTTCTGCTGCTACCACTTTTCTTCTCCAACTTCTACTGCTGCTACTACTATTGCTGCCAATACTCCTCTTCTCCAACTACTATGACTACTACTACAGCTATTGCTGCTACTGCTGTGGCTTCTACTACTATCACCACTTCTACTTCTACTCGTACTACTATGACTTCAGCTACTACTACTACTACTACTGCCACTACTACTACTTTTGCTACTACTAGTACTACTACTACTTCTACTACTACTAGTACAACTACTACTTCTACTACTACCAGTAATAGTACTACTACTACTTTTACTAATACTACTCTTGCTACTACTACTAATAATACTGTTACAACTACTACTTCGACTACTACTACTACCACAACTACAACTCCTATTGCTTCTACTACTCCTACAAGGACTACTACTACTACTACTACTACTACTACTACTACTACTACTACTACTACTACTACTACTACTACTACTATTACTACTACTACTACTACTACTACTACT
>RXID01021558.1:106210-330409 GCA_005019695.1 Trichopus zeylanicus subsp. travancoricus
TAGTAGTAGTAGTAGTAGTAGTACTAGTACTAGTAGCAGTATTAGTGGTTGTAATAGTAGTTGTTGTTGAATTAGTAGTAGCACTAGTAGTTGTAGTAGTATTAGTGGTGGTAGTGGTAGTGGCAGAATTTGTTGTAGTAGTAGTAGTAGTAATAGTAGTAGTAGGAGTATGGGTGGTAGTAGTCTAGGTAGTAGTAGAAGTACTAGTGGAAGTAGTTGTCGAAGCAATAGTAGTAGTACTAGTATTAGGTGAAGAAGTAATAGTAGTAGCAGTTTGAGCAATAGTAGTGGTAGTAGTGTAGAAGTAGCTATAGTAGTTTTATAGTAGTTGTAGTAGTAGTAGTACAAGTAGAGCTAGTAGTTGAAGTGGTAGTAGTATAGAAGTAGTTATAGTAGTTGTGTAGTAGTTGTAGTAGTAGTAGTACTATTAGAGCTAGTAGTAGAAGAAGTAGTAGAAGTAGTAGCAGCAGTAGTAGTAGTCATTGCAGTAGTAGTAGCAAGAGTAGTACTTGTAGGAGTAGTAGTAGTAGCAGGTGTAGTAGTAGTGATAGTAGTACTAGCGCTAGTAGCTGTTTCTGTGGCATTGCCATAGTAGTAGTAGTAGCCGTAGGAGTAGTGGTGGTAGTAGTAGTAGTTGTAGGAATAGTAGTTGTTATTGTTGCAATAGTAGTAGTAGTTGTAGTAGTAGTAGTATTAGTAGTTGATGATGTAGTAGTAGTGGTAGTTATTTGACGGGCAATCAAATTAGTTGTAGTAGTAGAGGAAGTAGTAGCATTAGTAGTAGTAGTAGTTGTTATAACATTCATAGTTTTAGTGGCTGTCAAAGAAGGGGTAGTAGTAGTAGCAGTAGCAATCGTAGTGCCTGTCATAGCAGTAGTAGCAACAACAGTAGTAGTAGTAGAAGTAGTAATAGGGCTAGAAGTAGTGGCAGCAGCAGCAGCAACAATAGTAGTAGTATTTGTAGTAATAGTAGTAGTTGTAGTAATACTAGTAGCAGCAGCAGCAGTAGTAGTAGTAGTAGTAGCAGCGATAATTATAGTTGGAGAAGTAGTAATAGTCGCAATAGTAGCAGCAGTAGTGGTAGTAGTATTAGTAGTTGCTATAGTAGTCATAGTGGTAGCAGTAGTTGTAGTAGTAGTAGTAGCAAAAGTAGCAGCAACTGTTGTAGTTGTACCAGTTATTGCAGCAGCTGTCATTGTAGTAATGGTAGTGGTAGTTGCAGAAGCAGTAGTTGCCACAGTCGCAGTAGTAGTGATAGTAGTAGTAGCTACAATAGCTAAAGTAGTTGTAGTAACAGTCGTAGTAGTAGTAGTAATAGCTGTGGCAGAAAAAAGTAGTAGTCGTAGTAGTAGTAGTAGTAGCAGTAACAATTATATTAATAATCGCTGTAGCAATACTAGTAGTAGCCGTGGTAGTAGTAGCAGTGGTAGTAGTAGCAATAGTAGTTATGGAAGGAGTAGCAGTTGTAGTTGTAGCAGAGGTGGTATGACAAGTAATAGTAGTAGCAAAAGTAGTAGAAGTTCTAGTAGTAATATTAATGGTAGCAGTGGTAGTAGCAGCAGTACTAGTAGTAGTTGTTGTTGTAGTAGTGCTAGTAGCAATTATAGTAGTTGTAGCTGCAACAATAATAGCAACTGCAAAAGTAGTGGTAGTAGTATTTGTAATAGTTGTTATTGTTGTTATAGCAATAGTAGCAGTAATAGCAGTAGTAGTAGAAATAATAGTAGTAGCAGCATTAATTTTAGTGGTAATCAAATTAGTGGCAGCAGTAGTCGTAGTAGTAGCAACAGTAGTAGTAGTAGTTATTATTGTTGTTGTTGTAGCAACAGTAGCAGTAGTAGCCATAGTAGTAGAAGTAATAGTAGTAGGGGTAGTTGTTGTAGCAGTAGTAGTTGTAGTGGCAGTCAAAGATGTGGTATCAGCAGTAGCATTGGTAACCGCAGTAGCTATAGCAGTAGTAGTAGCAGTCGTAGCAGTAGCAGCAGTAGTAGTAGAAGTAGTAGTAGAACTAGAAGTAGTAGTAGTAGCGGTAGTAGCGGTAGTAGTTATGGTAGCAGTTATAGTAATACTTGTAGTAGCACCAGTAGTAGTAGCAAAGAAGTATTAGTTGGAGTACCAGTAGTACTAGTAGCAATAGTAGTAGCTGCAATAATTATAGTATGAGAACTAGTAGTTATAGCAGTAATAGCAGCAATAGCCATAGTAGCATTAGTAGTTGTTGTAGTAGTCATTATAGTAGTGGTAGTAGTAGTAGCAGCAGCGACTGTAGCAGTTGTTGCAGTTATCGCAGTTGTAGCAGTAGCTGTAGTAGTACTAGTTGTTGTTGTTGTGGCAGTAGTATTAGTTGCAGCAATTGTAGTAGTAGCAATAGTAGTAGTGATAATAGCATTAGGAGGAGGACTAGTAGTAGTAGAAGTAGTAGTAGTAGTTGTTGTAGCAACTATTGTAATAGTAGTAGTAACAGTAGCAATAGTAGCAATAGTAATGGTAGTAGTGGTAATAATACTAGTAGTAGCAGTAACAACAACAACAACAGTAGTAGTAGTATTAGTACTAGTTATATTAGTACTAGTAGCTGTAGAAGTAGTGATAGTGGTAGTAGTAGTAGTAGTGGTAGCATTAGTAGTAATAGTTATAGTAGCCATAGTAGCACTAGCAGTAGTAATAGCAGTAGTTGCAATGGTCGTAATAGTAGTGGCAGTAGTAGATGAAGTAGCGGTAGTTGTAGCCGTAGTAGTAGTTGTTGTTGTTTCAATAGTAGTGGTAGTTATATCAGTAGTCATTGCTATAGCATTAGTAGTAGCTGTGGTAGTAGTAGCAGTAGTATCAGGAGTTGGAGAAGTTGTAGTAGTAGTAGTAGTAGCTGCAGCAGGGTTAGTAGTAGTAGCATTAGTAATAGTTGTAGTAGTCATAGTAGCAGCAGCAGTAGTAGTAGTTGAAGTAGAAGTAGTTGTAGTTATAGTTGTAGTAGAAGTAGCAATGATAGAAAATGTAGCAGTTGTTGCAGTTGTTGTAGTAATAGCAGCAGTGGTAGTAGAAATAGTAGCAAAAGTAGTCGTAGTACTAGCAGTAGCTGTCGTACCATCCATATTAGGAGTAGAAGTAGTAGGAGAAGTCGTAGTAGTAGAAGTACTAGTACTAGTAGTAGTAATAGCATCAATTGTTGCCATAAAAGTAGTAGTAGTAGTAGTAATAGTAATTGTAGTAGCAGTAGCAGTAGTAGTAGGAGTAACAATAGCGATAGTAGTAGTAGATGTAGTTGTAGCAGTAGTAGTAGCAGCAGCAGCAGCAATAGTAGTAATAGTAGGAGCAGTAGTAGTAGTAGTGGGAGTAACAACAGCGGTAGTAGTAGTAGAAGTAGTGGTTACAGTAGTAGTTAGAGTATAAATAGTAGATGTAGAGGTTGTAGCAGTAGTATCAACAGTAGTAGTAGTTGTAGTAGCTGGAGACGCAGTAGTAGTGGTGGCGGTAGTAGAAGTAGTAGGAGTAGGAGTAATAGTTGTGGAAGTAGCAGCACAAGTGGGAGTGCTACTAGCATTAGTAGTAGTAGTTGGAGCAATATTAGTAGATGTAGTGGTAGCAGCAATCATAGTAGTAATTGTAGTAGAAGATGTAGTAGTAGTAGCAGCAGCAAGAGTAGTAGTAGCAAGAGTAGTAGTAGTAGCAGTAGTAGTAGCAATAGTAGTCAAAGTAGTATTAGTAGTAGGATTAGGAGTAGTGGTAGTAGAAGTAGTTGCAACAATAGTAGTAGCTGCAGCAGCAACAATAGTAATTGTTGTAGTAGTAATATTAGGAAAAGTTGTAGTAGGTATTATAGTTCGAGTAGTAGTGTTCGTAGTAGTAGCAGTAGTGCTAGTAGAAGTAGTCGTAGCAGTAATAGGAGTAGTAGTAGTGATGGTAGTAGCCATATAATTCACTCCAATGGTAGTAGTAGTAGCAGTAGTAGGAATCGTAGAAGTAGTTGTTGCGGTAGTAGCAAGAGTTGTAGTAGTAGCAGTTGCAGTAGTAGAATTTGTAGTCAAAGTAGTCGCAGTAGTAGCAAAAACAAAATTAGCAATAGTTATAGCAGTAGCCATTGTTGCAGCAATGGTAGTAGTGGTAATAATATTAATTGTTGAAGTAGTAGTAGAAAAAGTAGCAGAAGGGGGAGAAGATGTAGTAGTAGTAGTAGTAGTAGTAGTAGTAGTAGAAGAAGAAGAAGAAGAAGAAGCACTAGTAGTAGCAGTATTTGTAGTCGAAATAGTAGTTGGAGTAGTAGTAGCAGCAGCAGCAGTAGTAGTTGCACTTGTAGCTGTTGTAGCAATGGCAGTAGCAATAGCAATAGTAGTAGTAGTAGTGTTAATGGTAGTTGCCATAATAGACGTAGTGGTATTATGAGTAGTAGCAGTAGTAGTAGCAAAGGAAGTAGTTGTAGTAGTAGTAGTAGTAGTAATAGTAGTAGTTGCAGTAGTAGTAGTAGTAGTAGTGGTAGTTGTAGTAGAAGAAGTAGGGAGTAGTTGTTGTAGTAATAGAAGTAGTTGTAGCAGTAGTAGTAGTAGCAATCCTCACAGCAGTAGCAATAGTAGAATTAGTAGTAGTAGTGGTACTAGTAGTGGCAGTAGCAATTTTTGTAGTAGTAGCAGTAGTAGCCGCAGTAGTAGTAGTAGGAGAACTGGTAGTAGTTGTTATTGTACGAGAGGTGTTAGGAGTAGTAGTAGTCATAGTTATTGTAGTAGTACTACTAGTAGTAGTAGTTCAAATAGTAGTGATAGTAGTAGTAGTAGTAGTAGTAGTAGTAATAACAGTAGTGGTAGAAGGATTAGTAGCTGCATTCGTTGTAACAGTAGTAGTAGCCATAGCAATAGCAGTAGTAGTAGCAGTTGTAGCAGTAGTTGTGCTAGCAGTAGCAGTAGTACTAGTAGTTGTAGCAGTGCTAGTAGAAGTAGAAGCAGTGTAGTAGCAGTAGAAGTAGAAGCAGTAGTAGCAGTAGGAGTTGTAGTAGTAGTAGTAGTAGTAGCAACAACTACAACAACAATAGTGGTAGTAGCAACTACAATAGCAACTGCAGCTGTAGTAGTTTTGCTCTGAGTAGTAGTAATAGTATTAGTAGCCATACTAGTAGTTGTAGTAGTAATAGTAGCAGTGGGAGTAGCAGTAGTAGTAGCAGCAGCAGTAGTAATAGTAGCAAAAGTAGTAGTAGTAGCACTAGTTCTTGCAGTAGCAACTATAGTAATTGTAGTAGTTGGAGTAGTAGCTGTTGTAGAAGGAGTAGTAGTAGTTGTATAAGTAGCAGTAGTAGTAGTAGGAGTAGTAGTTGTAGTAGTAGTAGTAGTAGCAGTAGAAGTAGTTGTAGAAGTAGGAGGAGTAGTAGTACTAGAAGTCGCAATAGTAGTAGCAGTAGTAGTAGTAGTAGTAGCAGTAGTGGTAGTAGTATTAGCAGCATCAACAACAGTAGTAGTAGTAGTAGTAAAAGCAGTAGTAGTAGTAGTCGCAGAAGTAGTAGTAGTAGTTGTAGTTACAGTAGTAGTAGTTGTCGGAGAAGTAGGAGTAGAAGTATTAGTAGCAGTAACAGCAAGTGCAGCAGCAGTAGTTGTAGTAGTAGTTGTAGTAATAGCAGTCTCAGTAGTAGCAGTAGTAATAGCCATATTAGAAGCAGCAGTAGTAGTAGTAGCAATAGTAGTAGTGGTAGCAGTAGCAGCAGTAATAGTAGCAATTGTAGTAGTAGCAGTAGCAATAGTAGTAGTAGCAACAGCAATGGATGTAGTTGTTGGAGTAGGAGTAGTAGTAGGAGTAGTTGTAATAGTAGTAGTTATAGTAGTAGCCACAGTAGTAGTAGTAGTGGTAGAAGTAGTAGTAGTCAAAGTGGCAGTAATAGTTTTGATAGCAGTAGTAGCAATACTAGTAGTGGAAATAGGTGTAGTAGTAGCAGTAGCAGTAGCAACAGTAGTAGTCATAGTAGTAGTTGTAGTTGTAATAGAAGCTATTGTAGTTGTAGCACTATTAGTAGTAGTAGTAGTGGTAGAAGAAGAAGAAGAAGAAGTAATAATAGCAGTAATAGTAGTGGTGGTGGTGGTAGTAGTAGTAGTAGTAATAGTAGTCATTGTAGCAGTAGTAGGGGCAATAGGTGGAGTAGTAGTAATAACAACAAAAGTAGAAGTAGAAGTAGTAGGATTCAGAGTAGTAGTAGGAATTGGTGCTAGAGAATAAGTAGTAGTACGAGTAGAAGTTGCAGTAGTTGTTGTACTAGCAGTAGTAGCAACATTAGTAGCAGTAATTGTAGTGATAGTATTAGTGGTACCGACAACAGCAGTAGTAGTAGATGAAATAGCGTTAGTAGTAGTGGAAGTAGCACTCGCGGTATTCGTCGTAACAATAATAGTAGTAGTAGTAAAACTATGAGTAATATTAGCGGTAGTAGTAGTAGTAGTAGTAGCAGTAGCAATAGTAGTTGTTGTAGAAGTTATGGCAGTAGTAGTAGTAGTAGCAGGAGTGGTAGCAGAAGTAGTTGTAGTCATAGTAGTAGTAGTAGTAGTAGTAATTCTATTAGTATCCATGGTAGTAGTGTTAATAATAGTAGTATTGTAGTAGAAGTTTTAGTTGTAGTAGCATTTTTAGTAGCAGAAGTAGTAGTAATTGTAGTTTTAGTAGTTGTTGTAATAGTAGTAGTAGTAGTATGAGTAGTAGCAGTAGTAGCAGTAGTAGTAGCTGTAGTGGTAGTAGTAGCAGTAGCTGTAGTAGTATAAGTTGTAGTAGTAGCCGTATTATTAGCAAGAGCAGTAGTAGTGCTGTTAGTAGCAATAGTAGCAATAGCAATTGCAGTAGTAGAAGCAGTAGAGGAAGAAGAAGTAGTAGTAGTAGTAGGAGTTGCAGTTGAAGCAGTAGTAGCAGTAGCAGTAGTAAGAGTAGTAGCAGTAGCAGTTGTAGTACTAGTAGTAGTAGTAGTAGCAGCAGTAGTAGCAATAATAGTAGTTGTGGTTGCAATAACAACAATAATAGTAGGAGGCGATGGAGTAGTTGTGGTTGTTGTTGTTGTTGCTAGAGTAGTAGTGGTAGTAGTAGTATCTGTAGTAGTGTCACTAGTATTAGCAATTGTAGAAATAGTAGAATTAGTAGTAGATGTAGCTGTATAAGTAGCAGTCGTAATAGGTGTTGTAGAAGTTGCAGTAGTAACAGTAGTAGCAGTTGTAGATGTAATAGTAGTGGCTATAGCAACAGTTGCAATTGTTGCTATAGTAGTAGCAAAAATAGTAGCAGTAGCCGTGGAAGTAGTAGCAGTAGTAGCAGTAGTAGTGGAAGTAGTAGCAGTAGTAGCATTAGTAGTGGAAATAGTAGCAGTAGTAGCATTAGTAGTGGAAGTAGTTTGAGCAATAGCCGCAATAGTAGCAATAGTAGGAGTAGTGGAAGTAGCAGTAGCAGCAATAGCAGTAGTAGTAGTAGAAGTAATAGCAGTGGTTCTAGTAGTTGTAGTACTAGCAGAGGTAGTAGTAGTAATAGCAGCAACAACAAAATTACTACTACTACTCCTACTCCTACTTGGGCTGCTACTACTGCTACTTATACACCTACCACTACTACCACTTCTACTTCTACAACTTCCACTATCACTTCCATTGCTACTATTATTACTACTTCTACACCGATTCCTACTCTTGCGACTACTACTGCTACTCCAGCTCCTAATACAGCTACCTTAATCCAGTTGTTGTTGTAGTTGCACCTACAAATTTTACTACTGCTACTGCTGCTCTCATGGCTGCTACTACTACGACTACTTCTTCTACTACTACTGGTCTTAGTACTACTAGTCTTACTACTACCACCACCACCACCACCACTACTACTACTTTCGCTACTATTACTACGGATAATACTACTACTCTACTCCTACTACTACTTTTACTACTAATACTAATACAATTATCACTACTATTACGACTACTGCTACTCCTACTGCTGCTCCTACTACTCCTCCTAGTACTACTACTATTACTATAACTACTACTACTATTACCATTATTATTACTACTACTACTACGACTACTACTCCTACTACTGCTACTACTACTACTCCTACAACTACTACTACAACTATCCTACTACTACTACTACTCCTCCAACTCGTACAACTACTACTACGACTACTAATAACAAATTACAGCTACAGCTGCTATTGCTATTTCTACAACTACCCCTACAACTACTACTACTACTATCACTAATACAACTACTAATACTACTACTACTGCTGCTGCTATTACAACTACAACTATTACTCCTACTGCTACTGCTATTACCACAACAACAACTATTACTACTGCTACAACTACTACCGCTGCTACTGCTACTACAACTACAACTCTTTCCACTTCTACTACTATTACTACTACTACTACTACTACGACTACTACTACTAATACTACTACTACTACTACTACTACTATTCCTACTCCGACTCCGTCTACCACTACTTCTACTACTACGACTAATACTACTACTACTACCAATACTACTACTCCAACTCCTATTACTACTACTACTCCAACAAGTACTACTCTAATTATGACAACTAGTACTACTACTACTCCAACTACTACAACCACAGCTACTACTACCACTACTTCAACTACTACTACTCTTACTACTACTACTACAACTTCTTCTGCTACAAGTACAACTAATAATATTACTACTACAATAACTACCACTACTCCTATTGATACTGCTACTACAACAACTACTCCTCCTCCTATTAGTACTATTACTGCTACTACTACAGCTACTACAGCCATAAGTACCACTGATACTATTACTTATATGTCTACTGTTGCTGCTTCTCATACTACTACTATGGCTGTGAATAACTACTACTCTCCTACTGATACTACTAAAACAACAATAACTACTACTATTGCTGCTGCTACTGCAGCTACTTCTACTAAGCTGCTACTACTATTGATGCTGCTGCTGCCGCTGCTATTGCTACTACTACTGCTAATACCCCTACTGCTACTACTACTACTACTACTACTTTCTTTACTACTACTTCTACTACTAATACTACAACAACAATAAGAACAACAACTATTACTAATGCTACTACTAGTACTACTACTACAACTATTACTACTACTTCTACAACAACTACTACTACTACGGCTACAACAACTACTACTATTACTTTTGTTACAACTACTATAACTATTACTACTATTTGTACTAGTACTACTACTATTACTCCTGCTACAATTATTATTACTACTACTACTACTGCTACTTCTACTACTACTGCTGCTGCTATTGCTACTGCTTGTACGACTACTACTACTACTACAACTGCTACTGCTACTACAGCTACGACTACTATTGCTACTACTACTACCACTACTACTACTACTACTACTACTACTACTACTATAGCTTCTCCTACTACAACTACGGGTGCTTCTGCTACTAATACAATCTCTATTCCTAATCCTAGTACTGCTACTACTACTAATCATACTACTACAAATGCTAGTACAACTGTTGTGACTACCCCTACAACAACCACTACTACTGCTACTTTCCGCTAGTACTCCTACAACAACTATTACTTCAACTATTGCTACTATTGTCACTTCTACTTCGACTACTACTACTACCATAGGAACTATTGCCCCTACTGCTATAGATATTGCTACTCCTACTATTGCTTCTCCTACTGCTACTACTACTACTACAACTATAACTACTACTACTACTACTACTGCTAGTGCTACTAATACTACTACTACTATTGCTTGAGCTACTACTACTGCTGCTGCTAGTACTACTGCTACTGCTAGTACTACTGCTACTTCTAGGACTACTACTGCTTCTACTTCTTCTACTTTTGACACTACTACTACTTTTACTACTACTGCTTCTACTACTGTTGCTTCTACTACTACAATAATTTCTTTTACTACTACTACAACTACTGCCACAACTGCTACTATGGCAATTGCTAGAACAACTACTACCACTATTGCTACTATAGCTTCTATTACTTCTGTTCCTACTATTTCTACAGCAACCACTACTATTATCAGCATTACTACTACTACTACTACTACTACTACAAATAATACTACTACTATTACCATTACTCCTACTACTATTACTATTGATGTTGTTGCTACTGCTCCTCCTCCTCCAACTGCAGCGACTACCACTACTACTGGCACTGCTACTACCACAACTTCTCCTACTACTACTGTTGCGACTACTACAACAACTACTCTTACTACTGCTTGAATTAATACTCCTACTGCTGTGGCTACTACTACTGCAACTACTGCTACTACTACTACTACTGCTACTACTACTGCGACTACGACTACTACTACTATTACTGCTACTACTACTACTTATACTACTGCTGCTGCTGGTACTACTACTAATACTACTACTCCTACTACTACTGCTATTGCAACTACTACTACAACTGCTACTACCACTGCTACCACTCCAACTAATGCTATAACTGCTACCGCAACTACTGCTACTCCTATTATTACTAGTACTTCTTCCACTACTGATACTACTACTGCTAGAGCTACTATTGCGACAACTACTATAACTTCTACTACTACTGCTGCTACTACTACAACTACTATTACTTGTTCAATGGCGATTGCTTCTAGTGCAACTACTATTACTTCTACTACTACTGCTACTACTCTTACTACTGCTCCTATTGCTGCTACGATTACTACTACTACTTCTAATATTGCTGCTACAACAAGTACTACCACTACTACTCTTGCCGCTGCCGCTAGTATAACAACAACTACTACTGCTACAACTACTTTCACTACTACTGCTGCTATTATTACTAGTACCACCGCTACTACAGCTACTTTTAGAACTAATACTCTTGCTACTGTTACTGGTACCACAACTACCGCAACTACTAGCACTACAACTATTGCTACTACAACTACTACAACTGCTACTACTACTCTTGCTAATACTACTACAACTACGGTTGCAGCAACTTCTACTGCTACTACTACTCTTGCCAATACTACTACAACTACGGTTGCGGCAACTTCTACTGCTACTACTAGTATTGCTACTGCTGCTCCTACAGCAACCACAACTATTACTCCTACAACTAGTACAACTACAACTATAACTGCTACACCTACTACAATTACAACAACTACAACAACATATTCTATTACTACTAAAACTACTACTACTACTACCACAAATTCTACTATTGCTCATATTACTTCACTAGTTACTAATATTGCTGTAACTACTACTATTACCTCTACTGCTACTGCTACTGCTACTACTATTGCAACTATTGCTTCTACTACTATTGCTATTACAACTGCTAGTCCTACTACTACTACTACTGCTACAACTACTGCTAGACCTTCTAAAACTACTACTACTACTACTACGGCAGCTCGTACTATTAGTACTACTACTACTATTGTTACGCCAACTACAAGTACTACTATTAAATCTACTATAAATACTACTACTACTACTATTGTTGTTGCTGCCACTACTACTAATACTACTTCTCCTACTATGAGTACAATTGCTACCACAACTACTACTAATATTGCTGCTGCTACTGCCACAACTACTACTAATATTGCTACTAATGCTTTTACAACTACTGCTACTACTACTGCTACTACTGCTACTCCTATTACTACTACAGCCACAAGTGCTACTACTCCTACTACTACTCCTATTACTATAACAGCTACTACTGCTACTACTACTACTATTACTACTATGACTGCTACTACTACTACTCGTAATACTACTACTTCTACTACTACAACAATTGCGACAACTACTATGACTACTACTAATACTAATATTACTACTCCAACTATTACTACTAATACTATTACTACTACCACTACTACTGCCATTATTGCAACTACTACTTCTACTACAATAGCTATTGTTACTACGTTATGACAACAACAACTACTACTAATACTACTACTGCTACAACTACTACTATTACTTCAAATAATACTACTACTGCAACTACTACTACTGCTGCTGCTACTCCTATTGCTACTACTACTACTCCTCCTCCCACTACTACTACTACAGCTATAGCAACAACTTCTACTATTACTACTACTAATGCTTCTACTTCTGCAACTACTACTACTACTACTACTAGTGCTGGTACTACTTCTACTACTACTATAAGACTTACTACTACTACTACTGTGACTACTACTACTACAACAACTACTGCTACTAGTATTACTACTACTCCTCCACCTACTATTAAAACCACTATGCTACTACTACTATTTCTTCTGCTGCTACAACTACTACCACTCCCACTTTTGCTAGAACTATTCCTACAGAAACAGCTATTATAGGTACTACTACTAGTAGTACTACTCCACCAACAACTACAACTACTACTACACCTATTACTACTACTACTATTATTACTACGACTACTACAACTACTGCTACAACTACAACTACTAAAACTTCACCTACTACTACTACTAGTGTTGCTACTACTACTACTTCAACTAATACAAGTACAACTATTGCTACTACTTCTATCATTACTACTGCTACAACAACAAATACTACACCTAATGCTACTACGACTATAGCTACTACTTCTACTGCTACAACAACTACAACTACTACTATTACTACAGCCACTACTACAACTACTGCTACTGCTGCTACAACAACAACTACTACTATTGCAACAACTCCTCCTCCTACTACCACAACAACTACTACAGCTACTACTATTGTTTCTGCTGCTACTACTACAACTACTACCACTGCTGCTAATACTACTACAACTACTTCTACTACTACCACTACAACTAGTATTGCTGCTACTGTTATTACACTACTACAACAACAGCTACTACTACTCCTCCTCCTCCAACAACTACTACTATTACAGCAAATAACACTACTACTGCTAATAGTACCACTACTAAAACTTCTCGTACTAGTACTACTGCTGCTGCTGCTGCTGCTACAGCTACTACTACTACTATTACTATTGCTACTACTACTTCAACTACTACCACTACTACAACTGCTTGTACTTGTACTACTACTACTTGTACTACTGCTGCTACTACTCATAATACAACTACTACTGCTCCTATTGCTACTACTACTACATCTACGACTTCTAATACTATAACAACAACAACTACTACTACTACTACCGCAAGTACTACAATTGCTACTGTTACAACAACAACAACTACTACTACTCATCCTACTACCATATCTATTACGACTGCTACTACTAGTACTACTAGTAGTAGTACTACTACTACTACTACTACTACTACTACTACTACTACCACTACTACTACTACTACTACTACTACTATTGCTTCTACTACAACTACTACTACTGATTCTACTGCAACTACTACTTCTACTACTACCTCAACTACTACTACTGCTACTACTGATACTATACAACTGCTATAACTACAACCACTAATTATACTGCTACTCCTACAACTACTACAATTAATACAAATAATACTATTACGACTACAACAACAACAACTACTACTCCTACTGCTACTACTACTACTTCTACTATGACTACTACCACTACTTCTAAAACAACCTCTTCCACAACAACCACCACCACCACTACTACTTCTACTGCTACTACTCCTACCACTACTGTTACTACAACTAGTACAACAATAATAATAATAACTACTACTATTACTACTACTACTACAGCTACAACTACTAGGACTGCAACTACTGCTACTACTATTGCTACTACTAACGCTGTTGCACTACTACGACGACTACTACTACTACTCCTATTACAATAATAACTACTATTACTACAACTACTACTAGTATAACTACTAGTACAATTACAACTACTAGCACTGTTACTACTACCACTACCCCAACTACTACTCCTATTTCTGCTATTACTACTACTACTACTACTACTAGTACGACTGCTACTACTACTACTATTACTACTACTACTGCTACTTACTACTACTACTACTTACTACTATTACTACTACTGCTACTACTACTACTACTACTACTACTACTAAAACTTATCCTACTACTACTACTGCTACGACTAGTGCTCCGGCTACCAATTCAACTAATACTAATGCTACTACTGCTACAACTTCAAGTACTACTACTGCTACTACTACTACAACAACAACTATTACTACAAATACTACTACTACTACAACTACTACTACAACAATGGGTATTACAACTTCTACTACTACTCCTGCTACTACTATTACTGTTGATACTCCTATTACTACTACTAGTACTACCATTACTACTTCTTCTGCTGCTGATCCTACAACAACAACAACTACTACTACTACTCCTCCTACTACCACAATGACTACTATTGTTGCTATTACTACGGCTACTACTTCTGCTTCTTCTACTACTACTACTGCTGCTACTTCTACAACTAATACTTCTACTACCACCTCTACTACTACTCCTGCTGCTAATGTTAGTTCACTACTACTACAACTAATACTACTAATACCACAGCTACTCCTACAACTACCACTATTACTATAAATAATACTATTACTCTTACTACTGCAGCTACTAAAACTACTTGGACTACTACCACTACTACTCCTGTTGCTACGAATACTACTACTATTCCCACTACTACTACTTCACCCACTATTACTACTACTACGGCCACAATTTCCACTACTACTTCTCCTACGACTACTAGGGCTGCTACTTCTACTACTATTGATACTACTAGTACAACTGCTACTTCTAGTACTACTGCAACTACTTCTACTGCTACTACAACTTTTACTATTCCTACTACTACCACTACTGATTCTACTAATATAACTACTACTACTGCTCTTGCTGCTGCTCAAACTCCTACAACTACTACTACCAGTACCACCACTACTACAGCTACTACTACTAATACTACTTCTACTGCAACAACTACAACTTCCCCAACTACTACTACTACTGCTACTACATCTACTACTACAACTAACACTATAGTTACTGCTACTATTACTGCAACAACTAGTTTTATTGCTACAACTACTACTAGTACTACTACAACGCCTACTACTATTACTAGTATTGCAAATACTGCTATAACTGCTACTAATACTTCTATTACTACTACTACTACTACTACAACAACTACAACTACTACTGTCACAACAAGTACTACTGCTACTGCTACTTCTGCTACTACGACTCTAGCAACTACTTCCACTACTCTTACTTCCTCTTCTATTTTTACTACTGCTACTAATATATCTACTACTACTACAGCTACATCAACTAATACTACTATTGCTACTACCACTACTCCTACTAATAGTACTACTACTTCTGCTACTACGGCAGCTATTGCTACTACTGCTTCCACTACTTCGACTGCTATTGCTGCTACTACAGCTACTACAATTACTACAACAACTACCACTACATCTACTACTACTGCTACTGTTCCTACAATAAATACTACTACTACTACAACTATGACAATTATTGTTGCATCTACTTCTACTATTGCTCTGCTACTACTACGACTACTACTACTACTATTACAACTACTGCAACTATTAGTGCTACAAATACAACAACAAATACTAATGCTATAACAACAACTACTACTACCTCTCCTACAACAATAATAACTACTACAACTACAACTTCTCCTGCAACAACTACTAATACTACTACTGCAACTAATGCTACTACTACTAGTACTGTTGTTGCTGCTGCTGCAACTACCACTACTACTATTTTGGCTATGACTACTACTGCCATTACTACTACTTCTCCTACTACTATTAATAATACTACTACTACTTCGACTACAACTACAGCTACTCCGACTAATACTATTGTTGCTACTACTGCAACTGCTACTAGTAGTATTACGGTTATGACTTATACTTGTACTACTATTACTTCTACAACTATTACTACTACTTTGAATGCTACTACTACTACTACTGATACTATAATTACTACTACTACTACTACTACTAATACTACAACTACTACGGCTACTATTGCTACTGCCACTACTACAACTTCCTCTACTACTTTTAGTATCGCTAATACCACTGCTGCTACAACTACTCTGACTCCAACTCATACTACTGCTACTACTACTACTGCTATTGCTACAAGTATTACTACTACTACTTCTACTATTACAATACGACTACTACTACTACTTTTGCTACTATAACTTCTTCTACTACTGCTAGTACTACTACTACTTCCACTGCTACAACTGTTGCTATGGCTACTACAATTACTACAACAACTACTACTACATCTACTACTACTTCTGCTACAACAAAAACTACTACTGTACTACTACTACTTCCACTTCTTCTACTACTATTGTTGTTGCTGCTACTACTACTACTACTAACACCCCCACCACAACAACAACAACTACTACTACACCCACTACTACAACTACTTCTGCTACTACGACTATAGGTTCTATTGCTCCTACTATTGCTACTACTACTCCCACGTGTACTCCTAGTACTGCAACTACTACTACTCCTACTCCTACTCTACTACAACTACTGCTACTCCTACTCCTACTACTACTACTACTACTACTACTACTACTATTACTACTACTACTACTATAACTACTAGTACTGTACTAGTACAATTGCTACTACTAGTACTCCTACAACTACTACTACAACTTCTACTTCTACTACTACTAAAACTTCAACTACTACTACTGCCACTAGTACTTCTACAACTAGTATTGTGGCAACTGTAGCTACTGCTACTACTACTACTACTACTACTACTACTACTGCTACTACTATTGCTCCTACTCTTATTCCAACTCCAACTGCTACTATTACTATACTACTGCTACTACAACTATTACTACTCCTACTACTCCTACTCCAACTCCTAATAATAGAAATACTACTCCGACTGCTACGATTACTGCTGCTGTTGCTATAGTTGCTACTATTACTACTACTAGTACTTCAACCACTACTCCTACTCCTATTACAACTCCTGCTACTCCTACTACTACTCCTGCTCCCACTAGTCCTACTACTACTCCTGCTCCCACTAGTCCTACTACTACTCCTACTCCTTCTTCTACTCCTACTGCTACTACTATTATTATTACTACTACTACTATTTCTACATTGACTTTTAGTCCAATTCCTATAGCTACTATGACTGTTAACACTACTACAACTACTTCAACTGCTACTACCACTGCTACTACTATTCCTATTATTGCTACTACTACTACTACTACTACTATTACTACTACTAATCCTATTATTATTACTACTACTACTACAACTACTGCTACTTCTACTACTACTACTACTCCAATTACTACTATTAATGCTACTACTATTGCTACTATAATTACTAGTGCAACCCAAACTATCACTTCTACTTCTACTTCAGCTGCTACAAATAAAACTACTACGACTGCGAATGCCACAACTACTACAACAATAATAACTACTACTATTACTAACACTACTATTGGTATTTCTACAACCAAAACTTCTCCTACCACTACTATTGCTACTCCTACTACAACTACACTTACTTTTGCTAATACTACAACTACCACAGCTATAGCTACTATAACAACTGTTGCTGCTGGTACTACTACTAGTACTACTACTACTACTACTACAACTACTGCTACTATTACTACAACTATTGCTACCTCTACTATTTCCCCTCCAACTACTACTACTACTGTTGCTACTACAACTCCTACTTCATCTTCTTCTTCTTCTACTTCTTCTTCTTCTAGTACTACTACTACTACTACAACAACAACAACAACAACTACTACTACTCCTCTTGCTACTAATGCAATTAGAACAAGAACTACTACTACAACTACTACTGCTACCACTACTACTACTCCAACTAATGCTAGAACCACTACTGCAACTACTACTAATCCTATTACTACTACAACAACTACTACTCTAATTACTACCACTACTACCACTACTACTACTACTACAACTACAACTACTACTATAGCTACAGCTACTACTAGTACTTCTAATACAACTGCTGCTACTACTACTCCTTCCACAACTGCTACTAATACTACTGTTACGACCATTACTACTACTACTACTACAACTATTCCTGCTCCTAATCATAATACTACTAATTCTACTCTTACTACTACTGCTACAGCTAAACTCCTACTACCACAACTAGTAGTAGGAGAAGTAGTAGTAGCCACTGTAGCTATAATAGTTATACCAGTATTTGTTGTTCCAGCAGTAGTACTAGTATCAGAATTTGTAGCAGTAGTAGTAATAGAAGTAGTAGTAGTATTGGTAGTAGCATTAGTAGTAGTAGTAGTAGCGGTTGAAGTAGTAGCGGTTGTAGAAGTAGTAGGAGTATTAGTAGTAGCAGCACCAGGAGCAATAGAATTACTACTACTCCTCGTACTTCTACTTGTGCTACTTCTAATACTATTCCAACACCAACGACTACTACAACTTCCCCTACTCATACTACTATGACTACCATTTCTATTGCTACTGCTACTCTTATTATGACTTCTACACCTATTCCTACTCTTGCTACTACTACTACTACTCCTGCTCCTACTATAGCTACTTCTAATCCTACTATTGTTGTAGCTGCTATTACAACTTCTACTACTGTTGCTGTTCTTTCTGTTGTTATTCCTACTACGACTAGTACTACTACTACTACTACTAGTCTTAGTACCACTTCCACCACCACCACTATTACTACTTCTGCTACTATTACTATGAATACTATTACTACTCTACGGCTTCTACTACTACTTTTACTACTAATACTAATACAATTACAACTACTACGACTACTACTTCTGCTACTGCTGCTACTACTACTCCTACTACAACTGCTGTTACTATTACTACTACTACTACTACTACTATCATTACTACTACTACTACTACTACGACTACTACTTCTCCGACTCCAACTACAACGACTGCTACTACTACTACTACTGCTGTTGCTATTACTGCCACTACTCTAATCATACTACTAGTACTACGACTACTAATACTAAATTACTACTGTTGCTGCTACTGCTGTTTCTACAAGTACTACTACAACTACTACAACTAATACTACAACTACTACTACTACTACAATTACTACTACTACAACTATTACTCCTACTGCTGCTGCTGCTACTAATATAACTATGACACCTACTAGTACTGTTACTACTGCTGCTGCTACTACTACTGCAACTACAACTCCTTACACTACTGCTACTGCTACTACTACTACTACTACTAATTCTATTACCACCACCACTATTACTACTATTACTACAACAATAACTACTGCTGCTAATACCACTACTTCGACTACTACTCCTACCACTACTGCTACTACTTCAACTCCCATTGATACTACTACTCCAACAACTACTACTCCAATTATGACGACCACTACCACTACTACTACTATAACTACTTCTACAACTACAACTACTATAATAGCTACTATTACCGGTATTTCAACTACTATTATTCATGCTACTACTCCCAATCCAACTCCTAGTACTACTACAACTACTGCTTCAACTACTAGTATAAGTAATACTATTATTACTGCAACTACTACTACTACTCATACTGATACTGCTACCATAATAACAACTACTACTCCTATTACCACTATTACTGCTACTACTACTGCTACTACAATTACTAGTACCACTCATACCATTACTTCTACTACTATTATTACTACTACTACTACTATAACTGCGAATGCCACAACTACTACAACAATAATAACTACTACTATTGCAACCATTGCTGCAGTTGCTATTGCTACTACTACTATTGCTAAAACCACAACAACAACAACTACTACCACAACTATTACTACTATTTCTACTACTACTACTACAACAACAACAGCAACAGCAACTAGTACTACTACTGCTACTACTACAACAACTATTACTACTACTACTTCTACTCTTACCTGTACTACTACTGATGTTGCTGCTGCTACGACTAGTACTACTACCACTTCTACAACTTCTATAACTACTATTGCTACTACTACTACTATAACTACTACAACTACTACTGCTGCTGCTCCTACGACAACTACGAATACTACTACTACTAATACTATGTCTATTCCTAGTCCCAGTACTGCTACTACTACCAATCCTAACACTACAAATGTTAGTACAAATGCTGCGACTAGTCCTACAAATGCTACTACTACAATAACTACTACTAATACTACTTCTACTACTACTAATACAACAAAAACTATTGCTACTATTGCGACTGCTGCCACTGCAACTTTGACTACTACTACCACAACATATATTGTTCCTACTGCTACAGCTACTGCTATCAGTACTACTCCTACTCCTACTACTATTTCTTATTTTACTTCTACTACTACTACAAATACTGCTACTACTACTACTGCTGCTGCTAGTGATACTACTACAACTACTACTGCTAGAGCTACCACTACTACTGCTGCTACTATAGCAACTACTACTATTACTTCTACTACTACTACTGCTACTACTATTGCTACTTCTACTTTTTGCCACTACTATTGCTACTTCTGCTACTACTGCTGCTGCTGCTACTGTTGCTACAACTATTTCTACTACTATTACTACCACTACTGCTACTTCTGCTACAACAACTGCAACAACTGCTACAACAACTACTACTACTGCTACTCCTACTCTTTCTGCCGCAACCACTACTATTACCAGCATTACTACTACTACCACAACTACTACAAATAATACTACTACTACTACTGTTGCGGCTACTGTTGTGGCTGCTACTATTACTACTGCACCTCCTCCTCCAACTGCTGCGACTACCACAACTACTAGTACTGCTACTGCCACAACTTCTCCTACTACTACTATTGCTACTACTACTGCAACTATTCTTACTATTGCTACGATAACTACTGCTACTATTGCGGCTACTATTGCAGCAACTATTCTTCCTACTACTACTACTACTACTACCACTGCTACTACTACAACATCTACTGCTATTTCTACTATTTCTCCTCTTACTACTACTACAACTACTGCTGCTGCTACTAATACTACTACCACTACTATTGCTCCTACTACTACTCCTACAACTTCTACTAGTGCTACTACCACTACTATTACTACTACTACTCCAGCTACTATTGCTATTACAACAAGTACTACAACTGCTGCTACTACTGCTACCCCTGCTACCACTCCAACTAATGATATGACTACTACTGCAACTACTGCTACCACTCCAACTAATGCTACGACTGCTATTGCAACTACTGCTACTCCTATAACTATTACTACTACTACCATTACTAATACTACTACAAATATTGTGACTATTAGTACTACTACTATAACTTCTACTGCTACTGCTACTACTACTACAACTACTACTACTGCTTGAATGGCTATTGCTGCTACTGCAACTACTATTGCTACTACTACTTCTGCTACAACTATTACTACTGCTACTATTGTTGCTACTATTACTATTACTACGACTACTACTATTTCTGATATTTCTACTACTACAAGTACCAGTACTACTCCTTCCGCTACTGCTAGTATAACTAGAACTACTTCTGCTGCTGCTGCTACTGCTACTACTACTTTTACTACTACTACTACTGCTACTATTATGGGCACCACAACTTCAACCACTACTTTTATTACTACTACTGCTGCTACTATTACAGCTACCACCATTGCTGCTACTACGAGTACTACAACTATTGCTACTACTACTACAATTGCTAATACTACTACTACTACTGTTGTGGCAACTTCTGCAGCTACAACAAGTATTTCTACTACTGCTACTCTTACAACAACAACTACTGCCACTCCTACAACTAGTACTAATACTTTACAACTTCTACACCTACTACAACTACAACTACTACTACAACTTATTGTACTACTGCTACTACTACTACTACTATTACTACCATGAATTCTACTACTACTCATATTATTTGACTTGCTTCTGCTACTGTTGTAACTACTACTATTACCTCTACTACAATTGATACTGCTATTGCTACAACAACTACTACTTCTATTGCAACTATTGCTATAACTACTACTACTGCTACTACTACTACAACTGCTACAACTACTGCTGCACCTATTAAAACTACTGCGATTACTACTACTGCTGCTGCTACTCCAACTATTAGTACCACCACTACTACTACTGTTACTACTACTACAACTACTACTATTACAACTACTATAAATACTACTACTAAATAATAATACAACTTCACTTACTATAAGTACTACTACTACTACTACTAGTACTACAGCTAATACTACCACTGCAAATATTGCTATTGCTACAACCACTACTACTCCTCCTACTACTCCTCCTACTACTGCTACTACTACTACTACTCCTCCCCCCTAATTTAGGTACTACTGCTGCTACTACTAGTAGTTGCTGCTACTACTGCGGCTTCTACTACTACAACAATTTCTGCTACTACAACAACTATTATTACTACCACTACAACAACTACTACTACAACTACTACTCTAATTACTACTAGTACTGCTACCACTACTACAGCTGCAACTACTACTGCCACTAATACTACAATCACTACTACTACTACTACTACTACTACTACAACAACTATAGCTAATATTACTACCGCTACCACTGCTACGACTACTACTACTACTACAGCTACTACTACTACAGCTACTACTACTATTACTGCAACAACAACAATTAATACTACTATAACAACTGCTACTGCTACCACTACTACTACAATTAGTACTACAGCTACTACCACTACTACATCTATTACTACTACTATTACTACTACTACTACTCCTCCTCCTCTTACTACTATATCTACTATTACTACCGCTACCATTGCTATGATTACTACTACTATTGCTACCACTACTACGACTACTACTATTACTACTGCTATGACTACTATGGCGACTATTGCTACCACTACTACGGTTACTACTAATGCTGCTACTACTACTACTACTACTACTACTACTACCACTACTACAACTGCTACCACTACTATTCTGCTACTACTGCTACTAGTATGACTACTACTATTACTACTACTATTATTAATACTACTACTACTATTACTACTACAACTATGACTACTACTACTACTGTTACTTCAACTACTACCACTTCTAATATTACTACTTTTCCCAAAATAACAACAAATACTCCTCCCACTAGTACAACTGCTGCTGCTACTACTACCACCACTACTACTACAGCTAATACTACCACTACTACTACTAGTTCTACAACTACCACTACAATCTCTAGTACACATATTGTTGCTACTACCGCTACAACTACATCTAATAGTACTACTGCTACAGCTACAACTACAGTGACTACTAGGACTACTATAACACTACTACTTCTGTTGCTGTTACCACTACTACTAGTGCTACTGTAGCTACATTTGCTGCGACTATAGCTACTGCTGCTGCTACTACTCTTACGACAACTACTATTGCTGCAGCTACTAGTAATATTACTATTACTACTAGTACTACTACTACTACCACCACCACTTCTACAACTACTGCTATTACTAGTACTAATACTACCACCTGTATAATTACTATTATTGCTAATGCTACAATTACTACTACTACTACTACAACTCCTACTATTACTAGTACTAATACTACTACTACTATTTCTACTACTACTTCCTCTAGTTCTAACGCTACCTCTTCTACTACTACTACTACTACTGCTATTGCTGCCACTACTGCTGCTTTTGCTGCTACTACTACTATTTCAATTACTATCGCTACTACTACTACTTCTACTGCTACTTCTACTACTACTCCTACTACTAATACAACTACTCCTGCTAATAGTATGACTACTATTACTAATGCTACTACTAGTACTCCTACTAATACTACTACTACTACTACTACTAGTACTACTACTTCTACTACAACTACTGCTGCTACTACTACTATAACTACTACTACTCCTATACCGATTACTACTCCTACAACTACTTCTAACAGTACAACTAATACTACTACTTATCCTACTACTACTACTAGTACTAGTACAACTTCTACTACTACTCCTACAAGTACTGCTACTTCAACTACTACTACTCATACTTCCTCCTTCTACTTCGACTACCACTACACTACTACTACTACTGCTGCTGCTACTACTACATATACATACTACTACTACTACTTACTCTTGTGATATACTACTACTATACTACTACTACTACTACTACTACTATACTACTTTCTACTACTATTACTACTACTACTACTAGTACAACTACTACTCCTACTACTACTGCTGCTGCTACTCATACAACTTCCACACCTATTCCTACTACTACTACTACTATGGCTACTACATCTACTACTTCTGCTACTGCTACTACTACCACTACCACTACTACAGCTTCAATAACTGCTACTAGTTTTGCGATTACTGCTACTTCTACTATTGCCACTACTAATCCTACTATTACTACTAGCCCTGCTCCAAGTCCTTCTCCTACAACTATTCCTACTACAACTTCTGCTAATCATACTACTCCAACTACGACTACACCTGCTGCTACAGCTACTACTACAGTTGCAACTACTTCTACAACTCCTACTCCTATTCCAGCTACTACTACTACTATTACTACTATTGTTGTTGTTGCTACAACTACTCCTACTACTGCTACTAATACTACTTCTACTACTATTACTATGAATGATACTACTACTATGACTACTATTACTTCTACTATAACTACTCTTACTACTGCAACTACTGTTCCCACTACCACTTATGCTAATAGCAATGCTCCAACTACTTCTTCTACTACTACTATGACTACAACTCCTACTGCTGGAGCTACTACTTCTGTTGCAAAAACATCTACTACAACTACTCCTATTTCTGTGACGAATACTACTACTACTACTACTATGGCTATTACTACTACTACTACTACAACTGCTACTACTACTACTCCTACTTCTACTACAACGACTACTACTACTAATTTAACTACTATTACTCTAGCTATTGCTACTACTATGACGACTACTACTACTAATCCTACTACAACCACTACTACTAAACTACTAGTACTGCTACTGCTGCTGCTACTACTACTTGTACTATGACAACTACTACTACTACCTCAACTACTTCAACTAATGCTTTTGCAGCTACACTACTACTACAACTACAACTACTGATACTCCTGCTCCTACTATTACTACTACAACTACAACTATTACTCCTACTAATATAATGATTACTGCTGCTACTACTACTACTACTCCTATTGCTACTGCTACAATTCCTCCTACAACTACTACTTGTACCACTACTGCTACAACTATTTCTACTATTACTTCTACTAATACTACTACTACTTCAACTACTACTACTTCTATTGCTACTACTACTACTGCTACTACTACTGTTGCTACTACTACTTCTACTGCTACTATTACTACTACTACCACTACTACTAATACTGTTGCTCCTACTATTGCACTACTACTACAACTACAACTACTAGTACAACTGCTGTAGCTACGCCTACTACTACTACTACTACTATTACTACTACTACAAAAGAACTACTACTACTACTACTTCTACGACCACTACTACTAATAAGAATACTACTACGACTACTACAAATACAACAATAACAACAACTACTACTGGTACCGCTTCTTGTACTATGCTACTGCTGAGCCTACTACTGCAACTGCTACTACAATTACTAGTACTAATACAACTGTTACTACTCCAACTACTACTGCTGCTGCTACTTTTACTACTACTACTATTAGTACTACCACTACTACTACAACTACTCCTAGTACTCCTACTACAACTACTAGTATTACTACCACTACTACTACTACAACTCCTTCAAATACTACTACTACTCTAATCCTAGCACTACTATTACTACTACTAATACTACGACTACTAGAACTACTACTACTACCACTAGCGGCTATGACTATTACTACTACTATAACTGCTTCTACTGCTACTACAACGACAACTACTACTACTACCACTACTGCTACTACTACTATTAGTATTACTACTAGTGCAACTAGTGCTGCTACTACAAATGCTACTACTGTGACAACTAATATAGCTGTTGTCACTACGGCAAATACAGCTACTGCAAATACTATTGCTGCTACTACTACTACAACTGCTGCTGTAACTACTAACACAGTTGTTGTTGCTATAGTTACTACTACTACTACTACTAATAAAGCTGCTGCTACGGCTGCTTCTACTACTTTACTACGATTCCAACTAATTCTACTAATACTACTATTGCTGCTACTACTGTGTCTGCTACTACTATTACTACTATTGCTGCTACTGCTACAACTACTAATGCTACTACTGTTACTGCTTCTACTATAACTTCTACTACTACTGCTGCCACTTATGCTACAACTACTACCACTACTACTACTACTATTGTTGTTCCTACTACTTTTGTTATTGGTGCTACTACTACTACTTCTGCTACTACTACTATTACTACTACCACTACTAGTACTACTACGACTGCTGCTACTACTACAATTACTATAACAACAACTACTACTAGTAATACTACTACCACCACTAATGCTACTGCTAATGCTGCTGCAACAACTACTAATACAATTGCTATGATGATTACTACTATTGCTACAAAAACTACTACCAATGCTACAACTATAGGGACAACAACAACTACTACTCCTACTACTACTATTGAGGCTACTACTACAACGACTACAGCTACTACTTCTACCCCTACTACTACTTCTGCAACTACTACTGCTACTACTACTACTTCTACTATTACTACCAGTATTACTACTACTACTGTTGTTGTTGCTGCTTCCGGTACTACTACTGCTGCTGCTACTACTACAACTTCTACTACTTCTACTACTAGTAGAACAATGACTACAACAACTAGAACAACAACTACAACAACAACTACTGCTACTGCTGCTGCTATCGTTGCTATTGCTGCTACTTCTACTGCTGCTACTACTACTACATCTCCTACCACTTCTACTGCTACTACTACTACGACTGCAGCTATATTGCTACTGCTTATATAACTATTGTTACTACTACTTCTGCTGCTTCTGCTACAGCTACCACTACTACTACTACTATTACTACTACAACTAGGGCAACTACGACTGCTACAACAATAACTACTACCACTATTTTTCCAACAATAACAAGAACTCCTACCACTCCTACTATGATGACTCCTACTACTACTACTACTACTATTGCAACAACTACTACTACTAATGCTACAACTACTTCCATTATTATTGCTGTTACTACTACTGCTATAACTACTTCTACTGCTACCACTGCTACTACTACGTCTACTACTACAACTACTTCTACTCCTACTACTATTAGTACTACTATAGCTACTCCTAATACTCCTACTACAACTGCTACTATTACTACAACTGCAACTACAACTATAATTACTACTTCTATTGCTACTATGACTACTACTATTTCTACTTCTATTACTGCTGCTACTAATTCTGCTACTGCTACTACTATTACAACTACTGCTCCTACTTCCACAACACTACTACTCCACCTACTACTACTACAACTATTACTATTGCTTCTTCTACTTTTGCTATTACTACTACCAGTACTACTCCTAATAGTACAACCACTACTACTATTAAACCTACTACTACTACTTACTACTACTACTAATACTAGTACAACTACTTCTACTACCACAACATCAATAATAACAAATACTACACAACTACAACTTCTATGACCACAACTACTACTACTGTAGTAACTACTAATACACTACTATTGCTGCTGCTGCTGCTACTACTACTACTACTACTACTACTACTACTATGGTGACTACTACTAATATTGCAAATGTGACTGCTATTGTTACTACTACTACAACTAATATAGCCACAGCTACCACTGCTACAAACACTACAACTACTACTATTGCTACAACTTCTGCTTCTAATACTACTCCCACTACTGCTACTACTTCTGCTACTACTACTACTCCTACTTCTACTACTATGACCCTACTACTACTACTACTCCAACTACTACTACTACAACTACTTCAGCTTCGATTGCTACAACAACTACTACTACCACTACATCAACTACGACTACTAGAACTACTATTACTACAACTACTACTAATACTACTACTACTACAAGTACTACTACAACTACTACAAGTACTACGACAACTACTACAACTACTACTGCTGCAACAACAACTATTACTCCATCGTCTGCTACTGCTACAGCTACTTTTGCTTCAACTACTACAGCTACCGCTACTACTAATGTTGTTCTTCTTGTTGCTGCTGATACTACTACTACTACTACTGCTGCTGATACTACTACTACTACTACTACTGCTGCTGCTACTACTACTATTACTACTATAACTTGTACTACTACAACTTGTACTACTACTACTACTACTACTACCACAATTATTACTACTACTACTACTAGTTTTACTACTTCTGCTACCACTAGTACTGCTACTACTAGAACTACTATTACCACTACTACTACTACTAGTTCAAGTACCACTACCACTACTCATAATGCTATTATGCCTACTATAGCTACAACTGGTACTACTACTACTACAACTACTTATACCGCTACTGCTGCAATTGTTTCAACAGGTACTACTACTACTACAACTACTATTGCTACTACTTCTACAATTGCTACTACAGTTGCTACTTCTGCCGTTATAATGACTACTACTACTACAACTTCTACAACAATGACCACAACAACTACTACTACAATTACTACTGCTACTACTACTTCTGCTGCTGCTGCAGCTGATGCTACTACTGATACTACATGTACTGCTACTATTGCTACTACTTCCTCTGTTAGAGCTGTTACTACTACAACAACTACTACTATTGCTACTACTACTACTTCTCCTAGTACTACTACTACTGCTACAACTATTGCTACTACTATTGCTGCTGTAATTATGCCTACTACTACTTCTACTATTACTACTGCTGCTTCTATTGCTACTGTGACAACTACTAATTCTCCTACTACTACAACTACTATTACTACTATAATTAATACACCAACTACTTATGCTACTACCACTACTAGTATTACTACTACTATTGCTGCTACTTATGCTACCATTGCCATTATCGCTAATGCTATTGCTACTAATACTACTAGTACTGGAGCTGCTACTATTGCTACTACTACTACAATGGCTACTACTACTACTACTAATATTACATCTTCTACTACTACTATGACTACTAAAACTACTACTAATACTACTACTACTTCGACAACTACTTCTATCACAACTACTAGTACTACTACTACTACTGCTGCTACCACAATTGCTACTACTGATACTACTACTTCTACTAGTACTACTACTCCAACTACTAGTACTACTACTCGTGCTGTAAGTTCTACTACTACTACTGCTACTGTTGCTACTATTACTACTATGACTACTACTACTACCAATACCACAAGCACTACTACTACTGCTGCCACTACTACTACCACAACTCCTACCACTAATGTTGCTACTACTAATTCTACTATTGGTACTACTGCCCCTACTACTGTTACAACAACAACAACTACTACTGCAACTCTACTCCTATTGCTACTCTTATTACTACTACTACCTTTGCTCTTGCTTCAACGACTACTATCCTACAACTAGTATTGCGACAACCACTACTGCTACTACTGATAATCCTACAAATATAGCTAATATAGCTACTCCTACTACAACTAAAATTGCTCTGATAATTACTACTATTACTACTACAGTTCCTACTACTACATGGGCTACAATTGATCCTACTGCTCCTACTACTGCTACTACTACTACTTATACTACTAGTACTGCAGCAACTACTATTGCTATTACTACTACTACCACTTGTACTGCTACTATTTTTACAACTACCATGGCTGCTACAACTACAGCTACTACTGCTACTAATACTACTACTGCTGCTGCTGCTACTACTACTACCCTAAATATTACTATTATCACTAACACTACTATAACTACTACTACTACTACTACTACTACTATTTCTACTACTACTACTATTTCTACTACTATTACTTCTTCTCCTACTGCCACTACTTCGGCCACTTCAACTACTATTACATCTAGTTCTACTACTACTTCTGCTTCTGCTACTACTACTACAACTACTATTGCTGCCACTACAATAATTGCAACTTCTGCTACTACTCCTACTACAAATACTACTACAACTTCTACTAGTGCTACTACTTATAGTACTTCCACTACAACAACAGCTACTACTCCTACTACTACTACTCCTCCTCCTCCTTATTCTTTAACTATAGCAACCACTACTGCTACATCTAACACTACTACTGCTTCTGCTACTACTACAAATTCTATTACTAAAGCTTCAGTTGCTACCTCTACTACTATTACTACAGCTCCTACTATTAGTACTACAACTGCCACACCAACTACTACTGCTACCACTGCTGCTAGTATTACTACTATTACTACTGATGCAGCTAGTACTCCTACAACAACTACCACTATTGCGGCTATTACTATAGCAATCATAACTACTACTTATGCTACTACTACTGCTGCTACTGCTACTGCTACTACTTCTACTACTAGTATGATAGCAACAACAACAACTACTACTACTACTACTACCACTACATCAACTACTACTGTCACAACTACTACTACTTCTGCTACTACTAGTACTGCTACTACTATAGCTTCGACTGCTACTACTATTGTAACAATTGCGGCTACTACTACTACCACTACTGCTTCTGACTCTACTATTGCTACTACTACTACTACTATTATTGCTACTTCTACTAATACTACTACTACTATTGGTACTACTTCTGGTACTACCAATACTTCTCCCACAAGTATAACTACTACTACTTCTACAGCAACTAGTACTACTACTACTGCTCCTACTAAAAGAACTTTTGCAACTACTAGGACTACTACTACTTTTATTATTATTCCTACTACTACTCCTACAACAACAACAACAACTACTACTACTACTAGTATTGCTACTTCTGCTATGACAACTACCACTACTACTACTGCCACCATGGCTACTACTGCTACCAATACAAGGAAGTGAAGAAGGAGTAGAAGTAGTAGTAGTGGTATTAGTTATAGTATTGCACTAGTCATAATATTAGTAGTAGAATTAGTAGTAGTAGCAGTAGTAGTAGTAGTAGTAGTAGTAGTAGTAGTAGTAGTAGTAGTAGTAGTAGTAGTAGTAGTAGTAGTAGTAGTAGTAGTAGTAGTAGCAGTAGCAGTAGCAGTAGTAGCAGTAGTAGTGATAGTAGTAGTAGTAGTAGTTGTAGGAAAAGTATGAGCAACAATAGTAGTCATTGTAGTGGCAGTTGTAGGAGGAGTAGCAGTAGTAGCAGTAAGAGTAGAAGTAGCAGTAGTAGGAGGAGTAGAAGTAGTAGTAGTAACAGTGGTAGTTATAGTTGTAGTAGGTGGAGTATTAGCAGTGGCAATAGTAGTAGTAGTAGTAGTAGTAGTAGTAGTAGTAGTAGTAGAAGAAGAAGAAGAAGAAGAAGAAGAAGAAGATGAAGATGAAGAAGAAAAAGAAGAAGTAGTGGTGGTAGTAAGAGAAGTTGTAGAAGTTGTACTAGTAGTAGCAATAAACATAATAATTGTAGTAATAGTAGTAGTAGTAGTAGTAGTAGTAGTATTAGCAATTTTAGCAACCCTAGTAGTAGCTATTATAGTAGTAGTAGCAGTAGTTGTAATAGTAGTAGTAGTAGCGATAGCAATAGTAGTAATTGTAGTAGTAGCAGTAGTAGTAATAGTTGTAGTCATGGCATTAGCAATAGTAGTTGTAGTGGTAGTAGCATTAGTAGCGGTAATAGTAGCAGTAGAAGCTGCAGAAGCAATAATAGTAGTTGTGGTAGTAGTAGTAGTAGCAAGAATGTAGTAGCAGAAGTATCATAGTATTAGTAATATTAGTAGTAAAGTGGTAGTAGCACTAGCAATGGTATTAGTAGTGATAGTGGTAGTAGCAGTAGTAGTAGTGGTCGTAGTAGCACCAGTAGTATTGGTAGTTGGAAAATTAATAGCAGTAGTACAATTAGTAGTAGTAGCAAACGCAGTAGTAGTTGTTTTAGCAGCCATAGCAGTAGCAGCAGCTACAGCAGCAGTAGTATTAGTTTCATTAGTTGTAGACATAGTAGTTGTAGGAGGAGGAGTAGTAGTAGCAATAGCGATAGTAGTAGTAGTAGTTGCAGTAGTTGTAGAAGTAGTAGTTGACATAGTAGTAGTAGTAATTGTAGTAGTAGTTGCAGCTGTATTAGTAATAGTAATAGTAGTAGCAAAAGTAGCTGTAGTAGTAGTAGTAGCAGCAGCAGCAGCAGTAGTAGTAGTCATAAAAAAAGTGATGGTAGAAGGAGAAGCATTGGAAGCAGTAGTAGAAGTAGTAGCAGTAGATGTAGTTGTAGTAGTAATAGTAGCTGCAACAAAAGAAGTAGTAGTAGTAGTAGCAGCAACAGTCATAGTAGTCGAAACTGCAGTAGTAGTAATGCTAATATTAGTAGTGGTAGTCGCAGAACTTGTAGTAGAATTAGTAGTTATAGTGTACAATAGCAACAGTAGTAGAAGCAGCAGCTGTAGTGGTAGTTGTGGTAGTAGTAGTAGTAGTAGTAGCAACAATAGTAGTAGTATAGGTCACAGCAGTAGCAGTTGTGGTACACGAAGTAGTAGCAGCAGTAGTACTACTGCTAGTAGTAGTAGTTGTAGTGGTAGTAGTGGTCAAAGTAGTAGTAGATGTTTTAGTTGTAGAAGTAGTAGAAGTAGTAGTAGTAGTAGTGAGAGTAACACTAGTAGTAGTAGCAGTAGTAGTAGTTGCCATTGTAGTAGTGGTTGTATTTGGAGTAGGTGAAGTAGTTGTAGATGTATTAGTAGTAGCTACAGCAATAGCAGCATCATCAACATCAATAGTAGGAGTAGTAGCAGTAGTAGTAGGAGTAGTAGTAGCATTAGTAGTAGTAGTCGTAGGAGTAGCAGCAGTAGTGGTTTTAGTAGCAGCAGTAGTAGTAGTAGCAATGGCAGCAGCAGTAGTAATAGTTGCAGTAGTAGTAGCAGTAGTACAAGTAGTTGTAGAAGTAGATGCAGTAGCAGTAGTAGTAGTAGTTCTAGTTGTTGGAAGTGATGTAGTAGTAGTATTGTAGTGGTAGTAGTAGCAACAAAAACAACTGTAGGAGCAACAATAGCAATAGTAGTAGTAGTAGTAGCAGTAGCCGTAATCGAAGCTACAGTTGTATTTGGAGTAGGTGAAGTAGTTGTACTAGTAGTAATAGTAGTAATAGCAGCTGTTGAAGTTGTTATAGCAGTAGTATTCATATGAGTAGTAGTTGTAGCAGTTTTAGTAGTATTAGTTATTATAGTGGTTAGTAGTAGCACTATTAGTAGTAGCAGAAGTAGCTATAGAAGTAGTAGTAGCAATAGTAAGAGTGGTGGTGGTAGCACTTGTAGCAGTAGCAGTAGTAGCAGTAGAAGTAGTAGTAGTAATAGTAGTAGTAGCGCTAGTAGTAGTAGTAACAGTAGATCTTATTGTACTAGTAGTGTTAGGAGTAGCAGCAGCAGTAGTAGTAGGATTAGTAATAGTAGTATTAAAAGTAGTAGCAGTAATAGTAGTGGCAGTTGTGATAGTAGTAGAAGTAGTAGCACTAGTAGCAGTAGCCGTAGTAGCTGTAGTATTTGTGGTGGTGGTGGTTTAAGTAGTAGTAGTATTAGGAGAAGTTTTGTTGCTGTAGCAGCAGTAGTAGTAGTAGTAGGAGTAAAATTAGTAGTAGCTGTTGTGGTACTAGTAGGAGAAGTACTAGTAGTAGCTGTAGTAGCAGCAACAGTGGTAGAAGTAGTAATAATAATAGTAGTAGTAGTAGCAGTAGTAATAGTAGTCGTAGAACTAGCAGTAGTAGTAACAGTAGAACTCGTTGTACTAGTAGTATTAGTAGTAGCAGTAGTAGTAGTAGGAGTAGGAGTAGTAGTACTAGTAGCTGTGGTTGTTGTAGAATTAGTAGCAATAGTAGCAGTAGCTGTAGTAGCTGTAGTAGTAGTACTAGTGGTGGTATAAGTAGTTGTAGTAGTAGGAGAAGTTGGGATGTAGCAGTAGCCATAGTAGTAGTAGTTGGAGTAAAAGTAGTAGTAGCTGTTGTGGTACTAGTAGGAAACGTGCTTGTAGTTGCTATAGCCCTAGCAACAGTGGTAGAAGTAGTAGTGATAGTAGTAGTAGCATCTATCGTAGCTGTCATACTAGTAATAGTCATTGTAGTAGTAGCAATAATCGCAGTAGTACTAGTTGTAATAGTAGCTTCTGAAATAGTTATAGCAAATGTAGTTATTGTAGTAGTAGTAGCTATAGGCGAAGTAGTAGAAGTAGTAGTACTAGTAGTAGTAGTAGGAGAAGTAGTTGTAGTATTTATAGTAGTAGTAGTAGGAAAAGTAATATTAGTAGTTGTAGAAGCACAAGGAACTATAGCAATAGTAGTGCTAGTAATAGTAGTAGTAGTAACAGTAGTAGTAGTAGTAGTAGTAATAATAGTAGTACTAAAAGTAGTAGTAGTAGTTGTTGTTGTAGTAGTAGTAGTAGCAGCAAGAGAAGTAGTAGTAGTAGCATTAGTAGTAGCAGGAGTCACAAGAGTAGTAGTAGTACTAGTTGTTGTTGTTGTTGTTGTAGTAGTAGTAGTAGTGGTAGTAGTAGTAGTAGTAGCAGCAGCAGCAGCATTAGTAGTTGCAGCAGCAACAACAGTAGTAGTAGTAGTACTAGCAGTGGTCGTGGTAGTAGTAGTAGTATTAGGAGTAGAACTAGTAGTAATAGTACTAGTAGGGGCAGTAGTAGTAGTATTAGATGTAGTAGCAGTAGTAGCAATAGTAGTAGTAGTAGCAGCGGCAATAGTAGCATAATTAGCAACACTATTTGTTCTAGTAATAGTAGCCGTTATAGCAGTAGCAGCTATATTAGAAGTTGTATCCATTGTAACAGTTGTAGTAGTAGTAGTAGTAATAGTAGTAGCAACAAACATCGTAATAGTAGTAGTTGTTGTAGTGGTAGCAATTTTTGTTGCAGTAGTAGCATTGGTTGTAGTAGTAATAGTAGTCGTAGCAGCAGTAGAAGTAGTAGTAGTTGTTGTAGTAGTAAAGGTAGTACTAGTAGCATTAGCTCAGTAGTAGTAGTAGTCATGCTATCAGCAATAGTTGTTGTTGTAGTAGTAGTTGAGGTAGCAGTAGGAGTAGAAGTTGTTGTAGCAATAGTTTTCATGGTAGTAGTAGTTATAGTAGTTATAGTAATAGTAGATGTTACAGCAGTTATAGCAGTAGCACTATTAGTAGTAGCAGTTGTAGCAGTATAAGTAGTAGTAGCAGTAGTAGTAGTAGTAGGAGTAGGAGTAGTAATAGTCGTAGTAAAAGTAGCAGTAATTGTGGTTGTTGTAGAAAAGCAGCACTTGTAGCAGTAGCTGTACTAGCAATAGTAGTAGTACTAGTGGTGGTAGAAGTAGTAGTAGCAATAGCAGTAGTCGCAATAGAAGCAGTTGTTGTAGTGGTTGCATTTGTTGTTGCAGAATAGCATTAGTTGTAGTAGCAGTAGTAGTGATAGTAGCAGTAGAAGTAATAGTAGTTATAGTAGTAGTAGAGGTCGTACTAGCAACATTAGCTTAGTAGTAGTACAAGTAGTAGGAGTATTATTATTATTATTATTATTATTATTATTATTATTATTATTATTATTATTATTAGTAGTAGTAGTAGTAGTAGTAGTAGTAGTAATAGTAGGAGCAGCAGCAGTAGTTGTAGTGGTAGTAGTAGATCTAGTAGTAGTAGGAGTAGTAGTAGTAGTTGGAGTAGAAGTTGTTGTAGTAGTAGTATTCATAGTATTAGTTATTGTAGTAGTCGTAGTAGTTGTTGTTGTTATAGTAGTTATAACGGTAGCACTGTTAGGAGTAGCAGTAGTCGCAGTAGAAGTAGTAGTACCAGTAGTAGAAGTTGCAATTATTGCAATAGTAGTAGTAGTAGTAGAAGTAGAGGTTGTTGTAGTTGTGGTATTTGTAGTATTCGTAGTTGTAGTAGTTGTAGTAGTTGTTGTTGTTACATTAGTTATATTAGTAGCACTATTAGTAGTGGAAGTAGTAGCAGTGGAAGCTGTAGTAGCAGTAGTAGTAGTAGCAGTTGTTGCAATAGTAGTAGTGGTAGTAATAGTAGTAGTAGTAATGGTAGTAGTGGCACTATCAATAGTAGTAGCAGGAGAAGCAGTAGTAGTAGCAGCTGCAGCCACAGTAGTAGTAGTAGTACTAGTAGTGGTACTTGTTGTAGAAGTAGCGGTAGTAGTAGTGGTAGTTGTAGTCGCTGTAGTAGTGGTAGTAGTATTGCTAGCATTAGTAGTAGGAGGAGGAGAAGTTGAGTTGTAGCAGTAGCCATAGTAGTAGTAGTAGTAGTAGTCAAAGTAGTAGTAGTTGTAGTGATAGTAGTAGGAGAAGTAGTAGTAATAGTTATAGCAGCAGCAGTGGTAGCAGTAGTTGTAGTACATGTATCAGTACCAGTAGCAGAAGTAGTGGTAGTAATAGCGGTAGTTGTAATAGCTGTAGTAGTGGTAGTAGTATTGGTAGCAGTAGTAGTAGTAGTAGCACAAGTTTAGTTGTAGCAATAGCCGTAGTCGTAGTTGTAGTAGTAGTAGTCGAAGTAGTAGTAGCGGTAGTAGTAGTTGTAGGAGAAGCAATAGTAGTAGTTATAGCAGCAGCTAGAGTTCAAGAAGTAATAGTAGTTGTAGGAGTAGTAGCAGTAGCAGTTGTAGCAGTAGTTGTAGCAATAATAGTAGTAGTACTAGTTGTAGTTGTAGCTGTAGAAGTAGTTGTAGCCATTGTAGTAATGCCAGTAGTAGTAGTAGTAGGCATAGTAGTAGAAGTAGCAGTACTAGTAGTTGTAGCAGGAGAAGTAGTAGTAGAAGTAGTAGTAGCAATAGTGAGAAAAGTAGTATTAGTAGCAGTAGAAGCAGTAGTAGCAGTAGCTATCATAGTGTTAGTAATAGTAGTAGTAGTATTAGTGGTAGCAGTGGCAGTAGTAGGAGAAGTAGTAGGAATAATAGTAGTACTAGTAGAAGTAGTTGTTGTTGTTGTTGATGTTGCAGTAGTAGTAGTAATAGTAGTAGTAGTAGTAGTAGTTTTGTTAGTCATAGTAGAAGTAGTAGTCATGGTAGCAACAGTAGTAGCAGTAGCAGTAGTAGTGGTAGTATGAAATACAACTAGTATCAAAAGTAGTTGCACTACTACTAGTAGTAGTAGTAGTAGTAGCAATTGTAGTATTAGTAGTAGCAGCAGCAGTAGTAATAGTAGTAGTAGTAGTAGTGATAGCGGTAGCAGTAGTAATAGTAGTAGCCATAGCAAAAGTAGTAGTAGTAGTAGTAGTAGTAGGAGAAGCAGTAGTAGCAGTACTAGTAGTAGCCAAAGTAGTGGTAGTAGAATAGCAGTAGCAGTAGTAGTAGTAATAGCAGTAGTAGCAGTACTAGTAGTAATAGCAGTTGTAGTAGCAGCAGTAGTAGTTGTAGTAGTAGTAGCAGTAGTAGTAGTAGTAGTGGCAGTAATATTAGTAGTAGCAACAACAACTGTAGTCATTGTAGCAATCGTTGTTGCAGCAATAGCAGTAATGGTGATAGCGGTTATACTACTCATAGTTGTAGTAGTTGTAGTATTAGTATTAGCAGTAGTAGTCGTAGCATTAGAGCTTTAGTAGTAGTAGAAGTAGTAGTAGTAGTAGTAGAAGCAGTAGTATCAGTAGTAGTGGTCCTAGAAGTAGTAGTGGAAGTAATAGCACTAGCTGTATTAGTAATAGCAGCAGCAGTAGTAGTAGCAATAGTAGCAGCGGCAACAACAGCATCAGCAGTAGCAGTAGTAGTAGCAGTAGTAGCAGTAGTAGTAGTTGTTGTATTAGTCGTAGTAGTTACAGCAATATTGGTAGACATAGTACTAGTAGCATTAGAGCAATAGTAGTAGTTGTTGTTTTAGTAGCAGCAATAGTAGCTGTAGTAGTGGTTGTAGAAGTAGTAGTAGAAGTAGTTGTAGAAGCAGTAGTAGTCCTAGTAGTAGTAGATGTAGTAGTAATAGCAGTAGTAGTGGTAGTTGGCGAAGTAATAGTAGTAGTGACAGCAGCAATTGTAGTAGTAACAGAAGTAGTTCTGCTGGTTGTAGTAGTAGTAATAGTTGTTGTAGTAGTATTTATCGTAGTTGTAGTAGTAGCAATAGTTGTAGTAGTAGCAGCAATAATAGCAATAGTATTTGTCGTAGTAGTTGCAGCAGCAATAGTTGTAGTAGTAGCAGCAATAGTAGTAGTAGAAGTTGTTGTAGTAGTATTTGTCATTGTAGTAGTAGTTGTACTAGTCGTAGTATTAGTAGTAGTAATTGTAGTGGTTGTAGTTGTTGTAGTTGTTATGGTTGTAGTAGCAGTTTCACTTGCAGTAGTAGCTGTAGTAGAAGTAGAAGCAGAAGTACCAATAGTAGTAGTAGTAGTCGCAGATGTAGTTACCATAGCTACAGTAGCAGCAGCTGTTGTAGTAGTAGTTGTAGCGGTAATAGTAATAATATTATTAATAATAGTAGTCGTAGTAGTGGGAGCGGCAGTACTTGGTGTAATCAAAGTAGTAGTAGTAGTTGTTGTTGTTGTAGTAGTTATTGTAGTAGCAGTAGTAGTAATAGTAGTACAAATAGCAATAGTAGCAGAAGTAGTAGCAATAACAGTAGCAGTAGTTGTAGTAGTAGTAGTACTAGGAGTAGCAAGAGCAAAAGCAGCAACAGTAGTAGTAGTAGCAGTAGCAGTAGTAGTAGCAACCGCAGTTCTTGTAGCTGTAGTAGTAGTAGTACTTGTATTAGTTGCAGTAGCAGAAGTAGTAGTAGCAGTAGTAACAGTAGCTATAGTAGGAACATTAAAAGTTGTTATACTAGTAGTGTCAGTAGTAGTAGTAGTAATAGTAGTAGTAGTGGTAATTGCGATAGTCATAGTAGTAGCTGTTGTTGTAGTAGTGGTATTAGTAGTTCTAGCTGGAGTAGTAGTTGCAGAAGTAGTAGTAGTAACAAGGGAAGTGGTAGTAGTAGTTGTTGTTGTAGTAGTAGCAGTAGTCGTAGTTTTAATAGTAGTCTTGGTAGTAGCAGAAGTCGTTGTTGTAGTAGGAGAAGTTGTCGTAGTAGTAGTAGTAGTAGCAACAACAACGACAGCAGTAGCAGTAGTTATTATAGTAGTAGTAGTTGTATTAGCAGCCATAGTAACATGAGTTGCACTAGTAGTTGTAGAAGCTGCAGTAGTAGTAATAGTAGGAGTAATAGTAATAGTAATATTAGTAGTAGCAATAGTTGTAGTACCAATAGTCATGACATTAGCAATAGTTATAGCAGTATTAGTAGAAGTAGTACTAATAGTAGTAGCAATAGTAGCTACAAGGGCAGTAGTGATAGTAGTAGTACTAGTAGTAGTGGCAATCGTAGCAGTTGTAGCAGTAGCATTTGTAATAGTGTTAGAAGTAGCAAAAGTAGCATCAATAGAAGTAGTAGTAGTAGTAGTAGTAGTAGCAGCAGAGTAGTAGTAGCAGTAGCTGTAGTAGTAGTACTACCAGCAGTAGTAGGTGTAGTAATTCTAGTAGTAGTAGTAGTAGTAGTAGTAGTAGTAGTAGTAGTAGAGAAGCGGTAGCAGTAGGAGTTGTAGTTCTTGTAGCAGTTGCAGAAGTGGTAGAAGTAATCTTAGTTTTAGTAGTAGAAGTAGGAGTTGTAGTAGCAGCAGTGGGAGTAGTAGCAGCAACAGTAATAGCAGTAGTAATAGTAGTAATCAATGTAGCAACAACTATAGTAGTAGTAGTAGTAGTAGGAGTGCTAAGACAGGTAGTAGTAGTACGAGTAGTAGTAGTAGGAGTATTAGAATTAGTAGTAGTTGTAGCAGTTGCTGCATCAGTATTTGCAGCAGTAGTAGCAGTAGTGCAAGTTGTAGTAGTAAAAGCAGTAGTTGTAGCAGTAGGAGTCACAATTGTAGTAGTAGTACTAGTATTAGCAGTAGTAGTAGTAGCAAAAGTAGTATTAGAAGTAATAATAGTAGTAGTAGTAGTAGTAGCAGTAATAGTAATACTAGCAGTAGTACAAGTAGCAGCAGTAATAGTAGTAGTAGAATTAGTATTAGTTGGAGTAGCTGTAGTAGTAGGGGTAGCAGTAGCAGCAGCAGAGCAGTAGTTGTGGTAGTAGTCATAGTTGTAGTAGCAGCAATAATAATAGTAGTAGCAATAGTTGTTGATCTGCAATAGTAGTAGCAGTAGCTACTGTAGCAGTTGTAGCAGTCGGGGTATGAGTAGTACTAGTGGCAATAGTATTACTAAGAGAAGTTAGAGTACTTGAAGTTGTAGTTGTTGCAGTAGTAGTTGTTATTGTAGTAGAAGGAGAAGTAGTAGCTGTAGTAGCAGTAGTAGTTGTAGTTGTAGTAGTAGTAGTAGTACCTATAGAAGTAGTAGTCGTAGCTATAGTAGTAGTAGTAGTAGTAGTAGCAATTGTAGTGGTCATAGCAGTCGTAGTAGTAGTAGTAGCAATAGTGGTAGTAGCAGTAGTTATAGCAGTAGTAGTCACAGGGGTAGTCGTTGTAGAGGTAGTAGTAGTAGCATTTGTGGTAGTATTAGTAGCAGTAGCAGGAATAGTAGTTCTAGGAGTAGTAGTAGCGGAAGTAGTAGTAGATGTAGTAGTAGTACTAGTCGTAGCGGTAGTAGTACTAGTAACAATAGTAGTAGCAGTTGTAGAAGCAGTAGTTGTAGTACTAGTTGTCGTATTGGCAGGAACTGTAGTAGTAGAAATGGTAGTTGAAGTAGTACTAGTAGCAGTAGTAGTTGTAGTCATAATAGTAGTTGTAGCAGTAATAGTAGTGGTAGTAGTACTAGTAGCTATAGCAGCAGTAGTAGTAGTAGCAGTAATAGTAGTAGTAATACTAGTCGTAGTCGTAGTAGTAGTAGTAGTAGTAGTAGTAGTAGTAGTAGTAGTAGTAGTAGTAGTAGTAGTAGTAGTAGTAGTTTTTGTTATTGTTGTTGTTGTTGTAGTAAGAGCAGCAACTATAGTTGTAGTAGCACTCTTAGTAGCGGCAACAACAACAGAAGTAGTAGTGTTGTATTAGTTGTAGTAGTCATTGTATTGGTAGTGGTAGTAGCAGTAATAGTAGTTGTATCAGTTGTTGTAGCTGTAGTTGTAGTAGAAGTAGAAGCAGAAGTAGTGGTAGTAGCCTTAGCAGCAGCAGTAGTAGCAGTTGCAATAGTTGGAATAGTAGTTGTTGTTGTTGTTGCTGTAGTAATAGTAGTTGTTGTAGCAGCAGAATCAATAGTACCAGGAGTTGTTGTTGTTGTTGTAGTAGTAGTAGTTGTAATTATAGTAGCAGCAGTAGTGGTAGTACTTGTAGCTATAGTAGAAGTAGTCGTTGTACTTGTTGAAGTAGTGGTAGTACAAGTAGTAGTAGTAGTAGTATTATTATCATTAGTTGTTGTTGTGATAAGAGTTGGTGTAGGAATAATAATTGTAGTAGAAATGGTAGTATAACTAGTAGCTGTAGTAGTAGCAATAGTTACCGCAGTAGTAATAGGAGAAGCAAGAGTAGTAATTATAGTAGTAGCAGGAGTAGTAATTGCTGTAGGAATAGTAGTAGTATTCGTAGTAGTAATGGGAGTATTAGTAGTACTTGGAGTAGTAGTATGACTAGCAACAGAAGTAGTAGTAGTAGTCGCAGTAAGAGTAGAAGTAGTAGTAATAGTAGTAGAAGTAGTAGTTGTGGCAATAGTAATATTAGTAGTGGTTGTAGTAGGAGTTATAGTAGGAGTAGAACTAGGAGTAGCAGAAGAAGTAGTCTTAGTAGCAAAAGTAGTTGCAGTAGTAGTAGCCGCAGTAGCAATGACAGTAGTAGCAATAGTAGTATTAGTAGCAGTAGCTACAACAGGAGTAGCAACTGTAATAGTACTAGCTATAGGAATATTAGTAGTACTTGTTGTAGTAGTAGTACCAGTAGCAGCAACAGTAGTCGTAGTAGTAGTAATAGTAGCAGCAGTAGCAATAGTTGCAGTCATAGTACTTGTATTAGTAGCAGCAGCAATAGGATTAGCATTGGTAGTAGCAGTAGTAGTAGTGATAGTAATACTAGTTGCAATAGGAGGAGGAGTAGTACTAGTAGTAGCGGTAGTAATTATCGCAATAGCAACAGCAACAACAACTATAGTTTTAGGAGCAGCAGTTGTTGTTGTGATAGTCGCAGTAGTAGTGGTAGTAGTACTACTACTAGTAGTAGCGATAGTCATAGAAGTAGAAGTAGTAGTAGTTGTAGTAGTAGTTGCTGTTGTTGTTATGGGAGTGGTAGTAGGAATACGTGTAGGAGAAGGAATAGTAGTATGAGTAGTAATATGAGTTGTAGTAGTAGTAGGAGTAGTAATTGTAGTAGTAGTTGTTGTTATTGGAGTAGCAGTAGCACTAGTAGAAGTCATAGTAGTAGTATTGTAGGAGTAGTAGTAGAAGTCGTTTGACTAGCTGTAGCAGTAGTAGAAGTCATAGTTGTAGTAGTAGTAGGAGTAGTTGTAGTGGTAGTAGAAGTCATAGTAGTAGTAGTTGTTGTTTAGTAGTAGTCGTAGTAATATTTTTAGTAGTAGAAGTAGTAGTAGAAGTAGTAGTAGGTGTATTACTAATAGAAGTAGTAGCAATAGTAGCAGAAGTTGAAGTATAGTAGTACTAGTGCTAGTAGTTGCAAAACTTGTAGTAATTGTAGAAGTAGTAGTTGCAGTAGCATTAGTAGTAGTTGGAGTAGCATTAGTAGTATTTGGAGTAGTATTATTAGTAGTAGTAGTAATCGTAAAAGTAGTAGTTGGAGTTGCAGTAGTAGTTGTAGGACTAGTAGCAGCAGCAGTAGTAGTAATAGCAATAGTAGGAGGAGGAGGAGGAGTAGTAGTAGTCGTAGTAGTAGTAGTAGTAGTAGTAGTAGTAGTAGTAGTAGTAGTAGTAGTAGTAGCAGTAGTAGCAGTAGTAACAGTAGTAGCAGTACTAGAAGTAGTAGTAGTAGCAGCAGTAGCAGCAGGAGTAGTCGTAGTGGTAGTATAAGTAGTAGTAGTAGTATTACTAAGAGTAGCAACAGTAGTAGTAGTAGTAGTAGTAGTAGTAGTAGCAGCAGCAGTAGTAGTAGCATTAGCAATAGTAGTAGTAGTAGTAGACGTAGTAGCAGTAGTAGAAGTAGTAGTAATTATAGTAGTAGTAGTCATAGTATTTGTAATTCATGTAGTGATAGTAGTAGTAATAGTAGTTGTTGTTGTTGTGGTAGCAACAGGAGCTGTCGAAGTAGGAGCTGTAGTAGTAGTAATAATAATTATAGTAGTAGTGGTAGTAGAAGAAGTAGTAGTAGAAGTAGTAGTTGTAATAGTAGTAAAAGCAGAAATAGGAGTAGTAGTAATAGTAATAGGATGAGTAGTAGTAATGGTACAAGCAGTAATTGTAGTAGTAGTTAAAGTAGTAGCAGTAGAAGCAAGAGTTGTTGTAGTAGTAGAAATAGTAGCAGAAGTAGTTGTATCAATAGGAATACTTGCAATAGTAGCAGTTGTAGAAGTAGTAGTTATAGCAAAAGTAGTAGTAGTAGTAGTAGTAGTAGTAGTAGTACAAGTAGTAGTAGCAGCACGAGTAGCAGTAGTAGTATGAGTAGTAGAAGTTGTTGTTGTTGTTATTTTTGTTGTAGTAGTAGTAGTAGAAGCCAAAGTTGTTATTGTCATTGTTGTTGTTGTAGATGTATTAATTGTACCAAGGGTTGTACTAGTATTAGTTGCAGTAGCAGCAGTAGAAGTAGTAGTATTAGTAGTAATAGTAGTTTTAGTAGTAGTAGTAGTTGTAGTAGTTGCAATAGTAGCGGCAGTCGTTGTAGTAGTAGTAGTTGGTCTTGTAGTAGAAGAAGAAGTAGTAGTAGTGGAAGTAGTACTATTAGCAATAGTAGTAGTAGTATCAGAAGTAGAAGTTGTAGTAGTAGTAGCAGTAGTAGTTGTAGTTGCAGAAGAAGTAGTAGTAGGAGTAGTAGTTGTAGGAGATGAAGTATTAGTAGGAACAGTAGTAGTATTAGTAGTAGTACTGGGAGTATTAGTAGTAGTAGTGATAGTAGTATGACTAGCAATAGAAGTAGAGCAGCAGTTGCAGTAAGAGTGGAACTAGTAGTAGCAGTTGGAGTTGTAGCAGTAGTAGAAGTAGTAGTAATAGTAGTACTAGTTGTAGTAATAGGAGTAATAGTAGTCATACAAGTTGCAATAGTAGTAGTGGTGGTAGCAGTAGCAGTATTTTCAAAAATAATAGTAGTAGTAGTAGTCAAAGTAGTAGTTGCAATTGTAGTTACTGTAGTAGTTGTTGTCACTGTAGAAGTAGTATTAGGTGTAGCAATAGGAGTAGGAGTTGGAGTAGTAGGAGTAGTAGCAGTAGCAGTACTATTCGCAGTAGTAGTAGTGGCAGTGGTAGTTGTTGTGCTAGTAGAAGTAGGAGTAGTAGAAGTGGTAGCGATAGGAGTAGTTGTAGAAGTAGTTAGAGTAATAGTAGTTGTAGCAATAGGAGAAGTTGTAGTAGTAGTAGTAGTAGTAGTAATAGCAGTAGTATTAGCAGTACGAGTAGTTGTAGTAGTAGTCGTAGTAGGCACAGTAGTAGTAGGTGTAGTAGCGATAATAGTAGCATAAGTAGTAGCATGACTAGTAGTCGTAGCAATAGTCGTAGCAGCAGGTGTAGTAGTAATTGTGGTATTTGTTGTAGTAGTAGCAGTTCTAGTAGTAGTTATTGTAGTGGTAATGTACTTGTACTAGTTCTAGCAACAGTAGTAGCAATAATAGTAGTAGATAGTAGTAGTATCATTTGGATCAGTAGTTATAGTTGTAGTGGTAGTGCAAGTACTAGTAGTAGTAGTAGCTATAGTAGAAGTTCCAATAGTGGCGTTAGTAGTAGTTGCAATAGTAGTTGGAGTAGTAGTAGTAGCAGTAGTAGCAGCACTTGTAGTAGATGCAATAGAAGTAAAATTAGTGGCATTAGAAGTAAAAGTAGTCGCAGTAGTAGTAATAATGCAAGTAGCAGTAGTAGTAGTAGCAGTATTAGTAGCAAGAGTGCAGTAGTAGAAGAAGTAGTATTAGTAGGAGTTGTAGTCGTACTTGTAATAATAGTAGTAGTAGCAGACATAGTAGTAGTAGTAGTCGGAAAGTAGTAGTACTTGCGGTAGTAGTAGTAGTAGTAGAAGTAGTAGAAGAAGAAGTAGTAGTAGAAGTAGCACTAGTAGCAATAGAAGTAGTGGTAGCATCTGTAGAAATAGTAGTAGTTTTTGTAGTAGAAGCAGAAGTAGTAGAAGTAGCAGTAGAGTGGTGGTATTGGTGCTAGTAGTAGTAGTAGCAGTAGTAGCAGTAGCAGTAGTAGTACTAAAAGTAGTAGAAGAAGTTGTAGCAGTAGGAGTAGTAAAATTAGTAGTAGTAGAACTTGTAGTAGTAGCGATAGTAGTAGTAGTGGTACTAGTGGCAGCAGCAGCAACAGTAGTAGTGATAGTAGTAGTAGTAGTAGTAGGAGAAATATTGTTAGTTGGAGTAGAAGTAGTAGTAGTGGCAATAGTATTAATAACATACGTAGTAGTAGTAGCAGTAGTAGCAGTGGTAGTAGTAGTAGTAGTAGTGGTGGTAGTAATAGTAGCTGTTGTATTGATAGTAATAGTAAGAGTAGCAGTAGTAGTGGTAGTAATAGTTGTAGTTGTAGTGATAGTAATAGTAATAGTAACAATAGTGGTGGTTGTTGTTGTGGTAGTAGTAGAAGCGGTAGTAGTAGTAGTGGTAGTATTTGTAGTGGTAGTTTTAGTTGTATTAGTTCTAGTACTAGCAGTAGCAGTAGTAGTGGTGGTAGTAGTAGTAGTGGTAATGAGAGTAGTAGTTGTAGTAGTTGTATCAGTTGTAGTAGTAGTAGTAGTAGCAGTAGTAGCGGTAGTAGCGGTAGTAGTAGTAGTAGTAGTGGTAGTATTAGCAATAGTAGTAGGAGTAGTACCTAGTGTAGCAGTCGTAGCAGTAGTGGCAATAATAGCAGTACTCGCAGCAGCAGTAGTAGTAGTAGTGGCACCAATAGTAGCAAAAGTAGTAATAACAGTAGAAGTAGTTATCGCAAAAGTAGCGGTAGTAGCAACGGCAGGGTTAACAGTTGTAGGAGAAGAAGTGGTAGTCATAAGAGAAGTGGTAGTAGTACCACTGGCAGTAGTAGCAATAGCTGTAGTAGTACTAATAGTAGTAGTGCTAGCAATAGTAGTAGAAGTCATAGTAGTTGTAGTAGTAGCAATCGTAGTAGGAGTAGTTGGTGTAGTGGTAGTAGTAGGAGTAGTAGTAGCCGTAGAAATAGTAGCATTAGCAGTAGTTGCTGTAGCATAGGTAGTAGTAATCGAAGTAGTAGTAGTAGTAGTAGCATAGTAGTAGTTGTTGCTTAGTTGTTGTAGTAGTAGTAGTCTTAGTAGCCGTCGAAGTATTAGTTATAGTAGTAGCAGAAGTAGTAGTTATTTTTCTACCAGAAGCAGAAGTAGGAGTAGCAATAGTAGTAGTAGTGGTAATACTAGTTGCAATATTTGTGGTAATAGTAGTAGTAGTATTAGTTATTGCAACAGTAGTGGTATGGATAGCAATAGTAGTAGTAGTTGCAGCAGCAGTTGTAGTAGTAGTAGTTGCACAACAGTAGGAGTAGTAGTAGTAGTAGTCATAGTAGTTGCAGCAGCAGCAAAAACAGAAGTAGTAGCAGCCGTAGCAGCAGTATTAGTACTAGTAGCCAAAGTTATAGCAGCAGTTGTAGCACTCTTAGTAGTAGTAGCAACAGCGGCAGCAGCAGCAGCAGCAGCAGTAGTAGTGGCAATTGTGGCAATAGTAGTAGTAGTTGTTGTAGTAGTAGCAGTAGGGGAAGTCATAGGAGTTGGAGTTGGAGTAATAACAGGCAGAGTAGTAGTTGTAGTAGTAGGATTAGCGTTGGGAGTAGCAATAGTAGTAGTAGTAGTGGTAGCAGCAGTAGGAATAGTAGTAGTAGTCATAGGAGTAGTATTAGTTTTAGTAGTTATAATATTAGTAGTTGGAGTAGTAGGAGTAGATGTGGTCATTTTAAGAGCAGTTGTTATTCTGGTACTAGTTGTTATAGTTGTAGTGTAGTCGAAGGAGCAGTAGTAGTAGTAGCAAGAGTAGTAGTAGTAGAAGTAGTAGCAGTAGTAGTATTAGTAGTTATACAAGTAGCAACAGCAGCAACAACAGTAGAAATAATAGTAGTAGTTGTTGTAGCAGTAGAACCAGAAGTTGAAGTAGTAATATTAGTAGTCATTAGCAATAGTAGTAGTCGCCATAGTAGTAGTTGTTGCAGTAGTACTAATAGTAGTAGTTGTAGTAGCAGCAGAACTAGTAGTAGTTGTAGTTGTTGTGGTACTAGAAGTAGTAGTGCTAGCAACTGTAGTAGTAGTAGTAGTAGTATTAGTAGTCATTAGCAGTAGTTGTCATAGTAGTAGTTGTTGTAGTACTACTAATAGCAGTAGTTATTGTAGTAGTTGTGGTGCTAGAAGTAGTAGTACTAGCAACTCTAGTTGTTGTAGTAGTAGTAGTAGTAGTAGTAGTAGTAGTAGTAGTTGTTGTTGTTGTTGTTGTTGTAGCATTAGTAGTATTAGTAGTAGTAGTAGTAGTAGTAGTATTGTTATTAGTAGTAGTAGTAGTAGTAGTAGTAGTAGTAGTAGTTGTAGTAGTAGTAGTAGTAGTAGTAGTAGTAGTAGTAGTAGTAGTAGAAGCCATAGAAGTAGTAGTAGTAGAAGTAGGAATTAAAATTGCAGTAATAGTGGTAGTAGTAGCAGCAGCGACAACAATAGAAGTAATAATAGTAGTAGTAGGAGTAGGAGTATTAGAAGAAGTTGTGGTAAAAGTAGAAGTAGTAGAAGTAATAGTAGTAATAATAGTTGTTGTAGAAGTAGTAGTAATAGTAGTAATAATAGTAGTAAAAGTAGCACTTGCTGTAGTAGTTGTAATAGTAGTAGCAGTAGTAGGAGCAGCAGCAGCAGCAGCAGTAGGAGTAGGAGTAGGAGTAGTAGCAAAAGTATTAATAGTAAAAGTAGTAGTAGTAGTAGGAGTTGTAGTAGATGTAATTGTAGTTGTTATTGTTGTTGTTGTAATAATAGCAACAATAGTAGTTGCTGTAGCAGTAGCAGCAGTAGTAACTGTAGTAGTATTAGTCGTAGTAGTAGTTGTTATTGTAATAGCAGTAGTAGTAGTAGTTGTAGTAGTAGAAATAGTAGTAGTAGTAGTTATTATAATAGTCGCAGTAGTAGTTGTAATAGTAAAAATAGCAGTGGTAGTAGTACTAGTAGCAGTTGTAGTAGTAGCATAGTAGTAGAAGTAGTAGTAGTAGAAGTAGTAGTAGTGGCAGTAGTTGTAGTAACAGTAGTAGTAGTATTAGCAGCAGTTGTAGTACAAGTAGTGGTAGCAGCAACAGTAGTAGTTGTGGTAGTGGTTGTAGTAGTAGTTGTTGTAGCTTTAGCAACAGCAGTAGCTGTAGTACGAGTAGTAGTAGCAGAAGAAGTTGTTGTTATCATTGTTGTAGTAGTAGTAGAAGCAACTGTAGTAGTTGTTGTCGTAATTGTAGCAGTAATAATTGTAATTGTAGTAGTAGTTTTAGTAGTTGTACTATTAGTAGTAGTAGTAGTATTAGGAAGAGGATGAGTAGTAGCAATAGTAGTAGTAGAAGTAGTAGTAGTGGAAGTAGTAGTAGTAGTAGTAGCAGTAGTCGTAGTAACAGTAGTAGTAGTAGTGGAAGCAGTAGTAGTACTAGTAGTAGTAGGGGTAGTAGTTGTATTAGTAGTAGTAGTAGTTGGAGTAGTGGTGTAGTAGTAGTAGTAGTAGTAGTAGTAGTAGTAGCTGTAGTAGTACTACTAGTAGCAGTAGTAATACTAGTAGTAGTAGTAGTAGTAGTATTAGTTGTAGTAGTGGTTGTAGTAGTGGCAGCAGTAGTAGCAGTAGTACGAGTAGTTGCAGAAGAAGTTGTTGTTGTTATCATTGTAGTAGTAGTAATAATACTCGTAGTAGTAGTAGCAATGGTCGTTGGAGTAGTAGTACTAGTAGTAGTAGTTGCAAGAGCAGTAGCAGCAGTAGTCGCAGTAACTATAGTTGTTGTAGCACTAGTAGTAGTGACAACAACTGTAGAAGTATTAGTGTTGTTGTAGTAGAACTAGTCGTTATAGTAGTGGTAGTAGTAGAAGTAATAGTAGGAGTAGCAGTAGTTGTTGTAGCTTTAGTTGTAGTAGTAGTAGAAGAAGTAGTAGCAATAGTAGCCGTAGCAACAGAAGTAGTATTAGTAGTACCAGTAGTAGTTGCAATAGTAGTAGTAGTAGTAGTAGCTGTCGTAGTAGTATTAGTAGTTGTAGCAGTAGAATCAATAATGGTGGTAGTGGTAGCAATTGTCATTATGGTTGTTGTAGTAACAATTGTAATGGTGGTGGTAGTGGTAGTAGTGGTAGCAACAACAGTAGTAGCAGAAGTTTTAGTCGTTGTAGCAGTAGCAGTAGCAGTAGTAATAGTAGAAGTTGTAGTAGCCATAGTAGCAGAAGTAGTAATAGCAGTAGCAGTAGTAGTAGTAACAGCTATAGTAGTAGTAGTAGTATTAGCAGTAGTAGTCGTAATTAGATTAGTAGTAGTAGTTGCAATTGTAGTAGTAGTAGTTGCAGTAGTAGTAGCAGTAGAATCAATAGAAATAGTAACGGTTGTAGTCGTAGCAGTAGCAGCAGCAGTATGGGTAGAAGTAGTAGTTATTAAAGTAATAGTAGTAGTCATAGTAGAAGCAGCAGTAGTAGTATTAGCAATAGAAGTTGGGGTAGTAGAAGCGGCAGTAGAAGTAGTAGTTGTAGTAGTAGTAATAGTTATCGCAGTAGTAATAGGAGAAGCAAGAGTGGTAGTTGCTGTAGGAATAGTAGTAGTATTAGTAGTAGTACTGGGAGTATTAGTAGTACCAACAGTAGTAGTATGACTAGCAACAGAACTAGTAGTAGTAGTGGCAGTAAGAGTAAAAGTAGTAGTTGTGGTAGTAGTAATATTAGTATTGGTTGTTGTAGGAGTTGTAGTAGGAGTAGAACTAGGAGTAGCAGAAGAAGTAGTCTCAGTAGCAATAGTAGTTGCAGTAGTAGTAGCCGCAGTAGCAACGACAGTAGTAGTAGTAGTAGTATTAGTAGTGGTAGCAACAATAGCAGTAGCAGCTGTAGTAGTACTAGCTGTAGTAATATTAGTAGTACTTGTTGTAGTAGTAATACCAGTAGCAGCAGCAGTAGTCGTAGTAGTAGTAACAGTAGCAGCAGTAGCAATAGTTGTAGTTATAGTAGTTGTATTAGTAGCAGCAACAACAATTGGATTAGTAGTGGTAGTAGTAGTTGTTGTAGTAGCAGTAGTAGCAACAGTAGTAATACTAGTTGCAATAGGAGGAGGATTAGTAGTAGTAGTAGCAGTATAAATTGTCGCAATAGCAGCAGCAACAACAACTATAGTTGTAGCAGCAGCAGTAGTAGTTGCAATAGTCAGAATAGTAGTGGTAGTAGTACTACTACTAGTAGTAGCGCTAGTCATAGAAGTAGAAGTAGTAGAAGTAGTAATAGTAGTAGTCGTGGTGGTGGTGGTGGTAGTAGTAGTAGTAGTAGAAGTAGTTGCAGCAGTAGTCGCAATAGTAGTAGTAGTAGCAGCAGTAGCAGTAGGGGTAGTTGTAGTGGTAGTATAGAGTAGTAGCAGTAATATTACTAGGAGTACAGCAACAACAACAACAGCAGAAGTAGCAGGAGTAGTAGTAGCATTAGCAATAACAGTAGTAGTAGTAGAAGCAGTAGCAGTAGTAGAAGTAGTAGTAATTATAGTAGTAGTAATCATAGCAGTTGTAATCGAAGTAGTGATAGTAGTAGTAGTAGTAGTAGTAGTAGTAGTAGTAGTAGTAGTAGTAGTAGTAGTAGTAGTAGTAGTAGTAGTAGTAGTAGTAGTAGTAGTAGTAGTAGTAGTAGTAGTAATAGTAGTAGTAGTAGTAGTTGTTGTTGTTGTTGTTGTGGTAGCAACTGGAGCAGTCGAAGTAGGAGCGGTAGTAGTAGTAGTAGTAGTAGAAGTAGTAGTAGAAATAGTAGTAGTAATAGTTGTAGAAGCAGTAATAGGAGGAGGAGGAGTAGTAATAGGACGAGCAGTAGTAATAGTATAAGCAGTAATAGTAAGAGTAGCAGAAGTAGTATCAGTAGAAGCAAAAGTTGTAGTAGTATTAGAAGTTGAAGTTGTAGTTGTAGTAGTAGTACTACTAGTTGTTGTAGAAGCAATAGCAGAAGTAGTTGTAGCAATAGGAATAGTTGCAATAGTAGCAGTTGTCGTAGTATTAGTTGTAGCAAAAGTAGTAGTAGTAGTAGTAGTAGTAGTAGTAGCACGAGTAGTAGTCGTTGTAGGTGTAGTAGTAGCAGTAGAAGCACGAGTAGCAGTAGTAGTAGGAGTAGTAGTAGTTGTTGTTGTTGTTGTTGTTTTTGTTGTAGTAGCAGTAGTAGAAGCCAAAGTTGTAGTAGAAGTATTAATTGTACCAAGGGTTGTACTAGTATTAGTTGTAGTAGTAGCAGTAGAAGTAGTATTATTAGTAGTAATAGTAATAGTACTATTAGTAGTAGTAGTAGTAGTTGCAATAGTAGTGGAAGTCGTGGTAGTAGTAGTAGTTGGTCTTGTATTAGAAGGAGGAGTAGTAGTAGTGGAAGTAGTACTATTAGCAATAATAGCAGTAGTATCAGAAGTAAAAGTTGTAGCAGTACTAGCAGTAGTGGTAGTAGTAGTAGCAGAAGTAGTAGTAGGAATAGTAGGTGTAGGAGATGAAGTATTAGTAGGAACAGTAGTTGTATTAGTAGTAGTACTAGGAGTATTAGTAGTAGTAGTGGTAGTAGTATGACTAGCAACAGAAGTAGTAGTAGCAGTTGCAGTAACATTAGAAGTAGTAGTAGTATTAGTCCGAGTTCGACCAGTAGTAGAAGTAGTAGTAGTAGTACTAGTTTTAGTAATAGGAGTACTAGTAGTTAGACCAGTTGCAATAGTAGTAGTAGTATTAGCAGTAGCAGTAGTTTCAAGAATAGTAGTAGTAGTAGTAGTCAAATGAGTAGTTGCGGTTGTAGTTACTGTCGTAGTAGTTGTCGCTATAGAAGTAGTATTGGGTGTAGCAATAGGAGTAGGAGTATTGGGTGTAGTAGCAGCAGTAGCAGCAGCAGCAGTAGTAGCTGTGATAGTTGCTGTGCTAGTTGAAGTAGGAGTAGTAGAAGTGGTAGCAGTAGTAGTAGTTATAGAAGTAGTAGTTGTAGCAATAGGAGAAGTTGTAGTAGTGGTAGTAGAAGTAATAGTATTAGAAGTAGGAGTAGTTGTTGTTGTTGTTGTAGTAGTAGCAATAGTCGTAGTAGTAGGTGTAGTAGTAGTAGTATTAGTAGTAGTAATTGTAGTATCTATTGGAGTAGTAGCAGTGCTATTAGTAGTTATTGTAGCAGTAATGTACTTGTACTAGTTGTCGCTGTACCAGTAGCAATAATAATAGTAAAACAAAGAGTAGTAGTAGTAGCATTTGGATTAGTAGTAATAGTAGTAGTAGTAGTGCAAGTAGTAGTAGTAGTAGTAGCTATAGTTGAAGTTCCAGTAGTGGCATTAGTAGTAGTTGTAATAGTAGTAGGAGTAGTAGTAGTAGCAGTAGTAGCTGTAGTTGTAGTAGTTGCAATAGAAGTAAAATTAGTGGCATTTGCAGTAGAAGTAGTAACAGTAGTAGTAATAATGCAAGTAGCAGCAGAAGTAGTAGCAGTATTAGTAGCAAGAGTGCAGTAGTAGAAAAAGTAGTATTAGTAGGGGTAGTAGTTGTATTTGTAATACTAGCAGTAGAAGCAGACATAGTAGTAGTAGTAGAAAACGTAGTAGTAGTTGTGGTAGGAGTATTAGTAGTAGAAATAGTAGAAGCAACAATAGTAGTAGAGGTAGCACTAGTAGCAATAGAAGTAGTGGTAGCGTCTGTAGAAATAGTAGTAGTTTTTGTAGAAGAAGCAAAAGTAGTAGAAGTAGTAGTAGAGAGGTGGTATTAGTGCTAGTAGTAATAGCAGTAGTAGTACTAAAAGTAGTAGAAGAAGTTGTAGCAGTAGGAGTAGTAAAATTAGTAGTAGTAGGACTTGTAGTAGTAGGGGTAGTAGTAGTAGTAGTAGTAGTGGTAGTAGTAGTAGTAGTAGTAGTAGTAGTAGTAGTAGGAGAAATATTGTTAGTTGGAGTAGAAGTTGTAGTAGTGGTAACAGTAGTAATAACAGACGTAATAGTAGCAACAATAGTAGCAGCGGTAGTAATAGTAGTAGTAGTTGTTGTAGTGATAGTAATAGTAGTAGTAGCAGTAGTGGTGGTTGTGGTTGTTAGAAGTGGTAGTAGTAGAAGTGGTAGTATTTGTAGTGGTTGTTTTTGTTGTTGTAGTTCTAGTACTAGCAGTAGCGTTAGTTGTTGTGGTAGTAGTAATGGTGCTACTAGCAGTAGTGGTAGTGAGAGTAGTAGTTGTAGTAGTAGTATCAGTAGTAGTAGTAGCAGTAGTATCAATAGTAGTAGCAGTAGTAGTGGCAGTAGCGGTAGTAGTAGTAGTAGCAGTAGTATTTGTAGTAGTAGTAGCAGTAGTACCTTGCGTCGCAGTCATAGCAGTAGTGGCAATAATTGCAGTACTCACAGCGATAGTAGTAGTAGTTGTGGCACCAGTAGTAGCAAAAGTAGTAATAGTAGTAGAAGTAGTAGTCGCAAAAGTAGTGGTAGTAGTAGCGGTATGAGTAACAGTTGTAGTAGAAGAAGTGGTAGTAGTAGGAGAAGTAGTAGTAGTACCATTAGCGATAGTAGGAGTAGCTATAGCAGTACTAATAGTAGTAGTGCTAGCAGTAGTAATAGAAGTCCTAGTAGTTGTAGTAGTAGCAGTCGTAGTTGGAGTAGTTGGTGTAGTGGTAGTAGTAGGAGTAGTCGTAGTCGTAGAAGCAGTTGCGGCAATAGTAGTTGCTATAGTAGAAGCAGTAGTAATCGAAGTAGTAGTAGTAGGCGTAGTAGTAGTTGTTGCTTAGTGGTAGTAGTAGTAGTCATCTTAGGAGTCGTCGAAGTATTTGCTATAGTAGTAGCATAAGTAGTAGCAATTGTTCTACCAGAAGCAGAAGTAGGAGTAGTAATAGTAGTAGTAGTGGTAATAGTAGTTGCAGTTTTAGTGGTAGTAGTAGTAGTATTAGTGATTGCAGTAGTGGTGGTATGGCTAGCTGCAATAGTAGTAGTTGCAGTAGCAGTTGTAGTAGTAGTAGTTGCACAGCAGTAGGAGTAGTAGTATTAGTAGTCGTAGTAGTTGCAACAGCAGCACCAGCAGCAGTAGTAGTAGCCGCAGCAGCAATATTAGTATTAGTAGTAGTAGTAGTAGTAGTAGCAGCAGCAGCAGCAACAGTAGTAGTAGTAGTAGTAGTAGTAGTAGTAGTAGTAGTAGTAGGTGGAGGAGGAGGAGGAGGAGGAGGAGGAGGAGGAGGAGGAGGAGGAGGAGTCATAGGAGTAGGAGGAGGAGTAATAATAGTCAGAGTAGTAGTTGTAGGAGTAGGATTTGAGTTGGTAGTAGTAATAGTAGTAGTAGTAGCAGTAGTAGCAGTAGCAGTAGGAATAGTAGCAGTAGTCTTAGGAGTAGTATTAGTTTTAGCAGTTGTAATAGTAGTAGTTAGAGTAGTAGGAGTAGATGCGGTTGTTTTAAGAGCAGTTGTTATTCTGGTACTTGTAGTTGTAGTAGTGTAGTAGAAGGAGCAGTAGTAGTAGCAGTAGTAGCCATAGTAGTAGTAGTAGCAAGAGTAGTCGTAGTTACAGTAGTAGTAGAAGTAGTAGCTGTAGTAGTATTAGTAGTTCTACGAGTAGCAACAGCAGCAACAGTAGAAATAATAATAGCAGTAGTAGTAGCAGCAGTAGTACCCGAAGTTGTAGTAGTATTAGTAGTCATTAGCAATAGCAGTAGTTGTCATAACAGTAGTTGTAGTAGTACTAATAGTAGTAGTTGTAGTAGCAGCAGAAGTAGCAGTAGTTGTAGTAGTTGTGGTACTAGAAGTAGTAGGACTAGCAACTGTAGTAGTAGCAGCAGTAGCAGAAGTAGTAGTGTTAGTAGTCATTAGCAATAGCAGTAGTTGTCGTGGTAGTAGTTGTTTTAGTGGTATTAATAGCAGTAGTTGTAGTAGCAGCAGAAGCAGTAGTAATTGTAGTAGTTGTGGTGCTAGAAGTAGTAGTACTAGCAATTGTAGTTGTAGTAGTAGCAGTAGTAGTAGTAGTAGTTGTTGTTGTTGTTATTGTTGTAGCATTAGTAGTAATAGTAGTAGTATTAGTTGTAGTAGTAGTAGTAGTAGGAGGAGGAGGAGGAGGAGGAGGAGTAGAAGACGTAGAAGTAGTAGTAGTAGGAATAGTAGTAGATGTAGTTGTAGTTTTTATTGTTGTTGTTGTAATAGGAACAACAATAGTAGTAGCTGTAGTTGTAGTAGCAGTAGTAACAGTAGTAGTAGTAGTCATAGTAGTAGTTGTTGTTGTAATAGCAGCAGCAGCAGCAGTTGTAGTAGTAGTAGCAATAGTAGTAGTAGTACTAGTACTAGTAGTAGCAGCAATAGTAGCTATATTAGTAGTAGTAGTAGTAGTAGTAGTAGTAGTATTAGTTGTAGTAGTGGTTGTAGTAGTAGTAGCGGCAATAGTAGCAGTAATACGAGTAGTAGCAGAAGAAGAAGTTGTTGTTATCATTTTACTAGTAGTAGTAGTAATACTCGTAGTAGTAGTAGTAGTAGTAGTGGTCATTGGAGTAGTAGTAGTATTTGCAAGTGCAGCAGCAGCAGTTGTAGTGGCAGTACTCACAGTAACTGTGGTTGTAGTAGAACTAGTAGTAGTGGCAACAACTGCAGAAGTATTAGTGTTGTAGTAGTAGAACTAGTCGTTATAGTAGTGGTAGTTGTAGCAGTAATAGTAGGAGTAGCAGTAGTTGTTGTAGCTATAGTAGTTGAAGCTTTTGTTGTAGCAGTAGTAGAAGAAGAAGTAGTAGTAGTAGCCGTAGCAGCAAAAGTAGCAGTAGTAGCAGTACCAGTGGCAGTTGCATTAGTAGTAGTTGTAGTAGTAGCAGCCGTAGTAATATTAGTAGTTGTAGCAGCAAAATCAATAATGGTGGTAGTGGTAGTAGTTGTTGTTATGGTAGTAGTAGTAACAATGGTAATGGTGGTGGTAGTAGTAGTAGCAGTGGTAGCAGCAACAGCAGTAGCAGAAGTTGTAGTCGTTGTAGTAGTAGTAGTAGCAGTAGTAATAGTAGAAGTTGTAGTAGCCATAGTAGCAGAAGTAGTAATAGCAGTAGCAGTAGTAGTATTAGCAGTAGTAGTCGTAATTGGATTAGTAGGGGTAGTAGTAGTAGTAGTAGTAGTTGCGGTAGTAATAGCAGTAGAAGTAGTAGTAGCTGTAGTAGCAATTGTAGCCATAGTAGTAGCAATAGTAGTATGAGTAGAAGTAGTAGTTGTTAAAGCAGTAGTAGTAGTTGCAGTAGTAGCAGCAGCGGTAGTAGCAGTGGTACTAGTTGCAGTAGTATTTGTTGCAGTAGTTACAGAAGTCGTAGTTGCGGTAGCAGTAGGTGTTGTAGTAGTAGCAGTAGTAGATATAGGTGTTGTAGAAGTAGCAGTAGCCATAATTTGAGTAGATGTAATCATATTAGCAGTAATAGTAGCAGCAGCAACAGTAGTAGTACTAGTTGTAGTAGATGGAGTAGTGGGATTAGTACTAGTAGGAGGAGGTGTAGTAGTAGTAGTTGTTGCAGTAGTAGTAGTAGTAGTAGTTGTTGTTGTTGTTGTTTTTATTGTTGTTGTAGCAGTGGTAGCAGTAGTTGTAGAAGTGGCAACATTAATAGAAGTAGTAGCAATAGTAATAGTAGTAGTAGTAGCAATAGTAGCGGAATTAGCAATACCAATAGTGTTAGTTGCAGTAGCAGTGGTAGTATTGGTGGTAGTTGTTGTGGTAGTAATAGTTGTAGTTGTTGTAGTAGTATTAGTAGAAGTATTATTACTTACAGTGGTAGTGGCAGTAGTAGTTGTACTAGTGGCAGTAGCAGAAGTAGTAGCTAGGGTTGTAGATGTAGCCCTATTAGTAGCGGTAGTAATGGTAGTAGTAATATCTGAAGCAGTAGAAGCAGTAGTAGAAGTAGTAGTAGTAGTTAAAGTAGCATTCGCAGTAGCAACAGTAGTAGTTGTAGTTGTAAGAGCTGCAGCAGCAGTAGTCACAGTTGTAGCAGTGATAGTCATAGCAACTGCAGTTGTAGTAGAACTAGAACTAGCCGCAACAGTAGAAGTAGTAGTAGTGTTGTAGTAGTTGTAGGACATGTAGCAATAGTTGCAGTAGTAGCAACAATAGTAGTAGCAGTAAGAATACATCTAGCAGCAGGTGTAGCTATTGTTGTAGTAGTAGTTGTAACTGTAGCATCAGTAGTAGTAGTAGTGGCAGAAGTCATAGTAGTAGCAATAGTAGTAGTAGTTGTTGTTGTTGTAGTAGTAGTAGTCGTAGTAATAGTAGTTGTAGTAGTAGTAGTCGCAGTCGTAGTAGTGGTCGCAGTAGCTATAGTAGTAGCATTAGTAGTAGGAGTAGTGATAGTCGTTGTAGCAGTAGTTGCAGTGGTAATAGTAGTAGTAGTAGTAACAGTACTAGTAGCAGAAGCAGGAGTAGTAAGAAAAGAAGTAGTTGTAGCGGTAGTGGTAGCAGTAGTAGTAGTAGTAGCAGTAGCAGTAGCAGCAACATTAGAAGTAGGAGTATTACTAGTAGCAGTAGCAGCAGTAGTAGCAGTAGCAGTAGCAGTAGCAGTAGCAGTAGCAGTAGTAGTAGCAGTAGCAGTAGCAGCAGCATTAGTAGTAGTAGTATTACTAGTAGTAGTAGTAGTTGAATTAGTAGTAGTAATACCAGTAGTACTAGTAGTTGCCTTAGTAGTAGCAGTAGTAGTTGCAGCATTATTAGTTGTTGCTATATTAGCTATACTAGCTACCGTAGTTGTTGTAGCAGTTGCAGCAGTAGTAGCAGCAGTAGCAGAATGTGTAGTAGTAGTAGTTAAAGCAGTAGTTATAGTAGTAGCAGTTGTGGTAGTAGTAGCAGTAGTAGTAGCAGCAGTAGTGGTTGTGGTGGTAGTAGCAGGACTAGTAGTAGTAGCAGTAGTAGCAGCAGTAGTAGAATGAGTAGTAATAGTTAAAGCAGTAGTTGTAGTAATAGTAGTTGTGGTAGCAGTAGTAGTTGTGGTGGGAGTAGCAGGACTAGTAGTAGTAGGAAAAATAGAAGTAGTAGTAATAGTTGCAGTAGGAGTAGTAGTATTTGTAGTAGCCGCAATCGTAGTAGAAGTAGTAGTAGTCGTAGTTATGATCGGAGTAATTGTAGTAGTAACAGAAGTAGTAGTACTAGTAGTTTCGGTAGTAGTAGCGGTAGTAGTAGTAGAAGTAGAAGTAAAATAAGTTGTAGCAGCAACAATAGTAGTAGCAGTAGCAGTAGCAACAGTAGCAACCACAACATTAGTGGTGAAAGTAGTATTACTAGTAGTAGTAATAGGGGTAGTAGTAGTAGTAGCAGCAACAGTCATCGTAGTAGTAGTATTAGTAGTAGCAGCAGTAGTAGTAGCAGACGTAATAGTTGTAATAGTAGTAATAGTAATAGTAGTAGTAGTAGCAAAAGTAGTAGAAGTAGTACTAGTAAAAGTTGTGGTAGAAGCTGTGGCAATAGTAGCAGCAGCAGCAACAGTAGTAGCAGCGATAGTAGTAATAGCAGTAGCAGAAGAAGAAGTAGTAGTAGTAGTAGTATTGGTAGAAGTAGCGGGAGTCATAATAGCAGTAGTAGTAATAGCAGCAGCAGTAGTTGTGTTCGTAGGAGTAGTAGTAGTTGTAGCTATATCAACAATAGCAGTATGAGTAGTAGTAGCAGTACTAGTTGCAACAGCAGGAGTATTAACTGTAGCAGCAGTAGTAGTAGCAGCAGTAGTAGTAACCGTAGTAGTAGCAATACTAGTTGTACTAGTACGCATAGCAGGAGCTGTAAAAGTAGTTATGTAGTAATAACAGTCGTAGTAGCATTAGCAGCTGTAGTAGTAGTATTTCTAGTTGTAGCAATAGTAGTAATAGTAATAGTAGTAGAAGTAGTAGTAGTAGTACTAGTAGTACCAGCAGGAGAAGTTGTAGTAGTAGCAGTAGTCGTAGTTGCAGTAGTTGCAGTAGCTGTAGTCGTAGTAGTAGCTGTAGTAGAAGAAGCAGTAGTAGTAGCAATAGGAATTGTAGCAGTAGCAGTAGTAGATTTCGTAGTAGCCGCAATAATAGTAGTCGCAATAGTAGCAGTCGTAGCAGTAGTAATAGTAGTAGTTGTAGTAACCGCGGTAGTAGTAGCTGTAGTAGTAGTAGCTATAGTAGCGGTAGCAGCAGTAATTCTAGTAGCAATAGCAAAAGTAGCAGCAGCAGCAGTAGTAGTAGCAGCAGCAGTAGTAGCATAAGTAGCAGCAGCAATAGTAGTATTATTAGTAGTAGCAGTTGTATGATTAGTAGTAGTAGTGGTAGTAGTAGCAGCAACAGTAGTAGTAGCAATAGTAGTAGTAGTTGTGGTGGTGCTGGCCGCAAAAATAATTATAGTAGTAGTAGTTATCGTTGTTGTTGTTGTAGTAGTAGCAGCAACCGTAGTAGAAGTCGTAGTAGTAGCAGTAGTAGTAATAACAGCAGTAGTAGCAGTACTAGTTGTGGTTATAGTAGTAGTAGCAGCAACAACAGCAGTAGTAGTAGTAGTATTAGTAGCAGTAGTAGTAGTAGCTGTAGTAGTAGTAGTTGCTAAAGTAATAGTAGTAGGAGAAGTCATAGTAGTAGTAGTAGTGTTAGCAGCAGTAGCAACAGTAGTAGTAGTTATAGTAGGAGCAGTAATAGTAGTAGTAACAATAGCAGCAGTAGTACAAGTGGAAATAGTAGAAGAAGTAGAAGTAGCAGTAGTAGCTGTAGTAATTGTACTAGCATAACTAATGGTTGTTGGAGCAGTAGTGGCAATAGTAGTAGCAGTAGTAGCATTAGTAGCAGTAGCAAGAGTACAAATAGTAGCAGTAGTAGGAGTAATGGGAGTAGTAGCAGGAGTAGTATTAGCAGTAGCAGCAGCAGCAACAGTAGTAGTGGTAATAGTAGTAGTTGGAGTAGGCATATTTTTAGTAATTGTAGTAGTAGCAGCAGTAATAGCAGTGGTAATAGCAGTAGTAGTAGAAGTAATAGTAGTTGTTGTAGTAGTTGTCGTAGTAGTAGTAATAATAGCAGTAGCAGTTGTTGTTGTTGTAGTTGGAGTACTAGCAGTAGGTGTATTAGTGGAAGTAGTAAAAGTAGTTGTTGTAATCGTTGTAGTAGTAGTCGTAGATGTAGTAGTAGTCATAATAGCAACAGTTGTAGCTATAGTAGCAGTAGCAATAGTAGTAAGAGCAATAGTGGTAGTCGAAATAGTAGTAATAGTAGCAGTAGGAGTGGTGGTTATAATTATAGTAGTAGTAATAAGAATAGTAGTAATAGTAGTAATAGCAGTAGTAGTAGTAGTAATAATATTAATAGTAGCAGTAGAAATGGTAGTAGTAGTAATAGTAGTAGAAATCGTAGTAGTAGTGCTACAGCTACTGCTACTACTTCTACTGCTGCTGCTACTACTACTACTGCTTCTGCTACTATTACTACTACTATAGCTACTAGAATTGCTACTACTGCTACTAGTACTACTACTACTACTGCTACAACAACTACTACTTGTGCAAATCCTAATACTCTTTCCACTACTATCGCTACTACTACTGCTGCTGCTATTGCTGCTACTGCTGCAACTACGGTAGCTACTTCTATAACAACTAGTGTTACTGCTACTACTCTTACTGCTACTGCTACTACTACTAGTCCTACTACTGCGACTACCACAGCTACTACAACTACTGTTACTACTACTGCTGCTCTTACTACTGCTACTTATACTACTACTGCTGCTACTACTATGGCTACTAATGATACTACTACTCCTGCAGTTGTTGTTGTTGTTGTTGTTGCTACTACTACTACTACTACTACTATTGTTGTTGTTGTTAGTACCACTATAATTCTAGTATTTCTCCTACTATTATTTCTACTGCTACTGCATCTATTGCTACTACACTGCAACTACTTCTGCTACTACTACTACTACTACTGCTACTGCTACCACTACAGTTGCTACTGCTAATACTAATACTACTACTATAGCTTATACTATTACTACAACAACAACAACTACTACCACTACTTCTCCCTCAATGGCACCTACTACTATGGCTACCGCTACTACCACCACTACTATTACTACTACTACTCCTGCTACTATTACTTCCGTGACTACTACTCCCCCTACTACTACTGCTACTACGACTGCTACTTCTATTACGACAGCTACTACTACTGCTTCTACTACTACTTCTACTACTACTATTACTATTGTAATTACTACTACCACCACTACTACTACTACTAATACTGCTACTATTACCACTACTACTCCTAATACTTCTACTACTACTAATAATACTACTACTGCTACTATGATAACTACTATAAATAGTACTAATACTACAGCTGCAACTGCTACTACTACTACTACTGCTATTATAACAACTACTAGTACTACTGCTGCTACTTCTTCTACTCCAACTACTACTACTACTACTAATACAACAACTACTACTGTTTCTACTACTACTACTACCGCTAATATTATTGCTATTACTGCCACTTCTCCTCCAAGTGTTACTACTGCTTTCGCTACAGTTACAACTCCTTCTAGTTCTACTTTTAGAACTACTACGGCTACTACTACTGCTACTACAGATGCTGATGCTGTTGGTACTACTATCGCAATTACTACTACTAATGCTGCTGTTAATGCTACTTCTACTACTACTGCTACTTCTACTATTATTATGACTACCCCAATTGCTAATACTAGTCCTACTACTACCACTATTACTACTACCAGTCGTACTAATACAAGTCCTCCAAACACTCCCACTACTACTACTTCTGCTACTACTACAACAATAACTGCTACTGCTGGCATAGCTACTACTACTAGTAGTACTAGTACTACTTCGCAACAGCAGCTACTACTACTGCTATCGCTACTACTATTACTACTACTTCTACTACTACTGCTACTACTACTATTGCTACAATTACTTCTGCTACTACTACAACTACTACTTCTGCTGCTACTACTACTACTACTGTTGCTGCTACTACAACTAATATGGCTACTACTGCTACGACTGTTTCTACTACAACTAGGACTGCTGCTTCTATTACTACACCACTGCTACTACTACTATTAATATTACTACAACTACTACTACTGCTACTCCAGCTATTGTTCCTGCGGCTAATACTAATAATACTATTGTAATTACTACTATTACTACAACTATTGCAACTACTACTACTCCTGCTACTACTGCAACTACCTATATTACCACTACTACTACTACTACCACTACTATTGTAACTACTACTTCTACTACTACTACAACTTTACTACTACTACTACTACTATTATTGGTACTGCTACTACTGCTACTACTACAGGTTTGACTACTACTACTACTATTACTACTACTTCTATTACTGGTATGACTACTACTACTACTACTACTACTAATAATAATGCTTCTACTACAGCAGCAGCTACAACAACTACTACTACTGCTACTACAACTACTACTACTGCTACTACTACAACCACTACTAGTACTACAATGACTACTTCTACCACAACTACTTCTTCTCCAACAACTACGGCCACTACGGCTGTGACTGCTTCTACAATTGTTACTACTGCTACTACAGCTACTACTATTATTATAATTACGGCTGCTACTACTACTACTGCTGCCGCTACAACTTCGACTACTGCTGCTCGGACTACTGCTGCTACTAATACAACTACTATTACTACTACTACTACTACTTAGACCGCTACTATTGTTGCTGCTACTACTATTAATACTACTGGAACTACTACTACTACTGCTACTGCTTCTCCTGCAACTAGACTGCTACTGCTTCTCTTCGAACTACTACTACTGTTGCTACTACTACTGCTGCTGCTAACACTTTCACTGCTACTACTACCACTACTGCTACTGCTACTACTACTATTACAACTAATGTAGCTACTCATGCTTCTACTGCTATAGTTACTACTACTACTACTACTACTACTTTTACAACTACTACTACAACTAGTACTACGATTATAACTACTACTACTCCTATAATAATAGCAACTACAACTTCACCTACTACTACTGCTGCTACAACTACTACCACTACAACAACTTCTGCTACCGCTACTACTACTTCTACTACTGCTACTTCTGCTACTAGTACTAATGCTACTACTACTCCTCCTACTACTGGTGCTGCTACGACTCCTAGTACTACTACTGCAACTACGACTTCTACAGCTACTACTACTACTACTACTTCTACTGCAACTACTACTACTGCTACGACTACTATTACTATAGCTGCTGCTGCAGTAGCTGCAACTACTACTACTACTACTACTAATACTGCAACTATTGCTGCTACTACTACAACTCTGACTACTACTACTACTGCTACTACTACTATGTCTTTGCCTCCTCTTACTACCACTGCTACTGCTACCACTACTGCTACTACTTCTTCTTCTACTACTACTGCGACTATTATTACTACTACTTTTCTTGTTACTACTATTGCTACTGCTACTACTACTGCAGCTACTAATACTTTTGCTACTACTACTACTAATACTACTGCTACTACTGCTACTACACTACTACTCCTTTGACTGCTATTACTACTACTGTTGTTGCTACTACTGCTGCTGCTGCTGCTGCTGCAACTGCTAATATTATTACTACTACTACTATCACTACTGCAAATATTGCTTCTACTACTACTGCAGCTACTAATTCTTCTTCTACTACTACTACAACTACTTTTACAACTGCTGCCACTACTAGTACTAGTAGTATAGCTACTACTACTACTACTATGACTTTTACTACTACTACTACTACTACTTCCACTTCTCCTACAACAACAACTGCTACTACTTCTCCTACTACGACTACTACTTCTCTTACTGCTTCTACTACAACTACAACTACTGCTACTTCTACGACTGCAACTACTACGACTGCTACTTCTACTTCTGCTACTACTGCTTCTATTACTATGGCTACCACTACTATTGCTACTACTATTGTAACTACTACTGCTAGTTCTAATACTACTACTACTACTACTACTAGTACTTCTCTGATTACTTCTACCGCTACTACTACCTTTACTCCTAATAGTACAAGTGCTACAACGGCAACTACTGCTACTACTACTACTATTGCTACTGCTATTGCTGCAACTGCAGCAACTGCTACTACTATTACTACTGCTACTGCTACTCCTACTACTAATGCAACTACTGCTACCACTGCTACTACTACTATCACTCCAACTACCATTACGGCTACTAATACAACTAATACTACTACTTCTACTACTACTACTTTTGGTACTACTACCACCATTACTACTAATACTATTACAACAACAACTACTTCTGCTACAACGACTACTGCTACTGCTACTACTACTGTTACTACGACTGCTACTATTACTATTGCGACACTACTACTGCTACTGTTGTTGTTGCAAGTTCTACTGCTGCTAAAATAATTGCTACTACAACTGTTAGTACTACTACTGTTACTACTACTACTACTACTACTCCTCCTACTACTAGGACTACTGCTACTACTTCAGCTGCTACTACTACTGCTACTACTAATATTGAAGTTGAAACTACTACTATTGCTACAACTATTATTTCTACTACTACTACTATTACAACAACTACTACTACTACAGCGACTTCTACTACTACTTCTCCTACTATTGTTGCTGCTACTACTTCTGCTATGATTGCTACAATCGCTACTACTGCCACTTTGGCTACTACTGCTACTACTACGACTGCCACTATGACTACTACTATGACTACTACAACAGCCACTACTACAGCTGCTACTATAGCTGCTACTACTACTACTGCAATTACTACTACTTCTACAGGTACTAATCGTACTACTAACATTACCGCTACTACTACTGTCGTTTCTATTGCTACTACTACGATTACCACTGCCACTACTACCACTATTGCAACCATTGCTACTACTGCTACTTCTACTACGTCTGCTACTTCTCCTACTATAATTACTTCAACTACTACTACTTCTACTCCTACTATAAATACTCCTACAACTAATACTACTACTACAATTCTACAGTTACTAATATTACTACTACTAATACTAACAATACTACGACCACTACAAATACTATGACTACTACTACTTCTGCTACTGCTACTACTAGTACGACGACTATTGTTGCTAATGTTACTGCTGCTAAATCCACTGCTTCTACTATTACTACTACTACTATTACTACTTCAACGGCTACTGCTACTACTACTGCTGCTACTACTAGTTCTACTACAGCTACTACAGATACTACCACTATAATTACTGCTGCTACTACTACTACAGCTACTTCTACTCTTAATACTACACCTACTACTACCCCTTCTCCTAGACCAATTGGTACTGCAACTCCCATTCTGACTACTACAACTACTACTACGACTACTAGCACTGCTATTACTACTACTACTACTTCTACTGCTGCTGCTGCTACTACTACTACTACCACTAATACTACTACTGCCACGACTACAATTACAACTATTATTACTACTACTTCTATGTCAGCTACTTCTACTACTACGACATCTACTACTACCACAGCTCTGGCTACTACTACGACGACTAGTACTAATGCTACTACTACTGAAACTGCTAGTACTGCTAGTACTACTACTTCTACTACTCATGTTACAACCACTACTGCTACTACTACGACTACTACTACTACTAGTAGTACAACTACTACTCCTTCTGCTACTATTACTCCGACTAATCCTACTACTAGAACTAATACTACTACTGCTGCTGCTACTACTAATACTTATCCCATTACTATCGCTCCTGCTATTACTACCGCTACTACTACTACTATTAGTACTCCTACTACTGCTACAACTATTACTACAACTACTGCAACTACTGCAACTACTGCTACGATGGCTACTTCTACTACTACTCCTACTGCTACTACTACTACCACCACTACTACTAATACAACTAATACTACCACTGCTGCTACTAAAAATACTGCTACGACTAATACTATCACTACAATACTACTATTACTGACACTATTACTATTAATACTAATTATATTACTGCAACTACTACTACTTCTACTACTACTTCTGCTACATTTATTGCTATTTCTATTGCTAGCACTCCAACTACTCCTACTGCTGCTGCAACAACTTCTACAATTTTTGTGACTACTAACACTATTACTGCTACTTTGACTACTTCTCTAACTACTACTAATTCTGCTACTACTACTGCTATCATTTCTACTAGTTTTACTACTACTATTATTAAAGCTACAACGACTACTGCTGCTGCTACTATTGCAACTACCGCTACTGCTGCTGCTGTTGCTGCCACCACTACTATAACAACTAATATTCCAGCTACTACTACAACCACTACAGCTACTACTACTTCTTCTACTACTTGTGCATCTACTATTGTTGCTATTACTACTACTACCACTACTACTACTACAACAACTACTACTATAGCTATTACATTTATAGCTACTACCGCTACTTCTACTACTACGACTACTACTGCTACTACCCCTACTTTTGCTACTATTGCAACTATTACTGCTACTACTACTATAACAACTACTACTAGTATGGTTACTACTACTACTACTACTATTGCTACTATTGCTACTACTACTTCTACTACTACTTTTACTAGTACTACAACTACTACCTCTGCTACTACTGCTACTAGTATTGTGACAACTACTGCTACTACTACTAATAATACTGCAACAACAACTACTACTACTACAACAACTACTACAACTATAGCTACTGCTACTACTGCTACTGTTGTTACTACTGCTACCACTACTGCTATTACCACTACACTGCTATAGCTACTGCTAATACTACTGCTACTACTACTGCCATTGCTACTACTAAATCTACTACTTCTACATCTACTACTACAACTGCTACTACTACGAGAACTACTAATGCGGCTACTGATACTACTCGTAGCACTACTACTAATTTTGCTACTACTACTACTGCTGTTACCGCTACTGCAACTAGTGCTAGTACTACTCTACTTCTCCTACTACTACTCTTATTGCTACTACAACTACTGTTACTATAGTGCTACTGCTTCTATTACTACTACTACTATTATTAATACATTTGCTACTACTTTTGCTACTAGTACTACTGCTACTACTACTGTTACTTTCACTTCTACTAATTCTATGACTACTACTGCTGATTCAACAACTACTACTTCAAATACTACTACTACTACTTCCTCTCCACTGCTACTATTATTAATATTTCTACTACTACTACTTCTACTACTACTGCTTCTACTTCTATTAGTTCTACTACAGTGACTATTGCTACTACTACTACTTCTCCTACTACTACCACCTCTACTACTACTACCGGTATCACTACTACTGCTACTACAACTACTACAAAAACTTCCACCACTGTTGCTGCCAAACTACTGATACTACGATTACTACTACTACTACTACTACTTCTACCACTACTAGTGATACTGCTACCAGAATTACTACTTCTACGACTCCTACTACCACTACTACTACTACTATGACTACAACTACTATTACTTCCCCTACTATTACTACTACTACTACTACTACTAAAGCTTCTAATACTGCTACTACTGCTGCTGCTCCTACTACTAATACAACTGCTGCTCCTACTGCTACAACTACAAATACCGCTACTACTACTACCACTAATTCGAGTGCTACTACTACTACTTCTACTACTCCTAATACTACTACAGCTACTAATGCAATTATTGCGAGGACTACTGTTGATGCTACTGCTGAAACCGCTACTGTTGCTACTATAGCTACTACTAGTACTAATGCTACTACTACTAATGCTACTACTATTGCAACTTCAACTACTATTACTTCTACTACAACTAGTACTAGTACGACTACTACTGCAACCACTACTACTTCTGCTACTACTATTACAACAACAACAACTACTACTACTACAACTACTACTGCTATAATAACAACCACAACTACTACTACTGATGCTACTACTGCAACTTCTACTGCTACTAACAATACTACTACTACCACTATTGTAGCTGCCACTACAATTTATACCACATTTGCTACTACTTCGGCTACTACTACTAATAGTACAATTGCTACTACTCCTACACCTTCTAGTACTGATATTAGTACTGCTACTCGTACACCAACTCCTACTACTACTCCTACCCCTACACCTACTGCTACTACTACTACTCCTACTATTTCTACTACTGCTGCAACTACCACTCCTACTCCAACTCCAATAACTACTTTTGCTACTACTACTACTTCTACTACCAAAACAACAACAGCAACTACTACTAATACTACCACTACTACCCTTTCAACTACTAGTACAATTGCCACTATTGCTACTTAGACTACTACTATCTTATTATTAGTACATCTGCTTCTACTACTTCTCCTTCCACTTTTGCTACATTTGCAACTACTACTACTATGAATAATACTACTATTTCTAGTGGTACTGCTTTGGCTGGTACTGCTACTGCTGCTCCAACTACTACTGCAATAACTACTCCTCCTCCTCCTCCGCCCCCTCCTCCTCCTACTACTACTACTACGACTCCTAGTCCAACTGCTACTGCTACTACTACTACTACTACTACTACTACTACTACTACTACTATTATTATTATTACTACTACTACTACTACTACTACAACTACTTCTACTACTGCTGCTGTTACAACTACTACTATTACTACTACTACTACTACTACTACAAATACTAATACTACTACTAATACTGCTACTACTACTACTACAGTTACTATTAATACAAATATTACAATTATTACAGCTACTGCTGCTACAACAACAACGACAACTATTACTAGTACTACTACTAATACTACTACAAATACTACTCCTACTGCTACAAGTACGAGTCCCATTACCACTACTAGTATAACAATAATTTATACTACTAGCAAGACTACTATAACTACTGTCTCTTCTATTGCTACTACTACTGCTGCTGCTGCTACTGCTGCTCCTACTACTACTATTACTACTACTGCTACTACAACTACAACAACTACTCCTACTACTACTGCTACTACTACTCCTACTCCTACTCCAACTCCTACTACTTCTATCTCTCATACTACTACTACCCCTACTCCAACTACTTGTACAACTATTACTACTAGAACTACTACTACTACTACTACAACAACAACAACAACAACAACAACTACTACTACAACAACTACCACTATAACTACTACTACTGCTGCTGCTACTTCTACTACTAGTACAATTGCAGCTACTACAGCTCCTACTACTACTTGTGCTATTACAGCTAATACTAACACTACAACTACAACTACTACTAGAGCAACAACTATTACAGCTTCTACAACTATTACTTCTACTACTCCAATTACACCTATTACTATTATTACTACTGCAACAACAACAACAACAACTAGTACTACTACTAGTACTAAAACTCCTATTACTACTCCTACTCCGGCTACTACTACTACTACTATTGCTACTACTACTACTTCAACTACTACTAATACTACTACTACTACTAATACTACTGCTGCTGCTGCTGCTGCTACTACTACTAATACTACTACTACTACTACTCCTGCTACTACTACTACTACTGCTAGTACTCATCCTCCTCCTACTACTACTCCTACTACGACTCCTCCAACTTCTACTACTACTTCTACTAATGTTTCTATTAATACTAATATTACAACTATTGCTGCTATTGCTACTACTACAATAATAACTACAACAACAACTACTACTACTACTACTACGAGTACTACTACTACTACTACTACTACTACAAATACTACTCCTACTGCTATGAGTACAAGTCCTATTACTGATACTACTACAATAACAATCTATACTATTACCAATACTACTACAACTACTATTGCTACTGTTGCTACTACTACTACTATTATTGATGTTCCTGCTCCTACTACTACTGTTACTGCTGCTACTACTGCTACTATTGCAATTACTACTCCTACTCCAACTCCTACTACTTCTACCACTCCTACTACTACTACCCCTACTCCAACTATGTCTACTACTATTACTAATAGAGGTACTATTACTACTACAACAACAACAACTACTACGACTACAACAACAACAACAACTACTACTACTACTACTCCTACTTTAATTACTACTACTACAACAATTACTACAACCTCTACGACTAGTACAATTGCAGCTACTACACCTCCTACAACTACTGGGTCTTCTACAACTAATACAAACACTACTACTACAAATATTACTACTACTATAACTACTACTACAGCAACGGTTATTATAGCTTCTACTACTATTGCTTCTACTACTCCTATTACAACTATGACTATTATTACTACTACAATAACTACTACTACTTCTATAACTACTATTACTAAAACTTCTCCTACTACCACTACTCTGGCTACTACTACTACTACTACTGCTGCTGCTACTACTTCTATTACTACTGCTACTACTACTACTACAACTCTTAAGACTACTACTACTCCTACTGCTACCAATACTATAGCAACTACTTCTACTACTATTACAACAACAACTACCACAACTACTACCACCACCACTACTACTGTTGCTGCTGATGCTACAACAACAACAACAACAACTTCTACTCCTACTACCACAACTACTACCACTGCTACAACTACTAGTATTAATACTACTACTACCTCTAGTATTACTACAGCAACTTCTGCTGCTACTACTAGAACTACTACTTCTACCACTACCTCTACTACAACTACTACTAATGTTACTTCACTTCTACTACAGCTACTACTACTAATACCACTATATCTCCTACAATCACAACTAATACTACTAATACCACTACTCCTACAACCACAACTATTACTACAAACCATATTACTACAGCTACTACTACAACTACTCAAACCTCTCCTACTACTACCACTACTTCTCCTGCTACTACTACTACTAGTACTATTGCCACTACTACTGCTTCAACTACTACTACTACTACTACTACTACTTCTACTACTAGTGCTGCTAGGACTACTTCTACTACTCCGACTACCACTTCTACTACTCCTACTACTACTACTACTACAAGTACTACTTCAACTACCACTACAACTACTGCTATTACTACTGCTACAACAACTACTACAACTACTGCTGCTGCAACAACTACTACCATGAATGCTACCTGTACTACTACCACTACTACTATTACTACTACAACAACAACAACAACAACAATCACTACTACTACTACAACTACTATTGCTACTATTGCTACTACTACTACTACTATTGATACTACAACAACTACTTCTACTACTTCTACAACTATTACTACTTCTACTACTCCTATACTACTATTACTACTATGACTACTACTATTACTTCTGCTACTACTGCTACTACTACTACTAATACTACTACTACTACTATTACTACTACTACTATGACTATGACTACTATTTCTACCACAACAACTAGCTTTACTACTACTTCTACTATAATTACTCCCACTGCTACTGTTATGGCTCTACTACTACTTCTACAAGTTTTGTTATTGCTACTACAACTACCACTACTATTACAACAACAACAATAACAAATACTATTACTGCTGCTGCTATTGCTACGACGGCTGCCCCGACCACTAATACTACTACTTCTACTACTACTACTTTTTCTACTATCCCTACTAGGACTACTACTGCTGCTACTACTATCAATAATATTACCACTACTACTACTACTACAACAACAACAACTACTACTACTACTACTACCAATATTGGTACTAATACAACTACTGCAAATACTACTAATACTACTACTATTTCTACTACTACAACTCCTTCTACTCCTACAACTACTACTCCAACTACTACTACTACTACTACTACTTTTACTACTACCACTAGTACTCCTCCTACTACCAATACTACTACAACTACTACTGCTACTGCTATTAGTGCTTCCGTTACTACAGCTACTACCACTACTACTACTATAACTACTACTACTACTATAACTACTACTACTACTACTCTTAATCCAACTCCAACTCCTACTACTACTCGTACTCCTACTACTACTCCTACTGCTACTGCTGCAACAACAGTAACTACTACTACTGCAACAGCTACTTATGTTGCAATACTATTTTTGCTGCTGCTACTAGTACTAGTACTACTATTCCCATTACTACTGCTACTAAAGCAGCTACTACTACTATAGCTATTTCTACCGCTACAACAACTACCACTACTACTGCTGCTGCTGCTACTGCTACTGCTACCGCTACTACAACTGCTATAGTTGCTGCTACTGCTACTACTACTACTACTCATGTTGCTACTTTTGCTGCTAGTACCACTACTACTACAACTACTCATGTTGCTACTACCACTACTACTATTGCTGATGCTAGTACTATGACTCCTACTAACACAACTATTGCTACTAAAATAATAACAAGAATAACTACTACATTTACTATAGCTAGTCTACAACTAGTGCTACAAATAATACTATTGCTACTACTACTACCACCAGTACTACTACTACTAGTACTAGAAGCACAACTGCTACTACTTCAACTACTGCTGCTACTACTACTACTTCAACAACAACTACTACTTCTACTAATACTACTACCACTATGGCAATTGCTGCTACAACTACTACTACTACAACAACTACTACAATGATTACTTCTGCTCCCACTCCTACTCCTACCCCTACTACTACTACTTCTACTAAAACCTCTACTACTACTACTAGCACTGCTACAACAACAACAACAACAACTACTACTACTACTACTACAACTACTGCAACTACTACAACAACTGGTACAACAACAACAATAACAACTACTACCACTAGTATAATTATTAACACAACAACTACTACTACTATTACTACAACTACTTCTACTATTGCTACTACTTCTACTGGTACTATAACGACAACAGGTACAACGACTGCTTCTACTGCAGCTGCCACTGCTACGACGACTGCCACGACTACTAATACAACTACTTATACTACTACTACTTCTGCTACTATTACTAATACTTCAACTACGACTACTGCCACAAATATTACTATTACTACTAATGCTACTACAACAAATACTACTTCTACTACTACTACTACTGCAACTAGTACTACTACTATTGCCACCATTAGTAGTACTACTAATACTACTACAACTAACGCTACTAATACTACTACTACATCTACGACTACAATTCCTTCTGCTACTACTATTCCTACTACTACTACCACTACTACAACTACTTTTACTACTACCACTACAATCAATACTACTATAACTACAACTACAATAATAAGAATAACAACTACTACTACTCCTAATACCACTACTACTACAACAACTATTGCTACTACTACAACATCAACTACTACTCCAACTACCACTCCTACTACCACTACTACTACAACAACTACTACTACAGTTGCTGCAACCACAACTTCTGCTCCAACACTACTTCTATTGCTACAACTAGTACAACTACTACCACTCCCATGGCTACTGCTACTACTACAACAACTACTACTATAGTTATTACTACTTATATTACTGCTACTACTACAACTACTCCTATTATTACTACTACAGATGCTACAACTACTGCTACTGCTACTACTACTGGTATAGCTACTGCTACTACTACTACAACTGCTACTGTTGCTACCACTACTACTCAAGCTGTTACAGCAGCTGCTACTACTATTGCTACAGGTACCGCAACTACTACCACTACTGCTACTGCTATTGCAGCTCCTTCTGCTACTACTACAGCTACTACTACTGCTACTAATAGTACTACTCCTGCTACTATTGCTACTACTGCTGCTACTTTAACTACTACCACTACTACTACTACTTCAACTACAACTACAACAACAAGAACAACAACAACTACTACTCCTACTACCACTACTATAGTTGCTACAACTACTATTGCTACTACTACTAGTGCTACTACTACTACTACTACTACTACTAGTACTAGTACTAGTACTAGTACAACAACAATAATACTTCTACTGCTCCACTAGTACTACTACTACTACTACTACTACTACTACTACTACTACTACTAGTACAACAACAATAATACTTTTACTGCTCCACTAGTACTACTACTACCACTCCCATTACTACAGCTGCTACTACAAATACTACTTCTATTTCTACTGCTACTACAACTACTGCTACTAATACTATTACTGCTACACCTACTGCTACTAGTACTACAATTCCTACTGCTATTGCTTCTACTACTGTAACAGTTGCTACTACTGCTGCTACTACTACTAATGCTGGCAATACCACTACTACTACTAATACTACTACAGCTGTTGCTATTGCTGCTGTTGCTGCTAATACTACTACTGCTACTACTACTACTATTGCCAGTACAACAACAATAACAAGAATAACTACAAATAAATCTACTAGAGCTAGTACTACTAATATTGCTACAAATAGTACTATTGCTACTACTACTACTGCTACTACTACTAGAAGCACTACCGACACAACTTCAACTACTACTACTAATACTACTACCACTATGGCAACCATTGCCACAACTACTACTGCTACCACTACTACTACAACTACTATGACTATGATTACTCGTACTCCAACTCCTACTACTACTACTACTACTACTACATCTACTACTACGACCACTAGTACAATAACAACTACTACTACTATGACTACAACAACTATAACCACAGCGACTACTACTATAGCTTGTAGAACAACAACAACAACTACTACCACTACTACTCTTACTACCACAGCTACTACTACTACCACTGCTACTACTACTATTAATACTACTACTACTACTACTACTTCCACTACTACTAAAATGACAACTATTGCTACTACTACAACTACTACTACTCCTACTACTACTACTGTTGTTGCTGCGACTTCTACTACTAATACAACTACTACTACAATGACAACAACAATGACTATTACTCCAGCTTCTACTCCCACTACTATTACTCCAATGACTACTACTACCACTGTTGCTACTACAACTGCCAATACTCCAACTCCTACTACAACTACCACCACAACTACTTTCGCTCCTACAACTTCTACTACTACTACCATAACTACTACTCCCACAACTACAGCTAATACTCCCGCTCCTACTACTGCTCCTATTATTGCTACTGCTACTCCTACGACTACAACTACATCTACTACTACTCCTCCATCTACTACCACTACAACTACTACTACTCTAACTACTACTCCTACTCCTACACTTATTCTTACTATTACTACTACAACTACTACTACTATTGCAACTACTACTGCTGCAATTACTTCTTCTTCTTCCTCTACTACATCTATGACAACTACTAGTACTACAACTATGACTACAACTACTACAACTACTACTACTATAATGGGTACTACTACTACAACGACTACTACTACTACGCTTACCACTACCGCTACTACTACTACTCCTAACACTCCTACTGGAACTACTACTACTACTACTACTACAACTACTACTACTATTACTACTATTACAACTACTACTACCACTTATACTACGTATACTACTACTACTACCACTACTACTACTACTACTACTACTACTACCACCACCACCAGTTCTACTACTACCATTACTACTTCTATGATTTCTACTATTATTAATACTACTACAACTATTGCTAATACTATTACTTCTGCTACTACTACTACCACTTCTAGCACTACTTCTACTACCATTACTACCACTACTACTACCACAACTATCACTACTACTACAACTACGTCCACTATTAATACAACAACTACTACTACTATTATGACTACTACTATTTCTATAACTACTCCTGCCACTACTCCCACTACAAATACTAGTCCTACTACTACTGCGATAGCTACAACAATAACTATTACAGCTGCTACCATAGCTACTACTACTATACATACCATTACTAATACTACTACTATAACTACTACTATTACTACTGCTACTCCCATTACCTCTGCTATTCTAATTACTACTAGTATAACTACTACTATTACTACTGCTATTCCTATTACCTCTACTATTACAACTACTACTATAATTACTATTACTACTACAACAACAACAACAACAATGACTACTACCACTACTATCACTACTAATTCTACTGCTACTATTGCTAATATTGCAAACTACAACTATTGCTACTCCTACAACCACAACTACTACTATTGCTAATTGCTACTATTACTACTACTAATACTACTATAACTTCTGCTACTACTACTTCTGCTACTACTACGACTACTACTACTACAACAACTACTAGTACTATTACTACTACTACTACAATGACTGCTATTACTACATCTGTTACGACTATGACTACTCCTTCTGCTGCTACTGCTACTACTACTACTCCTCCTCCTCCTCCTCCTCCTCCTCCTACTATGCATATTACACCTACTGCTACTGCTGCTGCTTCTACTACTACTACAAATATGACTTCAACCCTTGCTAATGGAGCTGCTGCTACTCTGACTACTATTAGTACAACTACAAATGCTACTACCCCTTCCACTACTGCTACTACTACTATTATGTCTACTACTACTACTGCTGCTGCTGCTACTACAACAATTACTACTCTAACTACAAGTCCTACAAATATTACTACTGCTAGCACTACTACTATTATTGCTACTACTACAGCTACTACTACAACAACAACAATAACTACTACTGTTACTACTACTACCACTAATACTACCTATTACTACAACTACAACTACTACCACTACTATGATTACTACTACCACAACAACTACTACTACTATTACTTCTACAATTACTACTACTACTACTACAACTATTACTAATACTACTACTTCTATAACTACTCCCATTACAACTGCCACAACTACAACAAGTCCTACTACTACTACTACTACAATAATAACTACTGCTACTACCCCTATTGTTACAACTACAACAACAACAACTACAAGTACTACTGCTACTACTACTACTACTACCACCACCACGACAACTACTACAACTACTACTTCCACTACCATAGCTACTACTACTAAAACTACCACCGCTACTACTACTACTGCTACAACTGATTCTACTACTACTTCTGCTACTCGTAATTCTCGCACTATTACTACTTTTACTGAAACAACAATAACAACTCCTACTACTGCTACTACTAGTACCGCCACTACCACTACTGCTACTATTATCGCTACTACTACTACTGCTACTACTCCTACTACTAGCTACAACTACTATTGCCCCTACTACTACTCCTGCCAGTACCACTACTACTATAACTCGTACTGCTATTACTGCTACTACTACTACTAACACTGCTGATACTTCTACTAATGCTAATACTAAGACTCTTGCTGCTACTTCTATAGTTGTCACTACTTCTATAACAACAACTACTGCTGCTACTGCTACTATTGCTACTACTACTTCTACCGTTGCAATTGCTGCTACTACTACTACTATAACTACTACTACAACTACTACTATAGCTACTGCTACTACTACTATTATTGCTACTACTATTGCTACAACTGATTCTACTATGACTTTTGTGACTCCTAATTCTCCCACTATTACTACACTTACTGCAATAATAACAACAACTCCCACTACTACTGCTGCTAGTACCGCTACTACTACTACTGTTACTATTATCGCTACTACTACTACTACTGCTCCTACTACTAGCTACTACAGCTAGTACCACTACTACTACAACTCCTACTGCTATTATTGCTACTACTACTACTAACACAGCTGATACTTTTACTAATGCTAATACTAAGACTCTTAAGGCTACTACTAAGGCTGTCACTACTTCTATAACAATAATTACTGCTCCTACTGCTACTATTGCTACTACTACTGCTACTACAGCTACTACTATAGCAACTATTACTGCTACTATTATTGCTACTAATAGTACTGTTGCTATGCTGCTGCTGCTGCTACTACTACTACTACCACCACTACTACTTCTATTGCTATTGCTACTACAATGTCTGTTACTAATACTACTACCACTACTACTGCTACTACTACTACTACTACTCCTACTACTACTAATAGTAGTAGTAATGGTAGTAAAGCAGTAGTAGCAATAGAAGAGAGTAGTTGGAATAAAACTTGTAGCGATAGCAATAGTAGCTGTAGTAGCAGCAGTAGCAGTAGAAGTAGTTGTAATGGTAGTAGTACTAGTGGTAATAGTAGCGGATGTAGTAGCAGTAGTAGCAGTAGTAGTAGTAGCAAAAGTAGTAGTGGAAGTAGTAGTAATAGTTATAGTAGAAGTAGTAGCAGTGTAGTTGTAGTAGTTGTAGCAGCAGCAACAGTAGTAGTAGGAGAAGTAGATGTAGCAGTAGCAGTACTAGTATTAGTAGTAATAGTAATAGTAGTAATCATAATAGTATTAATGGTAGTAATAGCAGCAGCAGTAGTATTAGTGGTAGTCGTAGTAGTAGTAGTAGTATTAGTAGTAGTAGTAGCAGCAGTAGCAGTAGCAGTAACAGTAGTAGTAATAGTTGGAGGAGGAGGAGGAGGAGTAGTGGTAGTATTAGCAGTAGTAGTAGCAGCAGCAGTAGTAGTAGCAGTGGTAGTAGTAGTAGCAGCAGCAGCAGCAATAGTAGTTGTTGTAGCCATAGTAGCAGTAGTAGTAGCTATAGCAATAATAGCTATGGCAGCAGTATTAGTAGTAGTAGTAAGAGTAAGAGTATTAGTTGTAGTAGTAGTTGTAGCAAAATTAGCTTTGTCAGTTGTAGTAGTAGTTGTAGAAGTATCAGTAGTTGCAGTAGCAGAAGTAGAAGTAGTAGTGCTAGTAGTAATAGGAGTAGTCGTAGCAATTATAGTCGTAGTAGTAGTAGTATTAGTAGTAGCAGCTGCAGCAGTAGTAGTAGTAGTCGTATTAGTTGTAGTACTTATGGTAGTAGTAAAACTAATAGAAGTGGATGTAGTAGTAGTAGTAGTAGTAGTCGCAGTAGCAGTAGTAATAGTAGTAGTAACAATAGTAAAAGTTCTTTCGGAAGTAGCAATAGCAAAAGTATTATTATTAGTTATAGTAGTAGTAGCAGTGGAAGCTATAGCAGTAGTGGTAGTAGTAGCCATTGCAGTAGTTGCCGCTGTAGTGGTAGTGGCAATAGTAGTAGTAGAAGTAGTAGTAGTAGTAGTAGTAGTAGAAGTAGTAGTAGTAGTAGTAGTAGTAGTAGTAGTAGCAATTATAGTAGTAGGAGTAGTAGTCCTTGTAGAAGAAGAAGTAGTAGTAGTAGTAGTAGAAACAATAATAAGAGTAGCAAAAGCAGTAGTAGTATTAGCAGGAATAGCAGTAACAGTAGCAGTAGAAGTAGTAGTAGGCATAATAATAGTAGTATGTTTAGTAGTAACAGCAGTAGTCATAATAGTAGCAGTAGTAGCCGTAACAGTAGCAGCACCAATAGTAGTAGTATTAGTAGTAGTATGAGAAGTGGTAGTTCTAGCAGTAGCAATGGTAGTAGAAATAGTATGTAATTATAGCTATAATTGAAGTAGTTGCAATTTCAGTAGTAGTAGGACAAGCAGCAGTAGTAGTAGTGGTAGAAGTAGTAGTAGTAGTAGCAGCAATAGTAGTAGAAGCAATAGCAGTAGAAGTAGAAATGGTAGTAGTAGTAATTGTAGTAGGAGTTGTAGTAGCAGCTGATGTACAAGCAGCAGCAGTAGAAGTAGTAGTTTTAGCAACAGTAATAGCAGCATTAGTGGCAGTTGTAGAAGTAGAAGCAATTGTAGTAGTTGTTGTAGTAGTAAGTGCAATAGCTGTAGCTGAAGTAGTAGCAGTAGCAGTAGCAGTAGTGCTAGTAGTAGTAGTCAATAGTAATAGTAGAAGTAGTAGTAGTAGCAGTAGTAGTAGCAGTAGTAGAAGTAGCAGAAGTAGTAGCAGTAGAAATAATAGCAGTAGTACTAGTAGCAACAGCAGCAGTAGTAGCTGTAGTAGTAGTAGCAGTTGTAGTAGTTGTTGTATTAGGAGTAGTAGTAGTAGTAGTGGTAGCAGAAGTATTCGCGAAAGTAGAAGCTGCAGAAATAGTAGTGACAGTAGTAGTAGTAGTCGCAGTAGTAGTAGTAGTAGTAGCAGTAGTAGCAGTAGTTGTTGTAGTAGTAATGGTAGTACTAGCAGTATTAGTTATCACAGTGGCAGAAGTAGCAGCAGCACTCGTAGCCATATTAGAATTTATAATAGTAGTAATAGTAATAGTAGTGACAGCCTTAGTAGAAGTAGTAGGAGTTTGAATAGTAATGCTAGTAGAAGTAGTAGTAGTAGTAGTATGCGTTGTTGCTGTATTAGTAGTAATAGATGATGTAGCAGGAGTAGCAGGAGGAACAACAGTAGTAGTTGTAGTAGCAGTTGTACAAGTAGCCGTGGTATTAGATGCAGTAGTTGCAGTAATAGTAGTAGTAGTAGTAGTAGTAGTAGTAGTAGTAGTAGTATCAGTAGCCGTAAAAGTGATAGCAGCAGTAGTAGCAACAGTAGTAGTAGTGATAGTAGTAATAGTATGAGAAGTGGTAGTATTAGCGATAGAAGTAGTAGTTGTAGTAGTTGTAGCAGTATTTGCGGCAATCATAGAAGCAGAAGTACTAGTTGTAGTAGTAGTTATTGCAGTAGAAGTTGTTATAGCAGTAGTTGAAGTGGTAGCAGTAGTAGCAACAAAGTAGTACTTGTTGTTATTGTATGAAAACTAGTAATAGTAGTTGTAGTAGTTATTATTATTATAGTAGTACTAGTAGTAGTAATAGTAGTATTAGTAGTATTAGTAGAAGAATTAGAGGTTGCAATAGAAGCAGTAGTAGAAGTAGACGTAGTAATAGTAGTAGTAGTAGCAGCAACCACTGTAACAGTAGTAGTAGTAGTATTAGTTATAGTAGTCGAACTAGTAGTAGCAATAGCAGTAGAAATAGTAGTAGTAGTACTAGTAGCAATAGTAGTAGTAGCAGTAATAGCAGTAGCGGCTGTAGTAGTCGTTGTATTAGGAGTAGTAGTACTTGTTGTAGTAGAAGTAGTTGCGATAGTAGAAGCAGCCGAAGTAGTAGCAACCATAGTAGTAATATTAGCAGTAGTAGTAGTACTAGCCACAAATAGTAGTAGTAATAGTAGTAGCAATAGTAGCAGCAGTAGTAGTTGTAGTAGTAATAGTAGTACTAGAAGTAGTAGTTGTCACAGTAGCAGAAGTAGCAGTAGCACTCGTAGCCATAGTAGCAATCAATGTAGCAGTAGTAGTAGAAGCAGTAGTAGAAGTAGTAGTAGTTGTAGTACTAATAGTAGTAGTAGTAGAAATCATAGTAGTACTATTTGTAATAGTAGTAGTTATGGTAGGTGTATTAGGAGTAGTAGTAGCAATGGTAGCAATAGTAGTAGTAAAAGTGGTATTAGTCTGTAGTGGTAGTCATTGTTGTTGTTGTTGTAGCAGTAGTAGTAGTGGTGGTGGTGGTGGTAGTAGTAGTTGCTGTAATAGTAGTAGTATAGGTGGTAGTGGTAGTACTAGTAGTACTACTTGTAATAGCAGTAGAAGTAGTAGTAGTTGCAGTAGTAGGGGTAGTAGTAGTAGGCGCAACTGGAGCAGCAGCAGTACCAGTAGCAGTAGTAGTACTAATAGTTGTAGCAATAGTATCAATAGTAGCCATAGTAGTAGTAATAGTAGTAGCAGTCGCAATAGAAGTAGAAGCAGCAGTAGTAGTAATAGTAGTTGTAGTAGTAGCTGTATTAGTTGTAGTAGTAGTTGTAGTAGTAGTAATAGTAGTAGTAGTAGAAGTAGTAGTAGTACTTAGAGTAGTAGTTGTTATAGTAATAGTAGCATTAGTAGCAATAGTTGCCCTTCTAGTAGTAGTTGTTGTTGTAGCAAAAGCTGCAGTAGCAGTAGCAGTAGCAGCAGTAGAAGTACAACTAGTAGTAGAAGTAATGGTAATAGTAGTAGTAGTGGCAGCTGTGGTAGTAGTAGTAGCAGTATTAGTAGCAGTAGTGATTCTAGTTCAAGTAGTCACAGTAGCTAGAATAGTAATAGTAGCTGTAGCAATATTAGGAGTAGTATTAGCAGCAGCAGCTGTAGAAATGGTAGTAGTAGTAGTAGTGCTAGTAATAGTAATACTAGTAGGAGAAGTAGTGTTAGTAGCAGTAGTAGAGATAGCAGTAGCAGTATTAGTAGTAGTAGTAGTTAGAGTAGTGGTACTAGTATCAGGAATAGTAGAAACAATAGTAGTAGGAGTTGTAGAAGTAGTAATAGTAGTTGTTGTAGTAGTATTAGCAGTAGCAGTAGTTGCAACAATCGCAGCTGTAGTAGTTGTTGTAGTACTAGTAGTAGTAGTAGTAGTACTAGTAGTAGGAGAAGTAGTAATAATAGTAGTAGTGGTAGCAGTAGTTGTAGTAGTAGTCGCAATAGTAGTGGTAGTAGCAGTTGTAGCTACAGTAGCATTAGTAGTAGTAGTAGCAGTAGTAGCAGAAGTTGTGGTAGTTGTAATAGCAGAAGGAGTAGTAGTGGTAGTAGTAATAGTAGTAGTAGCCGCAGTAGTAGTAGTAGTATCAAAAGTAGTAGTCATAACAGTAGCCGCAATAGTAGTAGATGTAGTAGTGGTAGTAATAGTAGTAGGAAAAGTAGTAGTAGTAGCAGTAGTAGGAGGAGTAGTAGTAGCAACAGTAGTACTACAAGTAGTAGTAAAAGAAGTAGTATCAGCAAATGTAGTAGTAGCAGTAGTGCAAGCAATGGCAGCAGTAAAGGTAGTGTAGTAGTCATAGTACTAGCAGTTGTAGCGATAGTAGAAGTAGCAGTAGTAGTATAAATCGTATTAGTAGTATTATTAGTCGTTGTAGCAGAAGTATATGTAGTAGTAATAGTTGCAGTAGCAGTAGAATTTGTAATAGTAGTAATAGTAGTAGTGGTGATAGCCTTAGTAGATGTAGTAGTAGTAGGAGTAGTAATGCTAGTAGTAGTAGTAGTAGTATCATGAGTTGTAGTAGTTGTATTAGTAGTAATAGATGGTGCAACAGGAGTAGCAGCAGCAGCAGCAGTGGTATTAGTAGCAATTGTAGAAGTAGCAATGGTAATAGATGTAGTTGTTGCAGTAGTAGTAGTAGTAGTAGTAGTAGTAGTAGTAGTATCAGTAACTGTAATAGTAGTAGCAACAGCAGTAGCAGTAATCATAGTAGTAGTAGTATGAGAAGTGGTAGTATTAGCGATAGCAGTAGTAGTTGTAGTTGTTGTAGTAATTGTAGCAGTATTTGCAGTAATTATAGAAGTAGAAGTAGTAGTTGCAGTAGCAGTTTTTATTGTAGTAGTAGTAGTAGCAGAAGATGTAGTACTTGTTGTTATTGTATGAAAACTAGTAATAGTAGTAGTAGTAATTATTGTTATTGTAGTAGTACTAGTAGTAGAAATAGTATTAATAGCAGTATTAGTAGTATTAGTAGAAGAATTACAAGTTGCAATAGAAGCAGTAGTAGAAGTAGACATAGTAATAGTAGTAGTCACAATCATAGTAGTAGTAGTAGTAGTAGCAGTAGCTGTAACGGTAGTAGTAGTAGTAATAGTTATAGTAGTCGTACCAGTAGTAGCAGTAGTAGTCGAAATAGTAGTAGCAGTAGTAGTAGTAGCTACAGTAGTTGTAGTAGTTGTAGTAGAAGTAGTAGTAGAAGTATTAATAGTAGCAATAATGGTAGTAGTAGTTGTAGTAACAATAGTAGTAGTAGCAGCAGCAGTAGTAGTAGCAGTTGTTGTGGCCATAGTAGTTTTGGTATTAGTAGTAGTAGTTGTAGTCGTAGCAGTCACATTAGTAGTAACAGAAGTTGTTGTTGTAGTTGTAGTTGTCGTTGCAATAGTTGCAGCAATATTAGTAGTAGCAGTAGTAGTAGCAACTGTAGTAGCAATCATAGCAATAGTAGTAATAGTAGTAGTAGTAGTAGCAGCAGTAGTAGAAGTAGAAGCAGCAGTAGTAGTAGTAATTATTATTGTTGTTGCTGTAATTGTAGTGCTAGTAGTAGTAGCAGTTGTAGTAGTTGTAGTAGTATCAGCAGTAGCAGTAGTAGCAGTGATAGTATTAGTACTATTAGTGGCAATAGTAGCTGTGGTAGTTGTAGTTGTAGTATTAGCTGTAGTAGTAGTTGTGATAGTAGGTGAAGTAGTAGAAGTAGTAGTAGAAGTAGTAGTAGTAGTAGCGGTAGTAGTAATAGCAGCAGTAGTAGCAGCAGCAATAGTAGTAGTACTATTAGTAGTAGTAGTACCAGTAGTAGTTGTGGTAGTAGCAGTAGTAGGAGAAATAGTTGTATTAGCAGTAGTAGCAGTAGTAGTAGTCATAGTAGTGGTAGTAGTAGTCATCGTAGTAGTAGTCATAGTAGAAGTAGTAGTTGTAGTAGGAGTTGTAGTTGTAGTAGCAGTAGCAGTAGTAGTTATAGTAGCAACAATAGTAGCAATTGTAGTAGTAGTAGTTGTTGTAGTCGCCGGACCAATAGAAGCAGAAGAAGTAGTAGAAGTAGTAGTAATTATTGTTGTGATAGTTGTAGTTGTAGTAGTAGTAGTTGTTGTTGTTGTTGTTGTTGTAGCCATTGTTATAGTAGTAGTAGTAGTAGTAGAAGTAGCTGTAGCTATAGGTGTAATGGAAGTGATAGTAGTCGGAATACTAGTAGTCATAGTTTTAGTAGCAGTATTAAGAGTAGTAGCCGTAGCAGTAGAAGCATTAGTAGTACCGTAGTTTAATAGTAGAATTGTTAGTAGTAGTAATATTACTGGCTGTAGTAGCAGTAGTAGTAGTAGCAATAGTGGTAGCAGCAGTTGTAGCTGCAGTCGTAGTGGTTGTAGTGGCAGTAATTGTAGTATATACAATAATGGTAGCAGTAGTTGTTGTAGTTGTAGTAATATCCATAGGTGTAGTAGTAGATATAGTAGTAGTTGTAGTAGCAGTCGCAATCCTTGCAGTAGCAGTAGTAGTAGAAGCAAAAGCAGTAGTTGCAGTAGTTGTTGTAATAGGTGCATTGGCAGTGGTAATTGCAGTAGCAGTAGCAGCAGCAGTAGTAGCAGCAGCAGTAGCAGTAGTAGCAATCTGTGTTGTACGAGTTGTGTTGGTAGTAGCAGTAGTAGCAACCGCAATAGTAGTAGTAATAATAGTGGTAGGAGCAGTAGGCATAGTAGCGATAGTAGCAATAGTAGTAGTAACAGTAGTAGTTGTAGTAACAGCAGTAGTAGTATTAGTTGTAGTTGTTGTTGTTGTAGTCGTAGTAGTAGAACTAGCAGTAGTTGATGGAGAAGTAAAGTAGTAGTAGTACTAGTAGGAGTAGCAGTAGTAGAAGTAGTAGTAGTCGCAATGATAGTAGTAGTAGTAGGAAGAGGAGGAGGAGAAATAGAGTAGTAGCAGTAGCAATAATCATAGTAGCAGCTGTAGTATTGGTAGTAGTGTTGGTGCTAGCAGTTGTGGTAGTGGCTATAGTAGTGCTAGTGGTAGTAGTAGTAGTAGTAGTAGTAGTAGTTGCTATAGCAGTAGTAGTAGCTGTTGTTGTTATTGTTGTAGCAGTAGTAGTAGCAGTAGTAGCAGTAATAGTAGTAATAGTAGTAGTAGTATTAGTGGCAATAGTAGCAGTAGTAGCAGAAATAGTGGTAGTAATAGTTCTAGTAGTAGCTGTAGCAGAAGTAGTAGTAGTTCTAGTAGTAGTGACAGCAGTCGTAGTAGTAGTAGGCGAAGCAATAGAAGAAGTATTAGAAGCAGTAGTAGCAACAGCAGTAGTTGTGGTAGTAATAGTAGTGGTGGTAGCAGTAGTCATAGTAGTTACGGTAGTAGCAGCAGTGGTAGCAGTTGTCATAGTATAAGCAGTGGTAGTAGTAATAGTAATAGTTGTAGAAGTAAAAGTAATAGTTGTAGTTGTAGTAGTAGTAGTAGTAGCAGAAGTAGCAGGAGTAGTCGCAATAGTAGTAGTAGTAGTAGTAGTACTATTACTAGTAGTAGTTTCAGTAGTAGTAGTAGTCGGAGAAGTAGTAGTAGTAGCAGTAGTAGTAGTACTAGTAGTAGCAGTTATAGCAGTCGTACTAGTGTTAGTAGTATTTGTGGTAGTGGTGCTAGTAGTAGTAGTAGTAGCAGCAATACTAGTAGTAGTAAGAATAGTAGTTGTAGTAGTAGTAGTAATAATAGTAGTAGTAGCAGTACTTAGTATCAGTAGTAGTAGTAGTAGTACTAGTAGTAGCAGAAACAATTGTAGTATGTATCATAGTAGTAGCATTGGTAGCAATAGTAGTAGGAGTAGTAGTAGCGGTAGTAATTGCAGTAGTAGCAGCAGCAATTGTAATAGTAGTAGTAGTTGCAGTAGTGGCAGTACTAGCAGAAGTAGTAGCAGTAGTGACAATATGAGTAGAAGAAGTAGTAGTTGTATGAGTAGTGGTATCAGTAGTAGTAGTAGTAGGAGTAGTAGTTGTTGTAGTAGTAGCAATAGTAGTAGTAGTAGTTGCAGTAGCAGTAGTAGTAGTAGTAGTAGTAGTAACCGCATTAGTTTCTTTGCAATAGTAACAGAAGTAGCTATCGTAGTCATGGTAGCTGTGGTAGCCGTAGTAGCAGCAGCAGTAGTTGTAGCTATCATAGCAATTATAGCTATAGTAGCAGATGTAATAGTACCAGTATTAGTTGTAGTAGTAGTAGTTGTTGTTGTAGTAGCTGTAGTGATAGTTGTAGGAGAAGTAGTAGTAGTAGAAGCAGTAGTAGCAGCAGAAATAGTAATATTTTTTGTAGAAGTACTAGTTGTAGTAGTTGTAGGAGTGTTAGATGTAGTAGTAGTAGTAGCAGTTGTAGTAGTTATAGTAGTAGTAGCAGTAGTAGCAGTAGTAGTAGTTATAGTAGTAGAAGCAGTATTGGGAGTTGTAGTTGCAGTTGTTATAGAAGTAGTAGTGGAAGCTGTAGCAGAATTAGTATTAGTAACAGTGGTAGTAGTAGCTTTATAAGGAATAGTAGTAGTAGCAGCAGTAACAGTAGTAGTAGAAGAAGTAGCAGTAGGAGTAGCAGCAGCAACAGAAGGAGTACAAGTTGTAGTAGTAGTAGTAGTAGTAGAAGCAACAATAGTAGTAGTAGAAGTAGTAGTAGTAGTAGTAGTAGTAGTAGTTCTAGTAGTAGTTAGTACTAGTAGTAGTAGTAGTAGTAGTAGTAGTAGTAGTAGTAGGAGGAGGAGGAGGAGGAGGAGGAGGAGTTGTTGTAGTTGCAATAGTAGTAGTCGTAGTGGGAGTAGTAGTAGTAGTAGTACTAGTCGCAAGAGTTGTAGTAGAAGTAGTAGTTGTAGTAGTAGTCCTTGTAGTAGTAGTAGGAGGAGGAGGAGAAGGAGGAGTAGCTTGAATAGGTGTAGGAGTAGTAGTAGTAGGAGTAGTAGTAGTAGTAGCAGTAGCAGTAGCTGTAGTATAATTAATAGTAGTTGTGGTAGTTGTAGTAGGTGTAGTAGCAGAAGTAGTTATTATTGTAGTAATAGTAGAAGCTGTGTTGGTTGTAGTAACTATGGTAATAGCAGTAATAGTAGCAGTAGGAGTAGTTGTTTTGATAGTAGCAGTCATAGTAGTAATAGCAGTAGTAGTAGTAGTAGTAGTAGCAGCAGCAGTTGTAGTAGTAGTAGTAATAGTACCAGGAGTAGTAGTTGTAGTAGTAGTCTTAGTTTTTGCAGTCATAAAAGTAGTAATTGTAGTAGTTGTAGTAGTAGTAGCAGTAGTAGTGGTAATAGTTGTAATAGTAGAGTAGTTGTAGCAGTAGTAGTGATAATAGTAGTAATAGTAGAGTAGTTGTTGCAGTAGTAGGAGTTCTAGTAGTAGTAGTAGTAGTAAGAGGATTAGGAGTAGTAGTTGTAGTAGTTGTAATAGCATTACTTGTAGTGTAGTTGTAGTAGTAGTAATAGTATTCGGAGTAGGCGTGGTAGTAGTAGTAGTAGTCGTAGTCGTAGTCGTAGTAGTAGTAGTAGGAGTACGAGTACGAGTAGGTGTAGTAGTAGTAGTAGAAGGAGTCGGAGTTGGAGTCAGTGTAGTAGTAGTAGTAGTAAAAGTTGGAGTAGTAGTAGTTGTAGCAAGAATTGGAGTTGTAAGAGTAATGGTAATAGCAGTAGAAGTAGTAGTAGGAGCAGGACTAGGTGTAGTGGTAGTGGTAGTTATAGTGGTGGTGGTGGTAGTAGTAGGAGCAGAAGTGGTAGTAGTGGTACTTGTAGTAGTTGTAGTAAGAGTGGTAGTTGTATTAGTAGTAGTCGCGGCCGCAGTAGCCTAAGCAGCACTAGTTATTGTAGCTGGAGTAGTCACAATAGTAATAGTTGTAGTAGTAGCAGTAGCTGTAGCAGAAGTAGCGGCAGTAGTGGTGGTAGTACTTGTAGTATTAGTAGTAGTAGTGGAAGTAGTAATTTTAGGAGGAGTAGTAGTTGTAGTTGTACAAGTAATAGAAGTAGTAGTAGTAGTAGTCGCAGCAGTAGTAGCAATAGTAATAGTAGTCGCAGTAGCAATAGCTTTTATAGTAGTAATCGGAGTTGTAGTAGTTATAATGGTAACAGTAATAATAGTAGTAGTAGCAATCGCAGTAGCAGCAGCAGCTGTAGTAGTAGTAGTAGGATTAAAAGTAGTTGTAGTGGTCAAGTAGTAGTAGGAGTCAGACTAGGAGTGGCAGTAGTAGTGCCAGTAGGAGTATTCTTAGTAGTAGTGGTACGAGCAAGAAGAGTAGTTGTAGTCGTAGTAGTAGTAGTAGTACTAATCGTAGTAGTTGCAGTTGGAATAGGAGTACAGGTGGTGCTAGGAGTAGAAGTAGTAGTAGTAGTTGTTGTTGTTATTGTTGTAGTAGTAGAAGTAGCAGTAGTAGTACTAGTCATAGTTGGCGTAGTAGCAGTTGTAGTAATAGTACTACTAGTAGTAGTAGTGTAGCAGTAGTTGTAATAGTATTGTAATAGTAGTAGTAGCAGTGGCGAGAGTAGTAGTTGCAGCAATAGTTGTAGTAATAGTTGTAATAGTAGCAATTGTAGTAATAGTCATAGGTGTTGTAGTAGTAATAGTAGTAGCAGACGCAGTAGTAGTAGTAGTAGTTGTTGTTGTAGTAGTAGTAGTAGTAGTTCTTGTAGTAGTATTAGTAGAAGTAGTAGTAGTAGTAGCAATAGTAGTACTAGTGTGACAGTAGTAGTAGTAGTAGTAGTAGTAGTAGTAATAATAATAATATTAGTAATAAGAGTAGTAGTAGTAGCAATAGTAGTAATTGTAGTTTTATTCTAGTTGTAGTGTAGTAGTAGTAGTAGTAGTAGTACAAGTTGTAGCAGTAGCGGTTGGAGCAATAGTAGTTATAATAGTAGCAGTTGTTGGAGTTGTAGCAGTTCTTGAAGTAGTTGTTGTTGTACTAGTGTAGTAGTAGTAGCAGTAGAAGTAGTAGTAGTCGTAGTAGCTGTTGTTGTTGTTACAGTCATAGTAGTAGTAGTAGTAGTAGTAGTAACTATAGGTGTAGTTGTAGTAGTACTAGTAGTAGTAGTGGTAGTAGTAGCAGAAGTAGTAGCAGTAATACGAGAAGTAGTAGTAGTAGTACATGTTATAGTAGCAGTAGTAGTAGTTGTTGCAAGAGTAGAAGTAGTCATAGTAGTAATAGTAGTAGAATATAGTAGTACTAGTTTCAGTGGTAGTAGTAATTCTAGAAGGAGGAGGAGGAGGAGGGGGAGCGGTACTAGTAGTAGTAGCAGTAGCAATAGTAGTTGTAATAGTTGTAGATGTAGTAGAAGTAGTAGTAGGAGGAGCTAAAGTAGTAGTATCAATGGTAGTAGTAAGGGTAGTAGCAATAGCAGTAATAGTAGTATTTGTTGTAGTAGCAGTAGTAGTACTACTAATATTAGTTGTAGTAGCAGCAAATGTTGCAGTAGAAGTAGTAGCAATCGTAGTAGTAGCCTCAGTAGTTATAGTAGCAGTGGTAGTAGTAATACTCTCAGTAGTAGTAGTGGTGGTGGTCGTTTTAGTAGCAGCAGCAGTAAAATTAGTAGTAGGAGCAGTAATAATAGCAATAGTAGTAGCAATTGTAGTAGTAGTATTAGCTGCAGTGGCTAGATTTGTTGCAGTATAAGCAATAGTACTAGTATGTGTAGTTCTAGTAGTAACGGTAGTAGCTATTATAGCAGTAGTAGTAGTCGTAGCAGACATAATAGTAGTGGAAGTAGTAGTAGTAATAGTAGCAGTTGTGGTATTGGTGGCGGTAGTAGTAGTAATAGGACTAGTAGTAGAAGTACCAGTACCAGCAGTAGCAAACATAGTAGTAGTAGTCGTCATCGTAGGAGTAGTTATAGTAGTAGTAGTTGTAGTAGTAGTTGTAGTAGCAGTAGTAGTATTCGTAGCAGTAATAGTAGTAATTGTTGTAGTAGTAGTAGTGCTAGTAGCAGTAGTAGTAGTAGTGCTAGTAGTAGTACTAGTGGTAGAAGTAGTAGCTGTAGTACTAGCCGTAAATGGACTAGTTGTAGCAATTGTAGTAGCAATAATAGTAGCATCAGTAGTAGTCGTAGTAGTAGTAGAAATAGTAGTAACAATTGTAGTAGTAGAAGTAGCAGCAGTAGTGGTAGTACTAGTAGTACCAACAGTAGTAGCAGAAGAAGAAGTAGCAATAATAGCAGTAATAGTAGTAGGAGGAGTTGTAGTAGGAGGAGTAGTAGTAGCAACAATAGTAGAAGTTGTTGTTGTTGTTGTAGTAGTAGTAGTATTAGTAGTAGTAATAGTAGTAGTTGTTGTTGTAGTAGTAGTAGTAATAGTAGTAATTGTTGGAGTAGTAGTTATGCTTGTAGTAATTGTTGTAGTAATAGTGTAGTAGTAGAAGCAATAGTAGCAGTAGTAGTAGTAGAGGTAGTAGCAGAAGCATCAGTATTAGTAGTGTTGGTTGTTGTAGTAGTAGAAGTAGTAGTAGTAATCAAAGTAGCAGCAGTCGTAGGAGTATTAGTAGTAGTAGTAGCAATTGTAGTCGTATTCGTAGCAGTAGTAGTAGTAACATTACTGCTACTGCTAATACTACTACTACTTCTACTACTACTAATTCTAGTGCTACTGCTACTACTACTACTATTAATGCTTTTACTGCTACTAATGCTACCACTGCTCCTACTACTACTGCTATTACAACAACTACTAGAGCTGCTGCTACTACTACGACTACTACTTCACCTACTTCTATAGCTACTACTACTACTTCTACTAATACTGTTCGAACTTCAACAACAACAACTATTGCTACTACAAGTGGTACAATTACTCCAATTACCCCTATTACTACTACAATTGCTTTTACTACTACAACAACAACAACTACTACTATTACTGCTACTTCTCCTACTGCTGTTGCTACTACTATTGCTAATACTACTACTACTACTACTACTACTACTTCTCCTACTACTACTACTTGGACAACAATTACTGCTAATACTGCTACTACTACTACTTCTGCAACTATTGCTCCTACCACCACTACCGCTACTATTACTACTACTGCAACTACTTCTACTGCTACTACTACTACAACTACGGCTACTACGGCTACTACTGGTACTACTACCACTACTTTTACGACTATTGCTACTATTACTACTACTGCGACTACTCCTGCTACAACTGTTAGTACTACCACTACTGTTCCACAACTTCTGCTTCTATGACTACTTCTACCACTACTCCAATACTACTGCGATTACTATAACAACTGCTACAATTGCTACTGCGACAGCTAATACTAGTACTACTGCTACTACTACTGCTACAGCCAATAGTACTACTTGTACTACTTGTACTACTTCTACTACGGCTGCTATGACTTCCAGTAATGCTACTTCTACTTCGGCTGCTACTACCTCTACTACCGCTACTACTACTAATGCTACCACAACTTCTACTACTGCTATTACTACCACAACAACAACTATTGTAGCTACTAGTATGATTATTGCTACTACTTCTACTGCTACTACGGTTGTAAATACTATGACTACTACTACTACTCCTACTCTTATTACTACTGCTACTACTACTTCTACAACTACTACTACTACGATTACTACTACTACTACTACCACCACCACAACGACTACTACTACTACTACTACTACTACTATTACAACTATTACTCCTACAGCTCCTATTACTACTACTACTACCAGTAGTACTGCTATTACTATTAGTACTACTGCTACTGCTACTACGACTAATACTACTACTACTACTACTACAACAAATGCCTCCACTACTACTACAAATACTACTGTTGTTACCACTACTACTACTACTGTAGCGGTTGTTGCGGCTGCTGTTACTGCTCCAATGATAACTACTACTACTACTACTACTATTGCTTCGTCTACTACTACTACTACAACAACGACAATAACAACCATAACTACTACTGTTACTAATATTACTACTGCTACTACTGCTGCTCCTACTACTACTACTATGACTACTACTACAACTACTGCTACAACTATAACTACTATCGCTAGAATTACTACTACAATAATAACAACAACTACTACTGCTGCTACTGCTACTGTTGCTATTGCTGCTACTACTTCTACTACAACTACTACTCCTACTACTACAACTAATACTCCAATAGCTACTGTTACTACTACTACTAATAATAATATTACTAATACTACTACTACTACTACTCCGACTAATACTACTAAGGCTACTACTATTAATTCTAATACTACTACTACTACTCCTATTACTACTACTCCTACTCCTGCACCTATTTGAACTACTCCTATTACTACTACTACTACTACCGCTACTACTACTACTACTACAACAACAACTACAACTACTTCTACTTCTATTACTATTTCTATTGCTACGTGTAGTATTAATACTACTACTAATACTACCAATACTGCTATTGCTGCTGCTACTCCTACTGTCACTACTACTACTACTGCTACTTCTACTATTACTTCTTCTACAACTAATAATACTACTACTACCACCACAACTTCAGCTGCGAAAACTACTATAACTACTTCTACTACAACTCCTATTGCTACTTCTACTGCTACTACTGTTGCTACCACTTCTACAGCTACTACTATTGCTACTACTGCTACTACTACTTCAAATACTACTAATGTTGCTGCTACTACTACTGATTCTACCACTGCTTCGACTACTACTACAATAACTACTACAACTACTAATACTACAACTACAGCTGTTGCTGCTACTACTACTAAAACTACTACTACTTCTACAACCACTACACCTACCACTACTGGTACTACTGCTACTACAACTACTGCAGCTAATGATACTACTACTACTACTACTACAACTAATATTACTATTGCTATTATTACCACTACTACTGCCACTACTACTACTCCTTCTACTACTACATCGACTACAACCCCTACTGCTACTCCCAACTCCTTCTGCTGCTTTTGCTGCTACTCATAATACTCCTAATACTACTACTATGACTACTAATACTTCTTCCACAGCAACAACAACAATAACTACTACTACAACTACTATTGCAACTAAGACTACTACTCCTAATACTACTGCTACTACTACAACTAACGCACATACTACTACACTACTAAAACTACTGCTACTACAGCTGCTGCTGCTGTACTGGTACTACTACTACTATTATTACTACTACTACTGCAATTACTACTTCTATTCCTACTACTATTATTGCTACTTCTACTACAACTGCTGCTACTATCACAATTATTACTACTACTACTACTACGATTACTACTTCTACTACTATTGCGGCTGCTGCTACTACAAGTATTACTACTAGTACTACAACAACTACTACTACTCCAACTATTACTACTACTCCAAACACTACTACGATGACAACAACAACAAAAACTACTAATACTTGTGCTCTTGCTGCTGCTGCTACTGCTACTCCTACTACAGCTACTGCTAGTACTACTACTACCACCACTTCTTCTACAACTACTACAACTACGACTACTTCTACTACAACTACTACTACAACTCTGACAACTACTTCTAGTGCTACTACTGCTACTACTACTACAAATACTACTACTATAGCTACTCCTACTATTACTAGTACTAGTACTACTACTCCTAACACTCCTGCTGCTACTACCGCTACTACTACCACTAGTACTTCTTTTGCCACTCCTACCACTACTACAACTTCTAATACTACTACTACAGGCACTACTGCTGCTGCTACTACAAATACCATTACAGCCACTACTACTCCTACTACAGTTACTACTCCTCCTCCTCGTCCTCCTCCTACTACTACTACCATGACTACTACTACTCCTCCTCCTCCTACTACTACTACTACTATTAATACTCCTACTGCAACTACTACTACCACTACAACTATTACACCGACAGCTACTCCTACTCTTACTACAGTTGCTACTCCTACTACTACAACTACTACTACAACTACTCCTACTACTACTACGACTACTACTACTAATTATTGCTGATGCTGCTGATGCTGCTCCTGCTGCTCCTGCCTCTCCTACTACTATTACTACTACTACTACTTCTTATTCTACTGCTACTACTACTACTACTTCTCCTACTACTATTGCTTCTGCTGCTACTTCTGCTACAACTACTTTTGCAACTACAACTACTACTAATTCTTATGCTACTTCTATTACCACTACTACCCCAACTACTACAGCTATTTTTGGAACTACTACTACTGCTACTGTTACAACTTCCTCTACTACTATTACTACTGCTGTTGCTGCTGCTACTGCTACTGCTGCTCCTACCACTACTACTACAACTACTGCTACTACTAGTACTTCTACTACGACTACAACTGCTACAGTAATGCTACTACTACTTCAAGTACTGCAACGATTTCTGCGAATACAACTTCAACTACCTCTTCTCCCACTACTACTACTACTATTGTTGTTGCTACTTCTGCTGCTATAGCTTTTGCTACTAGTTCTTCTCCTATTACTATGACTACTACTACTAATACTACTGCTACTACTTCCGCAATGGCTTCAACTATTACTACTAGTACAACAACAACTACTGCAACTACTACTCCTCCTTTGGCTACTCCTACTACGACTACTATTACTGCTGCTGCTGCTGCTACTATTGCTGCTAAACTCCTACTCCTACTAGTACTAATGCTACTACTCCTCCTACTACTACTCCTCCTACCACTACTCCTCCTATTGCACCTTCTGCTATTACTACTACTACTCCTCACACTACAACTAGTACTCCTACTGTTGTAACTATTGCTATTGTTACAACTGCTACTTCTGCGAATCCTTTAAATATTTCAACTACAACTATTGCTACCACTGCTACTGCTACTACTGCTACTACGACCACCACTACTACTATAACTACTACTACTATTTTTTTTCCAATGATACCCCTGCTACTAGTGCTACTACTACAACTACTACGGCTGCAACTTCTACTCCTACTACTATTGCTACTACTACTACTACTACATCTCCATTCACTACTACTTCTACTACGGATGCTGCTACTACTACGATGGCTACGACTACTACTACTACTTTTACTACTTCTACTGCTGCAATTGCTTCAAATACTACCGCTACTACTATGACAGCTACTAGTACTACTAGTACTAATACCGCTCCAACAACTACTACTACAGCTACTGGTACTCCTATTGCTATTGCTACTACTCCTACTTCTGATGCTCCTACTACTACTACTATTGCAACCATTACTAATACAACTATTGCTGCTGCTACTCCTACTACTTACGCTACTACTTCTACTACTACTATTACTGCTACTATTACTACTACTACTACTACAACTACTACTACCATTACTACTACTCCTCCTACTACTACTACTGTTGCTAGTATAAGAACTTCTACTACTACTCATACCAATACTTCTACTCCAATCACTACTACTATTGCGACAACAACAACTACTACTGTTGTTGTTGTTATTGCTACTACTATTGCTGCTGCTGCTGATACTACTACTACTGCTGCTGCTGCTCCTACTACTACTACAGAAACTACTACTATTTTACTACTAGTGCAACTGCTACTACTACGACTCCTACTACTCCTACTTCTACTATTACTATAAATACTACTAGTACTACTACAACTGCTGTTGTTGCTGCTGCTATTTCTGCTACTACTTCTGTTGCAAATACTACTACTACTATTGCTTCTACTACTAAAACTACTACTGCTATTGCCAATACTGCTACTATTACTACTCCTACACAACTAAGAAGACTACTTCTACTCCTACTATTTCTACTACTACACTCCAACTACTTCGACTCCTATTACTACTTCTACTACTACTACTACTACGACTATTGCTACTTCTACTACTACTCCTACTACATTGCTACTAATACTACTACTACTACTAGTACTACTACTACTATAATGCTACTAATAATACTACTACTACTAGTACTACTGCTGCTACAACTGCACTACTACTACTACTACCACTATTACTACTACTCCTTCTACTACTACTGGTACTGCAACAACTAGAACGACTACTAGAACTCGTACCAATACTTCTACTCCAATACCTCCTACAACTACGACTACTACTACTACTGTTGTTGTTGCTGCAGCTGCTGCTACTACTACTACTACTATTCCTTCTCCTACTCCTACTACTGCAACAATTACTACTCCTACTCATACTACTCCAATCCTACTACTATTACTAGTCTTACTACTTCTACTACCCCTACTCCGACTGCTACTAGTCCCACTACTACTCCGCTTCCAACTCCTACTACTACTACTGCTATTACTACTACTATTGCTATAACTAATGCTATTGCTAATGCTACAACTAAAACTACAACAACCACTACCGCTGCTAATGCTGCTACAACTGCTACTCCTACTACTATGACTATTACTACTACTACTACTACTACTACTACTACTACTACAATAACAACAACAACAACAACAACTACTACTACTACTACTACTACTACTACTACTACTATTACTATTACTATTACTACTACAACTAGTACTACTACTACTACTATTACAACTGCTATTCCAACTATTACTACAACAACAACTACTACTACCACTACTAGTCCAACTACTACTACTATTAGTCCAACTGCTACTACTACTAGTCCATCAACTACTGCTACTATTACTAGTACTACAACTACATATGCTGCTACTGCTGCTCCTTCTACTACTAGTACTATTACCACTACTATTCCTACCCCTACTCCTACTACTGCTTCTACTACTACGCCTATTACTCTAGAACTACTGCTACTACCACTCCTATCCAACTCCTACTGCTACTATTACTCCTTTAATTACTACTACCCATACTCTAGCTGCAACTTCTCTAATGATGACCCCTACTCCAACCCATACTACTACACTACAACTACTTCTATAACTACTAGTACAACTACTATTACTAGTACTACTGCTACTACTACTACAACAAATACTACAACTACTACTACCACCACTACTACTATTACTGCAACTACTTCTACAACAACTACTACTACTATAACTAATACTACTACTACTCCTACAACTATTACCACTATTACTATTACTCCTACTACTACTCCTACTCCTACACCTACTTCGACTACTACTCCTAATACTTCAACAACAACAACTACTACTAGTACTAATACTACCACTACTATTACTACTGCTGCTGCTACTCCAACTCCTACTACTATTGCTACTACTATTGTGGCTAATACTACCCTACTACAGCCACACTTACTACTGCTACTATTGCTACTACTTCTTCTACTGCTACAACAACAACTACTACTACTGCCACTACCCATCATACAACTACTGCTATTACCACTACTTCTGCTATTGCATATGCTGCAACTACTACTACTACTACTTCTACTTCTACTGCTACTAATAATACTATGGCTGCTATTACAATAGCTAATCTTATTGTTACTAAAACTACTTCTACTACGGCTACTACTAATACTACTACTACTACTACTACTACTACGGCTACTACAACTACTCCTACTACTCCAATTACTACTACTACTTCTTCTTCTTCTTCTTCTTCTTCTGTTGTTGTTGTTGCTGCTCCAACTACTACTACTGCTACTATTTCTACTACTACTACGGCTACTACTGATACTACCACTTCTACTACTGCTGCTTCTACTACTGCAACTACTTCTACTTTTACTACTACTACTACTCCTACTCCAACTCCTACTGCTTTTACCACTCCTACTACTACTACCACCCCTACTCCAACCACCACTACTTCACAACTGCTACTGCTACTACTGCTACTGCTACTTCTGCTATGACTACAACTACTACTATTACTACTACGGCTACTACTACCACAACAACAACAACAACAACTACTACTACTACTACTGCTGCTGCTGCTGCTGCTGCTAGTACTACTACTTCTACTACTGGTACAATTGCAACTACTACTACTCCTACTACTACTGGTTCTACTATTACAACTACTACTACTACGATTACCACTACTAGTACTGCTCCAACTACTACTACTACTACTAGTTCACTATTATTACTACTCCTACTACTACTACTACGCCAACTACAACAACTACTCCAAACACTTCTACTACTGAGACTACTACAACTACTGCTACCCCTACTACAACAACAACAACAACTACTACTACTACTACTATTACTACTACTACTACTACTACTGCTACTAATACTACTACTACTACTCCTCATCCTACTAGTACTACTACTGCCACTATTACTACTACAACTACTACTATTACTACTACTACTACGACTACTACTACTACTACTACTACTACTACTACTACTACTACTACTACTACTACTACTACTAAGACTACTACTACATTACTACTAGTACAACTGCTAGTAATACTACTACAACTACAACTACTATTGTTGCTGCTACTACTACTAGTACTACTACTACAACTACTACTACTAGTATTCCCACTCCTATTCCTATTTTTGCTGCTACTACTACTCCTACTAATACTACCACTGCTACTATGACTCCTACTCCAACTGCTACTGCTACTTCAACTCCTACAACTACTACTACCTCTACTCCAACTACTACTACCCCAATTACTACTCCTACTACAACTCCTCCTATAACTACAACAACTATTACTAATACTACTACTACTACAACTACTATTAATACTATTACTACAACAACTACACCTAGCACTACTCCTACAACTACTACAACTTCTAGTAGTACTGCTACTACTACCACGACTTTTACTGCTACTAATACTACTACTACAACTTGTACTGCTACTATAAATTCTACTACTTTTACTACTACTAATACTACTGCTACTACACTACTATTTCTACTACTAATATTACTATTAACCTACTACTATTTCTACTACAACTATTGTAACTACTGCTACTACTGCTACTACAACACCTACTACCACCACCACCACTACTGCTACTACTAATACTACTACTAGTAGTAGTGTTACTAGTACTACTACTACTACTACTACTGCAACAAATACTAGTGTTACTATTACTTCTCCAACGACTACTTCTGCTACTACTACTGGTACTACTGCTTCTACTACAACTACTACCACAAATACTGCACAACTACTGTTGCTGCTACTATTATTAGTACTACAACTACAACTACAACTACTTCTGTTGCTGTTACAGCTGTTGCTACTACTACTACTACAACTATTACTGCTCCTACTACTACTACTACTACTATTACTACTACTACTACTACTACTACTACTACGATTACTAACACTACTACTACTGCTGCTGCTGCTACTACTATATGTAATACTACTACCACAACACTACTCATGCTACTCTCGCTACTATTGCTACTACTATTGCAACTAATTCTTCTTCTACTACTGCTACTAATACTACTACTGCTGCTGCTGCTGCCGCTACTGCAACTACTACTACTACTACTACTATTACCGCAACTGCTAGTACTACTACTATTGTTGTTGCTGTTGCTACTACTGTCGCTTCTGCAGCTACTACTATTATACCAACTTCTTCTCCTACTTCTGCAACCACCACAACTACTACTGCTTCTCCTGCCATAACTACTACTACAAAAACTATTGGAACTACTACTAATGCTTCTTCTACTACTACCATTACTACTACAATAACTACTGCAACTACTGCTACTAGTGCAATTTCTACTACTACTCCAATTATTGCTGCTACTAGTCCTACTACTACCAATACTACTACAACTACCACTATAGCTACTATTACTACTGCTACTACTACCACCACCACCCCAACCTCCAAATCCTACTCCAACAACCACTCCTAATATTACTTCTTCTACTACTACTTCAACTACTACTGCTACTTCCACTACTACTAGTACAACTACTACTGCCCCTACCAATACTCCAACTAGTACTAGTCCTACTACTACTATTACTACTACTACTACTACTAGTACTACTACTACTACTACTACTACTACTACTACTACTACTACTACTACTACTACTACTACTACTACTACTACTACTACTAATACTAATACTATCGCGGCTACTACAACAACAACAACTACTGCTGCTACTCCTAATACTACTACTAATACCACTATTACTATTGCCTCTACTACTACTTCCCCAATAATATGACCACTAGTACTAACACTGCCACTACTACAATTGATGCTCCAACTAATAATACTTCTGCTACAACAACTACTGCTAGTTCAAGTACTACTACCACCACCACCACCACCACCACCACTACTACTACTACTATTTCTACTACTACTACTACTAATACTACCCCAACTACTATTGCTACCACTTCCATTACTACAGTTACTACTACTAGCACTACTAATGCTACTACTACTACTACTACTACTACTACTACCACCACCACTGATTCTACTACTACTTCTACTACTCCTAACTCTCCTACTATTACTACTATTACTACAATAACATTAACAACTCTGACTATTGCTTCTGCTAGTTCCGCTACTACTACTACTGCTACTACTAGCTTCAACTACTACTGCTCCTACTCCTCGTACTGCTAGTACTGCTAGTACTACAACTCCTACAGCTATTACCGCTACTACTACTACTACTACTCCTGATACTTCTAATATTACTGCTAGTAAGACTCTTGTGACTACTACTACATCTGTCACTACTTCTACAACAACTACTATTGCTACTACTGCTACTACTTCTACTACTGCTACTATTGCTACTACTACTTCTACCACGGCAAACTGCTACTACTATTGCTACTACTATAGCTACTATTATAGCTACTGCTTCTACTCCTACTATTGCTATAACTACTATTATTGTTGCTACTACTACTACAACTATTATTACTACTACTGCTGCTGCTGCTACTATGACTACTACTACTACTGCTGCTGCTGCTGCTACTATTACTACTACTGCTATTGCTGCTGCTATTGCTACTACTACTACTGCTATATCTACTCCTAATCGTAGTAGTAGTAGAAGCAAAAATAATTGTAGAAGGAGTAGTAGTAATAAAATTAGTAGTAATAGCAATTATAGCAGAAGTAGCAGTAGAAGTAGTAATAGTATTAGCAGTAGGATGAGTAGCAGTGGTACTACTAGTAGTAGTAGTAGCGAAAGTAGTAGTAATAGTAGCAGTAGTAGTAGTAGTAGCAAAAGTTGCAGAGGTAGTAGTAGTAGTAGTAGTTATAGTAGAAACAGTAGTAACGTGGTCGAAGTAGTTGTAGTAGCAGCAGTAGCAGTAGTAGGAGAAGTAGAGGTAGTAGTAGCAATAGTAGTAGTTGTAGTACCAATAGTAGTAGTAGCAATAGTAGTTATCATAGTTATAGTAATAATAGTAGCAGTAAGAGAAGTAGTATTAGTAGTAGTAGCAGTAACAGTAGCAATAATAGTAGATATAGTAGTAATTATAGTACTAGTAGCAGTAGTAGTTGCAATAGCAGCAACAGTGGTAGTAGTATTTGTTGTAGTAGTAGTAGTAGTAATAGTAGCAATAATAACAGTAGAAGTAGTATTAGTAGCAATTGTAAGAGTAAGAGTGCTAGTTGTAGTAGTAGTTGTAGGAGAAGTATCATTATTAGTTGTAGTTGTAGTCATAGTAGTAGCAGTAGTTACAGTAGCAGTTGTTGTAGCTGTAGTAGTGCTAGTTGTAATAGGAGTAGTGGTAGCAATTATAGTTGTAGTTGTAGTAGTATTAGTAGTAGTAGCAGTAGTAGTTGTAGTAGTTGCCGTATTAGTAGTAGTACTCAAAGTATGAGCAAAACTAGTAGAAGTGATTGTAGTAGTAGTGGTAGCAGTAATAGTAGTAGTAGTAGTAGTAGTAGTAGCAGAAGTAGTAGCAATAGTAACAGTTGTGTTGGCAGTAACAATAGCAAAAGTATTAGTATTAGTTATAGTAGTAGTAGTAGCAGTGGAAGGTATAGTAGCAGTGGTAGTAGTAGCAGTTTCTGTAGTTGCCGCAGTAGTGGTAGTCGCAGTAGTAGTAGTAGTAGAAGTAGTGGTAGTAGGAGTAGTAGAAGTTGCAGAAGAAGTAGTAGTAGTGGTAGTAGTAGTAGTAGTAGTAGTAGTAGTGGTTAGTAGTAGTAGTAGTAGTAGTAGCAGCAGCAGCAGCAGCAACAGTAGTAGTATTAGTAGTAGCAATAGCAGTAGTAGTAGTATTAACGGGAATAGTAGTAACAGAAGTAGTAGTAGTAGTAGTAGACACAATAATAGTAGTATGTGTAGTAGTAGTAGCGTTAGCCGTAATAGTAGCAGCAGTAGCCATAAGAGTAATAGCAGCAGTAGTAGAAGCAGCAGCAGCAGGAGTATTGGTAGTAGTATGAGAAGTGGTAGTCCTAGCAATCATAGTAGTAGCAGAAGTAGCATGTAATTATAGCTGTAACACCAGTAGTTGTAGTTTTAGAAGTAATAGGACAAGCAACAGCAGTTGCAGTGGTAGCAGTAGTAGTAGTAGTAGCAATAGTATTAGTAGGAGTAAAAGTAGAAATAGCAGTGGTAGTAGCAGTAATTGCAGTAGAAGTGGTAGTAGCAGCTAATGTAGTAGCAATAGTAGTAGAAGTAGTAGTGGTTTCAGTAGTAGTAGTAGCAGTAGTAGCGGTCATAGTAGTAGTAGTAGTAGCAATAAAAGCAGCACTAGTGACAGTAGTAGAAGTTATAGCAGTTGTAGCAATAGTAGTAGTAGTAAGTACAGTAGCAGTAGTAGGAGAAGTAGTAGTAGTAGTAGCAGTAGCAGTAGTACTTGTAGTCATAGTTATTAGTAATAATACAAGTGGTAGCAGTGGTAGCAGCTGTAGTAGAAGTAGCAGAAGTAGTAGCAGTAGAAGAAGTAGTAGTTGTAGTAGCAGTAGAAGTAGTAGTAGTAGTAGTAGTAGTACTAGTAGTAGTAGTTGTTGTAGTCATAGTAGAAGTAGTAGTTTCAGTAGAAGTTATAGAAATAGTAGTAATAGTAGTAGTAGTAGCCACAGTAGTTGTAGTAGTAGTAGTAGTAGTAGCACTAGTAGTAGTAGTAGTAGTAGTAATAGTAGTAGTTGTAGTAGTATTGTAGCAGTAGCAGAAGTGGTAGCATCACGTGTAGCCAAAGTAGCCGTCACTGTAGCAGCAGAAGTAGCAGCAGTAACAGTAGTAGTACTAGTACTATAAGAAGTAGTAGTAGTAGTAATAAATGTAGTGGTAGTAGTAATCGTAGTAGTACTATTTGTAATAGTAGTAGTTGTGGTAGGTGTATTAGGAGTAGTAGTAGCAGTAGTAGCAGTAGTAGTAGTAATATTGGTAGTAGTTTGTAGCAGTAGTAGTTGTTGTATTAGTAGTACTGTGAGGAGTAGTAGTATTAGGAGGAGTGGTAGTGGTAGTAGTAGTCATGGTATTAGTAGTTGTTGTTGTAATAGTAGTAGTAGCAATGGTAGTGGCAGTACTAGTAGTAGTAGTAGAAGTAGTAATAGTAGCAGTAGCTATAGTAGTAGTAGTAGTGGGAGCAGCTAGAGTAGCATCTATAGCAATGGTAGTTGTAGTACTAATAGTTATAGCGGTAGTAGCAATAGTAGCCATAGTAGTAGTAATAGTAGTAGTAGTCACAATAGCAGCAGCTGTAGCAGCAGCCATAGTAGTAGTAATAGTAGTTGTAGTAGTAGCTGTATTAGTTGTAGTAGTAGTAGTTGTTGTTGTTGTTGTAATAGTGGTAGTTGTAGTAGTAGTAACAGTAAAAGTAGTAGTTGTTGTAGTAGTACTAGCATTAGTAGCAATAGTAGCCCTTTTAGTAGTAGTAGTTCTTGTAGCAGAAGGTACAGTAGCAGTAGTAGCAACAGCAGTAGTAGTAATGGTAATAGTTGTAGGAGACATAGTAGGTATAGCAATAGTAGTAGTGGCACCTGCAAAAGTAGCAGCTATTGCAATAGAAGTAGTAGTAGTAGTAGTAGTATTGGTAATAGTAGTAGTAGTAGTAGTAGTATTCGTAGCAGTAGTGATTCTAGCTCAAGTAGTCACAGTAGTTGGAAAAGTAGTATTAGTAGCAGTATTAGTAGTAATACTCATAGCCATAGCAATAGTAGTAGTAGTTGCATTAGTAACAGCAATAGTAGTAGCAGTAGTAGTAGTAGTATTGCTAGTAATAGTAATACTAGTAGTAGAAGTAGTGTTAGTAGCAGTAGCAGTATTAGTAGCTGTAGTAGTTGGAGTAGTGGTACGAGTATCAGCAGCAATGTAAGCAATAGTAGTAGGAGTAGAAGTAGCAGAAATAGTAGTTGTTGTTATAGTATTAGTTGAAATAGAGGCAACAACAACAGCAGCAGTAGTAGTTTTAGTACTAGTAGTAGTAGTAGTAGTAGTAGGAGAAATAGTAATAGTAGTAGAGTCATAGCAGTAGTTATAGCAGAAGTAGGAGTAGTAGTGGTAGAAGTAGTAGTAACAGTAGTAGTAGTAGCAGTAAGAACAACAGTAGTAGTAGTAATAGTAGTTATTGCAGTAGTAGTTGTAGCAGTAGCAGAAGTGGTAGAAGCACTTGTAGCCAGAGTAGCAGTTACTGTAGTAGCAGAAGTAGTAGCTGTAACACTAGTAGTAGTAGTAGTAGTAGTAGTAGTAGTAGTAAATGCAGTAGTAGTAGTCATAGTGGTAGCAGTAATCGTTGCAGTACTATTTGTAATAGTAGTAGTTGTGGTAGGTGTATTACAAGTAGTAGTAGCAGTAGCAGCAGTAGTAATAGTAATAGTTGTAATAGTTTGTAGCAGTAGTAGTTGTTGTATTAGTAGTATTGGGAGTAGTAGTCGTAGTACTAGGAGTGGTAGTGACAGTAGTTGTCATGGTCGTTGTAGTGTTTATTGTGATAGTAGTAGTAGTAATGGTAGTGGCAGTACAAGTAGTAGTAGCAGAACTAGTAGCGGTAGTAGTAGGACTAGGCGCAGCAAGAGCAACAACAATAGCAATAGTAGTTGTAGTACTAACAGTTGTAGCAGCAGTAGCAATAGTAGTCATAGAAGTAGTAATAGTAGTAGCAGTCACAATAGCAGCAGCCATAGTAGTAGAAATATTAGTTGTAGTAGTAGTTGTATTAGTTGTACTAGTAATAGTAGTAGTTGTTGTTGTAATTGTAGTAGTAGTGGTATTTGTAGTAGTAGTTGTATAGTAGTACTAGCATTAGTAGCAATAGTAGCCTTTTTAGTAGTAGTAGTTATTCCAGCAGAAGCTATAATAGTAGTAGTAGCAGCAGCAGCTATGGCAGTAATGGTAATAGTGGTAGCAGACATAGTAGGTATAGCAATAGTAGTAGTGCCACCTGCAAAAGTAGCAACTATTGCAGTAGAAGTAGTACTAGCAGTAATGGTAATAGAAGTACTAGTAGTAGCAGCAGTATTGTAGCAGTAGTGATTCTAGTTCAAGTAGTCACAATAGCTGGAATAGTAGTAGTAGTAGCAGTATTAGTAGCAGTAGTCATAGCAATAGCAATGGTAGTAGTAGTTGCATTAGTAACAGCAGCAGTAGCAATAGTAGTAGTAGTAGTATTGCTAGTAATAGTAATACTAGTAGTAGAAGTAGTGGTAGTAACAACAATAGTATTAGTAGTTGTAGTAGTTGGAGTAGTGGTACGAGTATCAGCAGCAGTGTAAGCAATAGTAGTAGGAGTTGTTGTAGCAGTATTAGTAGAAGTAGCAGCAACAACAGTAGTAGTAGTAGTAGTAGTAGTAGTAGTAGTAGTAGTAGAAGTAGTAATAGTAGTAGTAGTCGTAGCGATAGTTATAGCAGAAGTAGGAGTAGTAGTGGTAGAAGTAGTTCTAACAGTAGTAGTAGTAATAGTAGTAGTAGCAGCAACAACAATAGCAGCAGGAGTAGTAGTAGTAATAGTAGTAGCAACAGTTGTCATAGTAATTATCGCAGAAGCAGTAATCGGAGTAGTAGTAGTAGTAACAATAGTAGAAGCAGTAGCAGTGGCAGTAGAAGCAGAAGTAGCAGCAGCAGAAGTACTAGAAATTGCAATAGTTGTAGTAGTAGCAGTAGCAGTAGAAGTAGTAGCAGCAGTAGTAGAAGTAGTAGCGGTAGTAGTAGAAGTGATAGTATTAGAGGTAGAAGAAGTAGTAGGAATAGCAGTAGAACTTATATTAGTAGTAGTAGTAGTAGTAGTAGTAGTGATAGAAGTAGCAACAGAAGCAGTAGGAGCAATAACAGTAGAAGTTGTAGTAGTAGTAATTATACGACGAGTAGTAGCTGTAGTAGGAGTAGAAGTTGTAGTAGTACTTGAAGTAGTCGTAGTAGCAGCAGCAGCATGAGTACTAGTTGTAGTAGTAGCAGTAGTATTTGTAGCAGTTGTTGTAGTAGTAGAAGTAGTAGTAGTTGGAGTAGTAGTAGAGTAGTACTAGCAGTAGTTATTGTTGTTGTCGTTGTTGTTCTTGTTAAAGTAGTTGTGGTCATAGTAGTAGTAGTAGTAGAAGTAGAAGTAGTAGTAGTAGTAGTAGTAGCAATAATAGCAATAGTAGTAGTAGTAGCAGTGGTAGAAGTACTAGTAGAAGTACAAGTAGCAACAGTAGTAGTAGTATAGTAGTTTCAGGAATAGTAGCAGTAGTTGTAGCAGTAGTAGTCACAGTAGCAGTAGTTTCAAAAATAGTAGTAGTAGTAGAAGTAGCATTAGTTTCAGGAATAGTAGTAGTAGTAGTATTTGTAGTAGTTGTAGTAGAAGTCGTAGAAGTAGGAATAGTAGTAGTAGTATTTGTAGTAGGAGTAATAGTAGTAGTAGCAATAGGAGTTGTTGTAGTAGTAGTAGTAGCATTATTTGTAGTAGGGGTTGTAGTAGTAGTAGTAGTAATAGTAGTAGCAATAGGAGTAGTTGTAGTAGTAGTAGCAGGATTAGTACTCTTAATTGTAGTTGTTATTGGAGCAGTAATAGTGCTAGTAGTGGTTTTTGTAGTAGTAGTGTAGTAGTAGAAGTAAAAGCAGTAGGAGTCGTAGTAGTAGTTGTATAAGTAGCAGTAGTAGCAGTAGTATTATTATTATTATTATTAGTAGTAGTAGTAGTAGTAGCAATAAGAGTTGTTGTTGTAGTAGTACTAATAGTAGTAGTAGTATTAGTAGTAGTAATTATAGTAGTTGTTGTACTAGCAGTGCTAGTAGTTGTTGTAGTTGTAACAGTAGTAGTAGTAGTAGCAGTAGTAGTAGCAGTAGTAGTAGAAGTAGTAGTAGAAGTAGTAGTAGAAGTAGTAGTAGAAGTAGTAGTACTAGTACTAGTAGTAGAAGTAGTTGTAGTAATAATAGTAGTAGCTACAGTAGTAGTAATAGTAGTTGTAGTAGTTGTAGCAGTAATAGTAGTAGTAGTCGTTGCTGTTGTTGTATTAGTAGTAGTAACAGTAGTAGTAGTTGTTGTAGTAGTAGTATTAGTAGTAGTAATAGTAGTAGTTGTTGGAGTAGTAGTAGTGCTTGTAGTAGTTGTTGTAGGAGTAGTGTAGTAGTAGTTAGGGGTAAGCAAAATCGGTTAACCGAACCGATTTTGCTCATTTTAGAACCGGAACCGTACCGGTTTGGGTAAAGAACCGGTTTTTCGGTTCCGGTTCTAAACCGGTATACCGGAGCTCCGGCGTCGCGACAATCGGTGAGGGCGAGAGCGAGGGCGAGGCGGCATCGCTGTGAGCACGGGGGTGAGTGCGAAGGTGAGGTGGCATTGCTGCGAGCTGGGGGGCGAGGGCGAGGCCGAGGCGGCGTCGGCGCGTTGCTGTGAGCTTGCGGGTGAGGCGAGGGCGAGGCTGAGGCGGTGGCGGCGTGTTGCTGCGAGCGTAGGGTCGAGGTGAGGGCGAGGCCGAGGCGGTGGCGGCAGCGTGTTGCTGCGAGCGCAGGGTCAAGGCTAGGGCGAGGGCGAGACTGAGACGGCGGCAGTGGCAGCGGCAGCGACATCGACATCGGCGCATTGCTGCGAGCGCAAGGGTGAGGCAAGGGCGAGGCAGCGCAGCAATTAGGGTTAAGGTTAGGGTTAGGGTTTTGATTAAATATATATATATAGGTTAAACCGGTACGGTTTCGGTTCATCAATTTTTCAGATAACGCAGAACTGGAACCGGAATCGATTTTCCAGTTTTGTTCAATGTCAGAATTGAAACCGTACCGGTTTGATCTGAGAACCGGTTTTTCGGTACGATTCTCAACCGGTACGGTTCGGTATACCGGTTTTTCGATTTTTTTGCTCACCCCTAGTAGTGGTAGTAGCAGTAGTAGTAATAGTAGAGGTCGTAGCAGAAACAACAGCAGTAGTAGTGTTAATTGTTGTAGTAGCAGTAGAAGTAGTAGTATTAGTAATCATCGTAGTAGCAGTCGCTGGAGTAGTTGTACTAGCAATTGTGGTCATATTTGTAGCAATAGTAGTAGTAACAGTAGTTCTGTTGCTGTTGTTGCTAATACTACTACCACTACTACCACCACCACCAAGACTACTACAACTATTACTGCTACTACTGCTGCTACTATTATTATTACTTCTTCTACTACTGCTACTACTAGTCCTGCTACTACTACTACTACTATTAATGATACAACTGCACCTAATGCTACAATTGCGCCTTCTACTACTACTATAACAACAACTACCAAAGCTGCTGCTACTACTACGACTACTACTTCACCTACTACCACAGCTGCTACTACTATTGCTACTAATGCTATTGGAACTTCAACAACAACAACTACTATTGCTACTACAAATGGTACAATTACTCCCACTACTGCGACTACTACTACTGCAACATCTGCTACTACTATTACTACAATTGGTACTATTGCTACTACTACAGTTACTTCTTCTACTACTACTACAATGACAACAACATCAACAACAACAACTAGTATTGTTGCTACTTCTGCTACTGCTATTGTTACTACTATTACTAATACTACTACTACTACTTCTCCTACTACTACTACCTAGATAACAACTACTATTACTGCTGCTACTAGTACTACTACTACTACTTCAATTGCTACAACTACTGCTGCTACGACCACTACTACTGCAACTACTACTACTGCCACTACTGCTACTACTACTGCAAGTGCTACTACTTCTACTGCTGCTACTACTGCAAATACCACTATTACTGGTACTACAGCTACTACTACCACAACTATTATGACTATTTCTACTACTTCTACTACAATTGTTATGACTACAACTATTACTGCTCCATAACTGCTTCTACTACCACTACTACTACTACTGCTCCACTACTACTGCGATTACTACAACTATTACTACAACTACTATTGTGGCTGGTAATAGTACTACTGCTGCTACTTCTACTGCCCCTACTACTCCTACGGCTACCGGTACTACTTGTACTACTACTACTTCTTCTACTACAGTTGCTATGGCTTCCACTAATGCCACTTCTAGTTTAGCTGCTATTACTTCTACTACCGCTACTACTAATGCTACCACAACTTTTACTACTGCTACTGCTACACTATGACAACAACTACTACTCCTACTCCTATTACTGCTACTACAACTACTACTTCTACTACTACTACTACTATGATTACTACTACTACTATTACTACTACTACCACAACAACTTCTACTATACTACTACTACTATTGCAACTACTACTCCTACAACTACTATCACTACTACTAGTAGTAGTAGTACTGCTGTTGCTATTAGTACTACTGCTATTGCTACGACTACTACGACTACTACTACTACAACTACTTCTACTACTACTATGGATACTACTGTTATTACTACTACTATTACTACTATAGCGGTCGTTGCTGCTGTTCTCACTAATCCTACTATAACTACTACTACAACTACTACTACTATTATTACTATTACAACTACTACTACAACTGCTACTATTATCACTACTACAACTACTATTACTGTTGTTGCAACAGCTGCTGCTACTACTACTCCTACAACTACTACTGCTACTGCTACTTCTATTACTACTACTATTACTAGCACTACTACTACTGCTACGGCTGCTGCTGCTGGTGCTACTACTATATCTGATACTACTACTGTGATGCTGCTCATGTTACTACTACTACTACTACTATTGCTACAATTATTGATACTAATACCGCTTCTACTACTACTACTATTGCTAGCAATACTGCGTCTACTACTACTACTATAACTACTACCACTACTAGCATTGCTAGTAATACTTCTTCTTCTACTACTACTACTACTGTTGTTGTTGCTACTACTACTACTTCTACTACTACTATTACTGCTACTGCTAATTCTACTACTGTTGGTGTTGGTGTTGCTGTTGCTGTCGCTTATACCGCTAATACTACTACTATACCTACTTCTTCTCCTACTACTATACCTACTTCTTCTCCTACTTCTGCAACTACTACTACTACTACTTCTCTTGCAACAACTACTACCACAAAAACTATTGGTACTACTACAAATGCTACTTCTACTACTACCATTACTATTACAACAACCACTGCTACTACTGCTACTAGTGCAATTTCTACTACTACTCCTATTACTGCTACGACTACTCCTACTACTGCCAATACTACTACAACTACCACTACTGCTACTATTAATACTAATACTACTATGACTACTACCCCAACTCCAAATCCTACTCCAACTACCACTCCTAGTATTACTTCTTCTACTTCTACTTCAACTACCACTGCGACTACCACTACTATTACTACAACTGCTATTGTCACTACCAATACTCCAACTAGTACTCCTCCTCCTCCTCCTCCTCCTCCTCCTCCTCCTCCTACTACTACTACTACTACTACTACTACTACTACTATCGCAGCTACTACAACAACAACTACTACTGCTACTACTAATACTAGTACAAATACCGCGGTTACTACTGCTTCTACTACTAATTCTTCAATACTATTACCACTGCTACTAATAGTGCTACTACTATAATTGCTGCTCCAACTAATAATACTTCTGCTACAACTACTACAGCTAGTTCAAGTATTACTACCACCACCACCACCACCACTACTACTTCTAGTAGTATTACTACAACTACTGCTACTGCAAGTACTGCTACTTCTGCTACTACTACTACTGCAACTTCTACTACTAGTACTTCTACTTCTAATACTACTAGTACTGCTGCAACTAGTTCTACTACTACAACGACAAATACTACTATTGCTACTAGTACTACAACTACAACAACAAGTACTACTACTACTACTACTTCTACCACTAGTTCTCCTATAACAACAACTACTACTACTACTACTGCTGCTGCTGCTGCTACTGCTACTATTACTATTACTAGTACTATGACTGCAACTTCTCCTACTGCTACTACTTCTACTAGTTTCACTTTTGCTCCTATTGCTACAACTAATAATTTTTCGACTACTACTACAATAGCTACTACTACGTCTATTACAACAACTAATACTACTATTGCTACCACTACTACTGCTACTACTATTTCTACTACTACCACTAGTACCACCACTTCTACAACAACTACTGCTACTCGTACTACTACTATTGTGCAACTGCTACTACTACTGTTACTACTGCGACTACTACTACCACTACTACGACTACCACTATATCAACAACTGTTGTTTTAGCAACTGCTACAACTACTACTACTACCACGACTATTACTACTACTTCTACTATGGCTTCCACCACTACTATTACTGTAACTCTGACTACTACTACTGTTGTTGTAGCTGCAACTGCTATTGTCATGACTATTACTACTATCTATATTACTACTACTACTACTAGTACAACCACTACTACCACTACTTCTATAACTATTTCTACTTCTACTACTAGCACTACCACTGCTACCACTACTACTGCTACAACTACTACTAGTTCTGCTGGCACTACGATTACAACTACAACTACTAATATTGCTACTACTTTTGCTTCAACTACTATTACTGCTACTACTAGAACTACTACTACTGCTATTGCTACTACGACTAAGACTGCTACTATTTCAACTACCACTACGGCTACTACAACAACTACTACTATTGCTACTACTACCACAACAACAACTACTACTGCTGCTGCTTCTACCACTATGATCGCTACTTTTCGTACTACTATTACTATAGTGACTACTTCTGTTGTTACAACTGATGTTACTCTTACTAATACTACTACTGCTACTACTAGTAATATCAATAATACCACCACGACTACTACTACAACTAGTACAACTATTACTTTTGCTGCTACTACTACCACTTTTGCTACTACATCTACAATTTCTACTACTACTACTTCAGCTACTGTTGCTACTACAGCTACCACTGCTGCAACTTCTGCTATTATTAACATGGCTACTACTACCACTGCTGCTGCTGCTTCAGCTGTTGCTAATACTACAAGTACTACTGATGCTGCTCCAACTACTACAACTACCACTACTGCTACTATTGCTACAATACTACTAGTACTACTGCTGCTGCTCCTACTGCTACTACTACTACTACTTCAACTACTACAGCTACTAGTACTATTTATCCAACTAGTACTTCTTCTTCTACTACTACTTCTATTGCAGCTGCTGCTACTACTGTTACTCCTACTAATACTACTGCTATTGCTGCTACTACTATTGTTATTACTACTACTACTACTACAGCTACTACTACTGCTAACAGTTCCTACTACTACTACTACTACTACTACTACTACTACTACTACTACTACTCCTCGTGCTAATATTACTAGCATTGCTGCTACTACTCCTGTCGATGCTGCTGCTACCACTAAATTTATACTACTACTACTACCACCACCACCACCACCACCACCACTACTGCTACTATTACTATTGCTACAAGTACGACAACTACTACTGTTATTACTATTACTGCTGCTACTACTACTACTGCTACTACTATTAATGCTACTACTACTAATCCTACTGCTACTGCTACTACTACTACTAATGCTACTACTAATGCTACAACTACTACTAATGCTATTACTGCAATGATTACTACTACTGCTACTGCTACTCCTCCTACTGCAGCTACTAGAATAACTACTACTAGTAGTAGTACTACTACCGCCACTAATGCAACTGTTGTTGCAGCCGCTGCACATACTAGTACTACAACTGCTGCCGCTACTACTACTGATACTACTTCTACTTTCGCTATGACTACTGTGACTCCTCCTGCTGCTACTACTACTACTATTACTACTGCTACTACCATAGTAACTACTACTACTACTACTACTACTATTGTTTGTATGACTACTGCTACTACTACTGCTACTCCTACAACTACTACTATTGCTAGTACTACTACTACTACTATTGCTACTACAAATACTACTACTACTACTACTATTGCTCCTACAACTGCTACTACTGCAGCTAATACTACTACAGTTACTACTATTGCAGATGTTGCTGTTATAGCTAATACAGCTACTACTGCTGCTGCTAATCATACTACTACTACTACTACTACTGTTATTGCTATTACAACAACAATAAATACTACTACTTGAACTACCACTACTGCTAGTACAACTGCTACGGCTGCTACACTTGCTACTACTACTGCTACTACAACTATTGCTACAACTACCACAACTACAACTTCTACTACTATTGCTACTGCTGCTGCTGCTGCTAGTACTACAACTACTTCTAGTACTACTAATACTACTATTATTACTACTTCTGCTGCTGCTCCTGCTACTGTTGCTACTACTACTACTAATACCACTACTAGTACTTCTCCTACTTCTACTACTGCTACTACTACTATCGCTACTGCTACTACTATTGCTGCTAAAACAAACATTGCTACTCCTACTACTACTCCTACTCCTACACCAACTGCTACTACTGCTCCTACTACTACGACTCCTACTGCACCTACTACTACCACAACAACAAAAACAACAACTACTACTACTTCTACTTCTACTTCTAGTACAACTACTACTGCTACTTGTGCATTAACTACTGCTACTAGTACTACTACTATGAATACTACTACTGCTATGAATACTACTACTACTACTACAAATGCTACTGCTACAACTCCTACTGCTACAAGAACTACTTCTACTACTACTATTATTCCTACTCCTACTCCAACTACTGCTTCTACTACAACTCCTACTACTCGTACAACTACTACTACTACCACTCCTACCACAACTCCTCCTACTACTACTACTATTTCTACTATGACTACTACAACAATACAAATAGTACAGCAACAACAACAACAACAACTACTTCAACAACAACTACTGCTACTACTATGACGACGACAACTACTACAATTACTACTACTACTACCACCACCACCACCACCACCACCACCACCAGTACTACTACTACTACTATTACTACTATTCACATTACTACTTCTATAACTACTACTACTGTTACTCCAGCTGCAACTCATACCATGACTTCTACTACTATTACTACTACTACTACTATGGCTCCTACTACTACCACCAACACTACTTCTACTACTAATACTACAACTACTACTACAACTTCTACAACCAGTACAATTCCTGCTACTACTAATCCTCCTACTACTAGTGCTACTGCTACAAATAATAACACTACTACTGCTACTGCTCCTTCTACTACTTATATTCCTACTACTACTACCCGTAACACTACTACTACTGCTACTGCTCCTTCTACTACTTGTACTCCTACTACTACTCCTACTACGACTACTACTACTACTACTACTACTACTACTACTACTATTACTACTAATACTACTACTACTACTTTTCCTACATCGACTCCCACTACTGCTACTACTACTCCTCCTCCCCCCGCTACTACTACTACTGCTATAACACTTAATACTACTACTGCCCCAACTCCAACTAGTACTACAACTAATCCAACTCCTTCTACAACTATAGCTACTAGTATGTTTATTTCAAAGGATATCGCCCCCCTTTTATAAGGGAAGCTTACACCAGCAGATGCGATAAGCTCGCATCTGCTTTATTAAACTGGCTTTTTACAAAGGTGCTTTTTAAAAGCTGCCAAAAGCTACTTTAATAAAGCTACTTTACAAAAGGCGCTTTATAACATGTTGCGATAATTTTACACCTATGCTACGGCCTCGTCTAGGCTGGGCCGGCTATTCTTGGACTAGCTGGGCTGTCTTGGACTAGCTGGGCTATTTGGGCTGTTGGGCTGGGCCGCCTCAAATGGGCTGAAGCGATCTACTCCCCACCACACTTTTGTTGAGGAGCCGCCCTATTTAGTCGTGGGCCTAATGGGTATCAGGAGGGTTCGTGGCAGAGGTGTGAGGGCATAGTGTCCGTCTGGTAGAATTGTCGGCTAATTCCGACTTGGACTCTGGTTTTTCTTGGAATTGCAGGATTGCCTCGCTAGGGATTATTGCCTGTAGCACTTGCTCTGGTGCTACATCCTCCCCTTCCGAAACGCTCAAGATGGCATCGCTTTGCGCTTCTCCTTCCTGCATGGATAGAACATCATAATCTGCAGGGAGGGTTAGTTGTTCCAGGATAGCCATTCTTCGGACATTTCTTTTGTCATTTGGGCATTCCCTTGTGAAATGCCCTTCTTGTCCACAGAGGAAACATTTGCACTTACGAATCTGGATTAGATGCTTCCTCTTCTCGATCCGGATGTGCGTTTCATGGGGTCTTCCTCTGTATGTAGTGGAGCGCCTTATCCCATACTTTTTTTCCTTCTTGTAGTAGCCAGGGATAGGTATTTGGCTATAAAAGGATAAATGTTTCAAGGATCGCCTAAATGCTGTGTCCTTGCATTCTGCCTCCAGGAATTTGTATGCAAAGAGAACCCAGGGTAAGACTCCTACCTGTATCCCTGAATACTTCTGGTCAAATGACGCCTTAATCTTCCTTCCTAAATCAGTGGGCATCTTTAGCCAGAATTTTTCAGACATTTTCGTACCAGTGTAGCGCCTTCCTATCTTGGCCGCTATCCTCATGTAATCGTTCATGTATTTGACAATATCTTTGATATTGTCACATGATAGTCTTTCGAGATCTCTGAAAGCTTCATCCTGGATAGCAGTCGACCCTGTGGTGGGATCTTCTAGGGTAAATATTCTCCATATCTAGGATAGAATATTCTGAGTCCCCTCGCGCCCTTCTCCTATTGCGATTAGCCCTTGGTATTCCTCTCCATATTGCATTCGCCACTGGATCCATGTGAGTTTTTCTACCTCCCCAAGTAGATTTTCGATGTAGTCGAGCTTGTCCCATACATCTGTAAATCCCATACTCGCTACATGATCTTTTGTAATGGATTCCCACCTGGCAAATACATCGTCAAATAATCCCTACTGCTCCGGGATGACTAGGAGAGCTCCTCCGTTTTGCTGGGCTGAGGGAAAATTCCATATTTCATTATCTACTGCCCGCTTAAAAGTTCCTCGCTCATAGGCTTGGAATACAGGCTCTTGTCTTGACGTAGAGGGGGTGGATGCTGGCGGGTAGATGGGAGGTCCCATGGACGTGTCTATGGGGGGCCTGTAAGGTGAGGTCACGGTGCTCGAGTATAATGTTTCTGATAATCTCTTGAGCATAGGGTACTCTAGTTCTGGGTACTCAAGTTCCTCCCGTAGTTCTTCTTCATGTCCCAAGGCAACAATATTTGTCGGACATTCTACCTCTTGGTCCTCTTCTTCTGGGTATTGATCCCAGATTAGTTCATCATCATCTGGGTAGGAATCCCATATTGGCTCATCCTTTATGGGATACTCAAAAGCTCCTGCGTATACAAAGACTTCTTCTCAATACCTACTAAAATAAGTATCTTCCCAGTCATCAACTTCCTCCAATGAGGAATCCATGGACCAAGGTACAGAGGCCCCTGCGCGTGTATCCTCTACATGGACTCTCAAGGGATTCCCTTGACACTGGTCGGATCCTTCCTTCTGCATTGGGGAAGCTTCATCTGTCAGAAGTATAGCCAGTATGTGCCTGGAGTATAACTCTTCTTATCTTTGTCGCCATAACGGGGTGGCTCAACTTGCGGGGTAGCAGCATAGTTGTGCAAGCTCAACTTGGTTGGGTGTTCATCCCATTCAACATCAGAATTAGGTATATGGGGCTTACATACAGCTAGATCTTCCGAGACTCTTTGGATGAACCTTTTTATTTCCCCTGCTGGCATGACCTTCTTCAGTATTTTGTATCTAAGACATCTCTTTTGGGGTATTTTGAATAATGGAGTGGCTGAAGACATTCTCGTTTGCTCGTGTGTGCTTGCCGCCATTAGTTCCCCCTAACTTATCATTTTCTTCCTGCAGAATTGCGAACGGGTCCTAAAACACCCGCAAAGTGCCCTTGCCTTCCTTTGGCCTTTCAGAAGTGAGGTGCTGCAACCTGTCAATTAACAATTTGAACGAAGGAAGTGTCGGAGATGTGTTCTCCTTTGCTTGCTGTCCCCTGATTAGTTTTACCTCCTCCTGTATTTCCTTTAATTTTTTACTTATATCCCCTAGGAATTCTAAAGACCTTTCTTCTTTGTAATTTTGATTAGGAATCTGGGTCACTAAAGTGCGAAATTTCCCTTCTGTCAAAGGTTTGTACCCTAATACTATAGTGGTTAAATTAGTTAGAGCTATCCTTAGCTCAGAGACTTCTTTTTCTAGTCCCTCACACTTTTCAAGGATTTGTTTAAAATTTTCAAACTAACTCTAGAGGAAAGACATGCACGGTCATAAATTACAACAAGATTATTAGCTAATTGGTTGAGATTAACACTCTTTGTTAAGGTAAGGTCAAGGTATTCCAGGTTTACGGTTCGGGAATTGCTATACCATTCCTATATCGCTCTCTCCCAAGCTTCTGACATCTATGCTACCAGATTTACTACAAGCTTCTACCGGGCAGTTCCTATCCAGGTTTGGGCAAGGTAGTTCCTCACTAGGTTAGAACCTTCTAGGATCACACAGGTGTGCCCTTGGGCTTATTCACGGCCACACGCCTTACTGCCAAGTTAGGACCTGTTCTTTTTCCTATCAGTTCATCACCCAGAAAGCATAATACCCATAACCCTTGCCTGATTAGCATAATACCAAGCAAAAACATGATAGTTCATATGAAAGCATATAAATCGTAAGCTCAAAGGAGAACGTAAACAAGTATGCTAAAACAAATCCATCCCCTAACATTTCATACCTTAACCCGAAGCGTTCTACTCACAAGCCATATCTTCTTCAACTAGCTTTGATACCAAAGTTGGTCCCGGACGGAAATGAACAACGCAAAGAGAATAAGGAGAAAAGATTGGCAGAAACTCATAGATCACTCTGCGCTCTCATTAGCAAATTGCAATTAAACTTCAACTTCATCGATTCCCGACCACTTTGAGAGAAGATCGCTTTAGCCCATTTGAGGCGGCCTAGCCCAACAGCACAAGCCCCAATTAGTCCAAGAACGGACAAGCCCAGTTAGTCCAAGAATAGCCGATCTAGCCCAACAGCACAAGCCCCAGTTAGTCCAAGAACGCACTAGCCCAGTTAGTCCAAGAATAGCCGGCCCAGCCTAGACAAGGCCGTAGCTTAGGTGTAAAGTTACTCCTGCTTTTATAAAGCACCTTTTGTAAAGTAGCTTTATTAAAGTAGCTTTCGGTAGCTTTTGAAAAAGCTCCTTTGTAAAAAGCTACTTTTAAGAATGCAGATGCTAGCTTATTGCATCTGCTGGTGTAAGCTCCCCTTATAAAAGGGGGCGATATCCTTTGAAATAAGCAGAGTCGAGAGGTCGGGAATCGACTAAGTTGAAGTTCAATTGCAATTTGCTAACGAGAGTGCAGAGTGATCTGTGAGTTTCTGCCAATCTTTTCTCCTTCCTTCTTTGCATTGTTCGTTTCCATCCGGGACCAACTTTGGTATCAGAGCTAGTTGAAGAAGATATGGCTTGTGAGTAGAAAGCTTCGGGTTAAGGTATGAAAGGTTAGGGGATGGATTTGTTTTACCATACTTGTTTATGTTCTCCTTTGAGCTTACAATTTACATTCTTTCATATGAACTACTCTATTTCTGCTTGGTATTATGCTAATCAGGCAAGGGTTACGGGTATTATGCTTTATGGGTGACGAACTGATAGGAAAAAGAATAGGTCCTAACTTGGCAGTAAGGCGTGTGGCCGTGAGTAAGCCCAAGGGCACACCTGTGTGATCCTAGAAGGTTGTAACCTAGCGAGGAACTGCCTTGCCCAAACCTAGATAGGAACTGCCCGGTAGAAACTTGTAGTGAATCTGGTAGCATAGATGTCGAAAGCTTGGGAGAGAGCAATACAGGAATGGTATAGCAAATCCCGAACCGTAAACCTGGAATACCTTGACCTTACCTTAACAAAGAGTGTTAATCCCAACCAATTAGCCAATAATCTTGTTGTAATTTATGACCGTGTAAGCCTTTCCTCTAGAGTCAGTTTGAAAAATTTTAAACAAATTCTTGAAAAGTACGAGGACCTAGAAAAGGAAGTCATAGAACTAAGGCTAGCCCTGACTAATTTAACCACGGTATTATTAGAACACAAACCTTTGACAGAGAGGGAATTACGAACTCTAGCAACCCAGATTCCTAATCAACAAGAACACAAAGAGGAAAGACCCTTAGAATTCCTAGGGGATATAAGTGAAAAATTAAAAGAAATACAGGAGGAGGTAAAACTAATCAGGGGACCGCAAGCGAAGGAGAACACATCTCTGACACTTCCTTCGTTCAAATTGTTAATTGACAGGTTGCAGCACCTCACTTCTAAAAGGCCAAAGGAAGGCAAGGGAACTTTGCGGGTGTTTAAGGACCCGTTCGCAATTCTGCAGGAAGAAAATGACAAGTTAGGGGGAACCAAGGGCGGCAAGCACACAGGAGCAAACGACAACATCTTCAGCCACTCCATTATTCAAAAAACCCCAAAAGAGATGTCCTAGATACAAAATACTGAACAAGGTCATGCCAGCAGGGGAAATAAAAGGGTTCATCCAAAGAGTCTCGGAAGATCTAGCTGTACGAAAGCCCCATATACCTAATTCTGATGTTGAATGGGATGAACACCCAACCCAGTTGAGCTTCCACAACTATGCTGCTACCCCACAAGTTGAGCCACCCCGTTATAGCGACAAGGATGAAGAAGAGTTACGCTCCAGGCACATACTGGTAGTACTTCTGACAGATGAAGCTTCCCCAGTGCAGAAGGAAGGATCCGACCAATGTCTAGGGAATCCCTTGAGAGTCCATGTAGAGGATACACGCGCAGGGGCCTCTGTACCTCGGTCCATGGATTCCTCATCGGAGGACGTTGATGACTGGGAAGATACTTATTTCGGTAGGTATCGAGAAGTCTTTGTATATGCAGGAGCTTCTGAGTATCCCATAAAAGATGGGCCAATCTGGGATTCCTACCCAGATGATGATGAACCAATTTGGGATCAGTACCCAGAAGATGAGGACCAAGAGGGAGAATGTCGGACAAATATTGTTGCCATGGGACATGAAGAAGAACTATGGGAGGAACTTGAGTACCCAGAACTGGAGTACCATATGCTCAAGAGATTATCAGAAACATTATACTCGAGCACCGTGACCTCACCTTATAGGCCCCCCGTAGAAACGTCCATGGGACCTCCCAGCTACCCGCTAGCATCCACCCCCTCTACGTCAAGACAGGAGCCTGTATTCCAAGGCTATGAGCGGGGAACTTTTAAGCGGGCAGCAAATAATGAAATGTGGAATTTTCTCTCAGCCCAGCAAAACGGAGGAGCTCTCCTAGTCATCCCAGTGCAGTTGGGATTGTTTGACGATGTATTTGCCAGGTGGGAATCCATTACAAAAAATCATGTAGCGAGTATGGGATTTACAGATGTATGGGACAAGCTGGACTACATCGAAAATCTACTTGGGGAGGTAGAAAAACTCACATGGATCCAGTGGCAAATGCAATATGGAGAGGAATAACAAGGGCTAATCGCAATAGGAGAAGGGCGCGAGGGGACTGCTATCCAGGATGAAGCTTACAGGGATCTCGAAAGACTATCATACGACAATATCAAAGATATTGTCAAATACATGAAGCAGTAGTAGCAGCAGCTTTAGAGGAGCTGGACTTGGAAGAAGACAAATACCTCGAGGCAATCCCAAGCGAGGCAATCCTGCTATTCCATGAAAAACCAGAGTCCAAGTCGGAATTAGTCGACCATTCTACCAGACAGACACTATGCCCTCACACCTCTGCCACTAACCCTCCTGATACCCATTAGGCCCATGACTAAACAGGGCGGCTCCTCAACAGAAGCATGGTGGAGAGTAGATCGCTTCAGCCCATTTGAGGCGGCCCAGCCCAACCTTAAACAAGTATGCTAAAACAAATCCATCCCCTAACCTTTAATGCCTTAACCTGAAGCTTTCTACTCACAAGCCATATCTTCTTCACCCAGCTCTGATACCAAAGTTGGTCCGCTGGTGGGGCAGAAAAGAACTGGTCTGTTTTTGCTTGGTATTATGCTAATCAGGCAAGTATGCTAAAATAACGCAAAGAGAATAAGGAGAATAGATTGGCAGAAACTCACAGATCACTTTGCACTCTCATTAGCAAATTACAATTAAACTTCAACTTCGTCAATTCCCGACCTCTGTTTTTTTTTTTCAAAGGATATCACCCCCTTTTATAAGGGGAGCTTACACCAGTAGATGTGATAAGCTCGCATCTGCTTTATTAAAATAGCTTTCTACAAAGGCGCTTTTAAAAGATGCCAAAAGCTACTTTAATAAAGCTACTTTATAAAAGGCACTTTATAAAAAGCTGCAATAACTTTACACCTATCCTACAGCCTCGTCTGGGCTTGGCTGGCTATTCTTGGACTTTTTGGGCTTGAGCTGTGTTGGGCGACTTTCTGGGCTTGACTTTGAGCTGTGCTGTTGGGCTGGGCCGCCTCAAATGTGCTGAAGTGATCGACTCTCCACCACGCTTTTGTTGCGGAGCCGCCCAGGATAGTCGTGAACCAAATGCTGGTATCAAAGCTAGTTGAAGAAGATATGGCTTGTGAGTAGAAAGCATCGGGTTAAGGTATGAAAGGTTAGGGGAAGCATTTGTTTTAGCATACTTGTTTATGTTCTCCTTCAAGCTTACGATTTGCATGCTTTCATATGAACTATCATGTTTCTACTTGGTATTATGCTAATTAGGCAAGGGTTATGGGTATTATGCTTTCTGGGTGATGAACTGATAGCAAAAAGAATAGGTCCTAACTTGGCAGTAAGGCATGTGGCCTTGAGTACGCCCAAAGGCACACCTGTGTGATCCTAGAAGTTTCTAACCTAGCAAGGAACTGCCTTGCCCGAACCTGGATAGGAACTACCCGGTAGAAACTTGTAGTAAATTTGGTAGCATAGATGTCGAAAGCTTGGGAGAGAGCGATACAGGAATGGTATAGCAATTCCCGAACCGTAAACCTGGAATACCTTGACCTTACCTTTACAAAGAGTGTTAATCTCAACCAATTAGCTAATTATCCAAGTACTGTCTCAACATAATCCCTGAATACATGATGACTGATTATAGGAAGGTAGAAAGTACCAACCGGTATCATAGGATCCCTGAGGAAATCTATGTAGAGGATACACACCCAGGGGCCTCTGTACCTCGGTCCATAGATCCTTCCTCGGAGGAAAATGATGACTTGGTGGAAACTTATTTTGGGAACCTACAGGAAGACGACTTTGTTTGCACAAGAGTTTTGGATTACCTCATACATGATGACCCAATCTGGGATCAGTACCCAGAAGAAGAGGACCAAGAGGGACAATGTCCGACAAATATTGTTGCCCTGGGACTTGAAGAAGAACTACGGGAGGAACTTGAGTACCCAGAACTGGAGTACCCTATGCTCAAGAGATTATCAGAAACATTATACTCGAGCACCGTGACCTCACCTTACAGGCCCCCCGTAGACACATCCATGGGGCCTCCCAGCTACCCGCCAGCATCCACCCCCTCTACGTCAAGACAGGAGCCTGTATTCCAAGGCTATGAGCGGGGAACTTTTAAGCGGGCAACAAATAATGAAATGTGGAATTTGCTCTTAGCCCAGCAAAATGGAGGAGCTCTCCTAGTCATCCCAGAGCAGTTGGGATTATTTGACGATGTATTTTCCAGGTGGGAATCCATTCCAAAAAATCATGTAGCGAGTATGGGATTTATAGATGTACGGGACAAGCTCGACTACATCGAAAATCTACTTAGGGAGGTAGAAAAACTCACATGGATCCAGTGGCGAATGCAATATGGAGAGGAATACTAAGGGCTAATCGCAACAGGAGAAGGGTGCGAGGGGACTCACAATATTCTGTCCCAGATACGGAGAATATTTACCCTGGAAGATCCCACCACAGGATCGACTGCTATCCAGGATGAAGCTTACAGGGATCTCGAAAGACTATCATACGACAATATCAAAGATATTGTCAAATACATGAATGATTATATGAGGATAGCAGCCAAGACAGGAAGGCTCTACACTGGCACGGAACTGTTTGAAAAATTCTGTCTCAAGATACCCACAGATTTAGGGAGAAAAATTAAGGCATTATTCGACTAGAAGTATTCAGGGGTGCAGGTAGGAGTCTTACCCAGTGTTCTCTTTGCATACAAGTTCCTGGAGGCGGAATACAAGGACGCAGCATTTAGGAGATCCTTGAAGGATTTATCCTTTTGTAGCAAGATACTTATCCCGGGCTACTACAAGAAGGAAAAGAAGTACGGGATAAGGCGCTCCACTACATACAGAGGAAAACCCCATGAAACGCACATCCGGATAGAGAAGAAGAAGCATCTCATTCGGAATCGCAAGTGCAAATGCTTCCTCTGTGGGCAAGAAGGGCATTTCGCCAGGGAATGCCCAAATGATAAAAGAAATGTCCGGGGGATGGCTATCGTGGAACAACTGACCCTCCCTACAGATTATGATGTTCTATCTGTGCAGGAAGGAGAAGCACAAAGCGACGCCATCTTCAGTGTTTCCGAAGGGGAGGACGTAGCACTAGAGCAAGTACTACAAGCGATAATCCCCAGCGAGGCAATCCTGCTATTCCAAGAAAGACCTGGACCCAAGTTGGAATTAGCCGACAATTTTACCAGACGGATACTGTGCACCTTTGCCATTAACCCTCCTGATACCCATTAGGCCCACGATTATCCTGGGCGGCTCCTCAACAGAAGCGTGGTGGAGAGTAGATCTCTTCAGCCCATTTGAGGTGGCCCAGCCCAACAACACAGCTCACAGTCAAGCCCAGAAAGTCGCCCAACACAGCTCATGCCCAGAAAGTCCAAGAATAGCCAGCCCATCCCAAACGAGGCCGTAGCATAGGTGTAAACTTATCGTAGCTTTTTATAAAGCGCCTTTTGTAAAGTAGCTTTATTAAAGTAGCTAAAACAAATCCATCCCCTAACCTTTCATACCTTAACCCAAAGCTTTCTACTCACAAGCCATATCTTCTTCAACTAGCTCTGATACCAAAGTTGGTCCGCTGGTGGGGCAGAACAGAACTACTCTGTTTCTGCTTGGTATTATGCTAATTAGGCAAGGGTTACAGGTATTATGCTTTCTGGGTGACGAACTGATAGGAAAAAGAGCAGGTCCTTACTTGGTAGTAAGGTGTGTGGCCGTGAGTAAGCCCAAGGGCACACCTGTGTGATCCAAGACGGTTCTAACCTAGCGAGGAACTACCTTGCCCAAACCTGGATAGGAACTGTCCGGCAGAAACTTGTAGTAAATCTGGTAGCATAGATATCGGAAGCTTGGGAGAGTGCGATACTGGAATGCTATAGCAATTCCCGAACCGTAAACCTGGAATACCTTGACCTTACCTTTACAAAGAGTGTTAATCTCAACCAATTAGCTAATTATCCAAGTACTGTCTCAGCATAATCCCTGAATACATGATGACTGTTTATAGGAAGGTAGAAAGTACCAACCGGTATCATAGGATCCATGAGGAAATCTCTATGGAGGATACATGCCCAGGGGCCTCTATACCTCGGTCCATAGGTCCTTCCTCGGAGGAAAATGATGACTGGGTGGAAACTTATTTTGGGGACCTACAGGAAGATGACTTTGTTTGCACAAGAGTTGTGGATTACCCCATACAGGATAAACCAATCTGGGATCAGTACCCGAATGACGAGTTGATCGGGGATTGCTACCCAGACGAAGGCTCAGACTGTCTTAACAATATACAGGTGGACACTACTTCTGAAGCAGAAGGGCCCCCTGATGAACCAGAAAATTCAATCGTAATGCTGGGAGGGATTGAAGGCGGGTATCGCCCTCAGGTCAAATTGCCTGATGAACAGATGAGCTGCTTGCAGGATTGGCAGCACAATGACTTCGTACAGCCACAATGTGAAAGCTGCTCCTGCTGTAGAAGGAAGTCTTTACAAAGGGCACGGATCCACTGTAGTAAGTGTAAGGTAACAGCTTGCAATCTCTGTGGCCCTTGCTACTTTAAAAGGCAGGTTCCAGTAGCTCCGGCGACGCCGGCTCCATTCTTCCTACAATAGCTAACAAAAGAACAACAATATTACATCTCTTGGTGTGAGGGAGAAATCGAGCGGCTAAAGAGGGAGGTTGAGCATTTCAAGAAAGAACTGCGAGAACTGGAATTGCGAAAGGAACTCCAGCACGATCAAAGGGAACTGGAAGCAGCGGAGCTGGAAAAGGTGAAAGGAAAAGCAATATGCTTGGAGGACGAAAATACTAACATTTTGATGCAGGAACAAGTTTTCAAAGCCTCCACGGGAGAGCAAAGGGAAGCTCAACAACAAACGGGCCCAAGGATGGTCAAGAATATGTTATACAACATGCAGGTTGAGTTTGACATTCCTGGACTTCCCAGATTCTGAGTCCGTACAATACTGGACACGGGGGCAACGACATGCTATGTAGATGAGGCATCCATCCCTAAGGGGGCCATCAAGAAGAACTGTGTTATAGTGCACTTCAGCGCGATCAACTCCCGTCAAACAGCGGAGAAGCGCCTAAAGCAAGGAAAAATGTACATTGGGGACAAAACTTTTCGAATCCCCTACACCTACAGCTTCCGAATGGAGCTAGGCGATGGCATCCAAATGATTATTGGATGCAATTTCATATGAGCTATGCAAGGAGGAGTGCGCATAGAAGGTAGTATGGTTACCTTTTAAAAAAACCTAACTACCATTAACACTACACCTGCAGCAGTAGTAGAAGCAGCTTTAGAGGAGCTGGACTTGGAAGAAGACGAATACCTCGACATCAAGGAGTCAGTCTACTACAACCTGGAAAAAGGAAGGGAGTCCTTCCGGAGGAAATTCGAGCATTTATTGCAAAGGCTGAAGAAGGCGGGATACATTGGTGAAGATCCTTTACGACACTGGACCAAGAACCAGATAGTGTGTCGGCTTGATATTAAAAACCAGGACTTCACAATCACTGATAAGCACCTAAAACATGTTACTCCACATTTACATGATGCTTTTAAAAGGCATGTGCAGGCGTTACTTGAGCTTGGTGTAATCAGGCGCAACAAAAGCAGACATCGGATGACGGCTATCATAGTAAACTCTAGAACAAGCGTCGACCCAAGAACGGGGCAGGAAGTCAAGGGGAAGGAAAGGATGGTCTTTAACTATAAAAGACTAAATGATGTCACTAATAAAAACCAGTATAGCCTTCCGGCGATCAACACAATATTGCGGATAGTTAGCAATAGCAAGGTCTTCTCCAAATTCAATCTCAAAAGCGGCTTCCATCAAGTAGCGATGCATCCTGAGTCCATAGGATGGACCGCCTTCTGGGTACTAGAAGGTCTGTTCGAGTGGCTGGTTATGCCTTTTGGGCTAAAGAACGCACCAGCTGTGTTCCAAAGGAAGATGGATGCTTGTTTTCAAGGTACTGAATAATTTATTGCCGTTTACATTGACGACATTCTAGTCTTCTGAGACACGGAGGAGCAGCACGCAAGGCACCTGGAGGTGATGCTGCAAATTTGTGAAACAAATGGCCTGATCCTTAGCCCGACGAAAATGAAAATTGTTGTCTCGAATGTCTAATTCCTGGGAGCCGTGATTGGAAATCAAAAGGTAAAGCTACAACCCCACATTATCAAGCGTGTTGCTGACTTCCAGGAGCAAGAGCTGACAACCTTGAAGGGGCTTAGGTTGTGGCTCGGAATTCTAAATTACGCCAGGAGCTATATCCCAAATGTAGGGAAGCTTCTTGGGCCTCTATACACCAAAACAAGCCCAACGGGTGAAAGAAGGTGGAATGAGCAGGACTGGGAATTAGTAAAACCGATAAAGCATCTTTTTCAGGCACTACCAGACCTGGTGGTACCCCTAGAAGGCAGCTACTTGATCCTTGAGGTAGACGGCTGTATGGAAGGATGGGGAGGCGTCTGTAAGTGGAAGTCCCAGAAGTATGACCCAAAGTCCACCGAGCGGATATGTCCCTATGCAAGTGGGAAATTAAACCCACCAAAATCCGCGATTGATGCAGAAATCCATGTAGTAATGAAATCGCTGGAGGCGCTCAAGATCTACTACCTTGACAAGGAGGAGCATCTCATTAGAATAGACTGCCAGGCGATTATCAGTTTTTTTAGAAATCCACAAACAATAAGCCATCCAGGGTCAGGTGGCTGGCCTTTGCGGACTACATCACCGGGACCGGAGTCATGATCCAGTTTGAGCATATAGACGGAAAGGACAACTAGTTCGCTGATGCACTTTCCTGATTAATTAACAGTGTTCTAATTTCAGGATGGCCGATGGAGGCCGAGCAAGAAAAGCTGAGTCTCGCCGCTATCGCCCTTCAGGAAGTCAAAGCAGCAAGCACAAAGGGGTGCAGGAACAGATGATGAACATGATAACCCTACTATGCGCTATGCTCAGCTCATCAGACTATACGCATCCACACCAGCGCCAATCGACATCCGCAACTCCATCGGGGAAGATCTCTGAAACCTTGAGCAACAGGTTGCTCAGGCGGCTATCACAGCCCTCCTCCAACTACGGGAGCTTCACTCCCTGAAGACTGCGGAGTGTCTGCATCTCAGCCAGACTGACACCTTCTGGACCCAGTGGTTCCCCGCTGTCAAGCATATTGATGAACAGCTAAATCGAGCCGTTTCTCTTACCATATCCTCGACTCAGCTCAGTTGACCCCTCAACAGAAGCGTGGTGGAGAGTAGATCGTTTCAGCCCATTTGAGGCGGCCCAGCCCAACAGCACAAGCCCAGTGAGTCCAAGAATAGCCGGCACGGCCCAGCCCAGACAAGGTCGTAGCTTAGGTGTAAAGTTAGTGCAGCTTTGTAAGTTAGTGCAGCTTTTTATAAACTGCTACTGCTACTTCTACTACTACTATTGCCGCTACTACAACAACAACTACTCCTACTACTACTCCTCCTACTACTACTACGACTACAACTAGTCCTATTACTACCACAACGTCTACTACTAGTAGTGCTACTACTACAGCTTGTACTACGACTACTACTACTGCTACTACTACAACTAATACTACTACTATAACTACTACTACTACTACGGCTCATACTACTACTACCACTACCACTACTACTATTACTTATACAACTAAAACTTCTACTATAACTACAACTACTACTACGGCTCATACTACTACTACTATCACCACCACTACTACTACCACTACTACTACTACCACCACTACTACTACTACCACCACCACCACTACTACTACTACTACTATGACATCTACTTCATGTACAATTGCTACTACTATTATTCCTCCTACTTCTACTATTGGTACTACTACTGCCACTACTACTACTACTACTCCTGCTTCTACTATTGGTACTACTACTACTACTACTACTTCTACTCCTACTACTTCTCCTACTACACCTACAGCCACTACTACTTATACTACTACTATTATAGCTACTACTACTAACACTGCAACTAATCCTAATAATCCTACTACTACTGCTACTACCACTACTATTACCACTACAACTACTACCACTACTATTACCACTACAACTACTCCTAACACTACTGTTGCTGCTGGCACTCCAACAACTACAACTGTTGTTGCTATTCCAATGTCTAGTCCTACTGCTGCAAACAACTGCTACTCCTACTCCTACTAGTCCAACTCCTCCTACTACTACTATTCTTACAGCTTCTACAACCCATATGTCTACTACTACTAGTCCTACTGCTACTCCTACTCCCACTCCTACTACTAGTACTATTGCTACTACTACAACTACAACTATTACTGCTATTACCACTACTATTACTAATACTACGCCAACTTGAACAATAACAACAACTAATACTCCATCTCCAATTCCAACTCCAACTATCACTCCTAATACCACTACTACTATTGCTGCTTCAACTAATGTTGCTACTACGACTACTACTACTACTACTACCACAATTGCCACTACCAATACTCCAACTAGTGCTACTCCTGCTACTCCAACTCCAACCCCTATCACTACTGCTGTTGCCACTAGTAGTACTATTACAACTACAATAGATACTACTACTACTAATACTAATACTACCACCACCACCACTACTACTACAACAACTACTACTACTTCTGCTACTACCTCAACTGCTACTACTACTGCTACTACTACTACCACCACCACCACTACTGCTACTACTGCTACTACTACTAATATTACTACTGATCTTGCTGCTTCTGCTACTACTATTCCTACTACTACTGCTGCTGTTCTTGCTATTATTGCTACTACCACTACTATTACTACTACTACTTTTCCTACTACTTCTACTACTATTAATAGTACTACTGCAACTATACAGTTGCATCTTCAGCGACTAATACTACTACCAAGTCTGCTACTTTCACCACAACAACTACTGCTACTACTATTACAGTTACTACACTTACTACTATTGCAACTATTACTTCTATCATTACCGCCACAACTACTGCTGCTGCTACTACTACTGCTGCTACTGTTGCTACCACTACTGCTACTACTGCTACTATTACTATTGCTATTGCTAATTCTCTCCTCCGACTAATACATTAGCTACTAGTACTGTTGCTATGGCGACTACTGCTACTACTGCTACAACTGCTACCACTATTTCCACTACTCTCACATTTACTACAGCTACTACAAATACTACTACTAGTACTTCTACTTCTACTACTACTACAAGAACAAATACTACTACTACTACTACTAGTTCTATGACTGCAATGACAAATACTACTTCTACTACTGCTACTACTACTACTTCTACTACTACTACTTCTACTACTACTCCTAGTACTGCAACTGCTACTGCAGCCACTACTACTATTACTAAACTACTACTACTACTATGACTACTACTATTGCTATTGCAACTGCTACTACTATTGCTACTACTTAAATTACTACTACTACTACTGCTACGACGACTACTACTACTACTATTACAACTACTTCTACTCCAACAACTACAGCGATTGCAGCAGCCGTTTCTTCTTCTACTACTACTGTTACTACTACTACAACTACTACTCTTGCTGCTACAGCTACTACTACTACCAATACTACTACAACTACTACTATGACTGTTGCTGCTGCTATTGCGGCTTCCGCTACTAATAATACTACACCTTCTTCTTCTCCTACTAATACTACTACTGCAAGTACAACTACTGCTACTACTGCAACTAGTACTACTACTACATCTACTACTACTACCACTACTACTACTACTTCTACTTTTACAATTACTACAAGTACTATAATTGCTACTGCTGCTAATAGTACAACTACTTAAAGTACTACTACTACTACCGCTACTACTACTACTACTACTACTACTACTACGATGATGACTACTACTACTGCTACTACTACTACTATTACTTTTACAACTACTATATCTACTACAATTGCTCCCACTTTACTAGTACTAATACCGTAAATACTACTTCTACTACTGCTAATACAACAACTTCTACTACTATAGCTACTACTACAACTAGAACAATAATTATTGCAACAACTAGTGCTACTGCTACTACTCTGGATACTACTACTCTAGTACTACTGCTACTACTATTACTCATACTAGTTTTACTACTGCTACTACTATAGCTACTACAACAACAACAACTACTACTGCTTCTTCTACTACTACTACTACTTCTACTACTACTGCTACTACTACTATGGCTACTAATAATACTTCTACTACTCCAACTAATACTACTATTGTTGTTGTTGTTGTCATTGCTACTACTACTACTACTATTGTTATTATTATTGTTGTTGCTACCACTACGACTACTACTACGACTTCTTCTACTACTATTACTACTATTACTACTACTATTGCTACTGCACTTCTATTGCTTCTATTCCTATTGTTACTACTACTACCACTACCGTTGCTGCTGCTACTGCTAATACTATTACTACTACTGCTACTATTACTATTACAACTAATGAGGCAACTGATGCTTCTACTACTACTATTACTACTATTACTACAACTTCTACAACTACTTTTACAACTATTGCTATCATTAGTACTACAACTATAACTATAACTACTACGACTACTACTACTACTTCTCTTTCAATCACAACTACTACTACCTCTCCTACTACTATTACTACTGCTACTACTACTACAACAACAACTACTACTGCCGCTACTACTACTACTACAATTACTACTATGTCTACTACTGCTACTGCTACTACTACTACTTCTACTACTTCTGCTACTACTACTCACCCTACTACTACTATTACTACTACTACTACTTTGATTACTACAGCTACTACTACTACTGCTACTACTACCCCAACTACTACGACTACTACATCCATTACTCGTAATACTACTAGTGCTACTATGACAACTATTGATAATACTAGTACTGCTACTATGGCAACTACTGCTAAAACTACTACTACTACAACAACTATTGGAACTGCTACTGCTATAATAGCTGCAACTGCTACTGCTACTCCTACTACTACTACTACTACTACAGCAACTATTGGTACTACAACAACAACTACTACCACTTCAACCACTATTACTACTACCTATATTGCTACTACTACTTCTACTACCACTACTACTATTACTGCTACTACTATGTCTTCTCCTCCTACTGCTACTTCTGCTACTACTACTTTAACAACCACTAATATTATTTGCGCTACAACTAATGCTACTCCAATGACTACTCCTACAACTACTACAATTGTTACTACTACTGCTACTACTACTTATTCGACTAATACTACTACTTCTACTTTTGCTACTACTGCGACTACTACTGCTTCTACTTTTACTACTGCTTCTGCTACTACTACAACTCCTGCTACTACAACTTCTACTACTACTACGGCTACTACTACTGCTAATAGTAATGCTATTGCTACTACTACTGTTATTACTATTACTATTGTTGCTGCTAATGCTACTGCAATTACTATCACTACTACTACTTCTATTACTACTGCTACTGCTACTTTTGCTACTATTATGACTACTCGAACTGATACTACTGCTCCTACAACAACAACAACTCCAACTACTAGTCGTATTAATACTACTACTAAAAACACTCCCACTACTACTACAACTGCGATAGCTGCTGTTGCTATAGCTACTACTATCGCTACCACTGCAACTACTAGAAGTACTACTACTACTTCTACAACTGCAGCTACTCCGACTGCTATTGCCACTACTACTACTTCTACTACTGCTACTACTACTGCTACTACTGCTGCTGCTCCTAATATGACTTCCACTAAAACTACTACAACTACTACTACAACTATTACTACTACTGCTACTACAATTGCAGCTATTACCACCACGACTACTACTACTACTAATACTACTACAACAACTATTGCTGCTGCTGCTATTGTTCCTGCTGCTGCTACTAATACAACTACTACTAGAGCAACTACAACTATTGCTGCTACTACTTTGACTACTACTTCTGCTACTACTACTGCTGCTACTACTACAAGTACTGCTACTACTACTACACTATTACTATTACAACTATTAATACTCTACTACTATTGCTGCTACTACAACTACTCCTATTGCTATAACTACAACGACTACTACTTCTTCTTCTACTACTACTACTACTATTACTGAAACTACTACAACTGCTACTTCTACTACTACTACCTCTACTATAATTGCAACAACTGCTACTGCTTCTGTTGCTACTCCTACTACTCCTATTACTCCTACTACTACTACAGCTACTGCTCCTACTACTACTATGCCTACACCTACTCCTCCTCCTCCTTCTCCTCCTCCTACTAATACTACTACTGCTGCTGCTATTACTACTACTTCCACTTTGACTACTACTACTACTATTGCTACTAGTACTACCACCACCACCACCACTACTACAACAACTACTACTGCTACTATGGCTACTAATACTACTGCCGATACTAATTCTGCTCCTAGTTGACTACTACAACTACTTCTACTACTACTAATACTACTACTACTACTACTACTATAACTCCTAATACAAGTACAACTCCTAGGACTACTGCCACTATGACCATTACTACTACTAGAACAATAATAACGACAACAACAACAACTACTGCTAGTACTATTTACTATTATTGCTGCTACTAATACTACTGCGGCTACTCCTACGACTACTACTACTACTACTGCTACTAGTACTACTACTACTACTACTGCAACTTCTACTAGTTGTGCAAATAATACTACTGCAACTACTACTATGGCTACTACTACCACTACTCCTACTACCACTATTACAACACCACTACTATTACTACTGCAACTACTAATTCTACTACTGCTACTACTGGTAGTACCACTACTACAAGTTCTACAACTACTGCTCCTACTACTTCTGCTGCTACCGCTACTTCTACTACTACTACTACTTGTACTTCTACTGCTACTGTTACTACTACTGTTACTACTACTACTACAGCTAGTTCTACTACTAGTACCACTGCCACTTCTAGTATTACTGCTACTACTACTACTAATACTTCTGCTACTGCTAATGCTATTATTATTACTACTATTGCTCCTTTAACTACTACTACTACTCCTACTACTACTTCTACTGCTATTACTGCTACACTGCTACTAGTACTACTACTACTACTACTACTACTACTACTACTACTACTACTATTACTACTACTACTACTATTATTGCTACTACTTCTACTACTGCTACTACTACTACTACTAGTACTACTAATACTACTCCTACTACTACTTCCGCTATGACCACTACTACTACTAGTACCACCATGACTACTACTACTGCTGCTGCTACAGCTTCTACCGTTACTGCTACTACTGCTACTACTATTTCAACTGCTACTACTACTACTGCAGCCGCTATTGATGCTATAACTGCAACAACTAGTCCTACTACTACTACTCTTGCTACTTCTGCTAATACTGCCACTATAACAACTACTTCTAATGCTACTACTGCAGCTACTACAACTACCTCTGCAGAGACTGCTACTACTACTACTACTGCTGCTATTGCTGTTGTTGTTGCTGTTGCTGTTGCTAATACAACTACTCCTTAAGGTTCTCCTATGAATACTATAGCTACAACTACGACTACTGCTACTACAACTACGACTACCGCTGCATCTGCTAATGCTATTACTGCTGCTGCTACAACTGCTACTAATACTACCACTACTATGACTACTACTACTACTATAGCCACTACTACGATTGCTACTTCTAGTGGTACTACTGCTACTGCTACTACTACTACTACTACAACAACTACTACTACTACGGCTACTACTACTCATACTACTACAACAACTGCTACTACTACTTCAACTGCTACTACTACTACTACAGTTGCTACTGATGCTACTAATCGAACTACTATACCTACTACTGCAACAACTAGTGACATTGCTACTACTCGGGCTACTATGCTACTACTGCCGCTGTTGCTACTTGTACTACTACGACTACTAGTACTGGTGCCACTACAACTACTGCTATAGTTGTTATTGTTTTTGTTGCTACCACTACTACTACTATTATGACTTCTCCAACTACAATTACTACTGCTACTATTTCTACTACAACTACTACTTCTAGCACTACTACTACTACTCCTGCTACAGCTAACACTATTACTGCCACAACTGCTACGACTGCCACTATTGCTAATGCTCCTATTACTATTACAACTACTGCTACTACTGTTACTTCTACTGCCATTATTACTATACTATTACTACTACTACAACTACTGTTACAAGTTCCACTACTACTACTACGACTACCATAACTACTACTACTACTACTACTTCCCCTACAATAACAAATACTAGTACTTCTCCTACTACTCCTGCTGCTACTACTACTACTACTACTACAACTAATGCTATTGCTAGTACTACTACTATTATTGCTACTACTTCTACTACATGTTAGTACCGCTACTCATGCTACTATTACTACTACTACTACTACTACTACTACTTCTGCTGCCACGACTACTGCGACTATTACTACTCCTCCTACTACTGCTGCTTATATTGCTACTACTACGTCTATTACTATAGCTACTACTACTACTACTACTCCTAATACTACTTTTGCTACTATGGCAATAATTGCTACTACCAATACCACTATCGCCACTACTATTCCTAATACTATAACTGAAGATACTGTTACTACCATTACTACTACTACTGCCAATACTTATTCAATTGCTACTACTCTATTGCAGCTACTACTGATGCTACTACCTCAACTGCAACAACTAGTACTTTAACAACTATTGCTACTGCTACTACTCTTGCTACAACAACAACTACTACAGCTGCAGCTACTTCTACTGCTAGTACTACTACTGCTACTACTACAGCAACTACAACTACTACTACTACTACTACTACAACTGTTGCTGTCGCTACTACCTCTACTGAGACTGCTACGACTAATACTATTTGTGTTGCGATTGATGTTGCTGCTACTAATACTACTACTCCTTCTTCACCAGCTAATACTACTGCTACAACTAATACTACTGCTACTACTACTACAACTACTACTATGACTATTACTACTATTGATATTACTGCTACTACTACTATAGCTACTACTAGTACTGCCACTACTATTTCCACTACTGCTACTAGTACTACTACTACTACTACTTCTACTACTAGTACTACTACTACTACTACTCCCCCTCTTATAACTACTACTACTACGGCTACTGCTTCTACCCTTACTACTACTACTGCCACTACAACTTCAATTGCTACTACTACTACTGCAGTTGCTATTGATACTACTATTGCAACAACTAGTACTACTACTACTACTCTTGCTACCACTACTACTACTGTTGATGCTGCTACCACTACAACTTGCACTACTACTCCTATTACTACTACCACTACAACAACAACTACAAGTACTACTGCTGCTGCTGCTACTACTACTACCACTGTTGTTGTTGTTGCTGTTTCTCCCACTACTACTACTACTGCTGCTGCTACTACATAAACTGCTACTACTACTGCAGTTGCTACTGTTGCACCTACTCTACTACTACAACTACTACTGCAACATCTAGTGCTACTGCTACTACCCGTGCTACTATCCTACTACTACTAGTACTACTACTACTAGTACTACTACTACTATACTACTATTTTTGCTACTACTTCTACTACTACTATGAGTAATACTCCTACAACTACTACTACTTCTACTACTGCAAATATTACTATGACTGCTACTAAAAGTAGTAGTACTACTACTACTCTGACTGTGACTACCACAACTACTACAACTACTACTCTTACTGATAGTATTACAACTACTAACACAAAAATAAAAACAACAACAACAACAACAACAACTACTACTACTACTCTAAGGACTTTTACTATCGCTACTGCTACTCCAACTACTACTAAAACAATGACTTACTATTCCTACAACTACTACTACTATTCCTTTTGCTGCTACTATTTGTACAACTACTCCCACAACTACCACTACTACTACTACTACCTCTACTACAACAACAACAACAACAACAACAACAACAACAACTACTACTACTACTACTACTACTTCTACTTCTACTACTAATACTACTACTTCTACTAGTAGTACAACTACCACTACTAATGCTACAACTACTACTCCTGTTGCTGCTACTACTATTGCGACTATTGCTATTGCTACTACAACTACTACTCCAATTTCTACTACTATTGCTGCTACTACTACTACTACCGCTAAAATAGCAGCTACTACTACTCTTTCTGCTACTGCTACAGCTTCTACTCCTCCTACTACTAATAGGGCTACTACCCCTACTACTATTACCACTACTACATACTAGTACTACCACTGCTGCTACTACTACTGCTGCTGCTGCTACTACCACAACTAATACTACTATAACTAGTACTTCTATTGCCGCAATTGTTGTTGTTGCTGCTACTACTACTACCACCTCTCCTATAACTACTTCTATTGCTACTACTATGACTATTAGTACTACTACTCCTACTTCTGCCACTACTACAACTGCTACCACTATCGCCACTACTGCTACTACTACTACTACTACTACTACTACTACTACTACTACTACTACTACTACTACTAAAACTGCTATGCTACGACTCTTACTACAGCTACTGCTACTTCTGCATCATCTTTTACTACTACTCCTACTACTACAACTACTACTGCTACTACTGCTACTACTAGTGCTACCGCTACTACACTTGCTGCTACTACTACAACAACTACTGCTACTACTACAACAACTACTGCTACTACAGCTATTGCAACTATTGCTATAGTGGCTACTCCTACTGGTACTCCTGCAACTACTACTACTACTGCTACTACAACAACAACTACTAAAAACACTACAACAACTAAAACTACTACCATAACACTACTATTACCAAAACTATTTGTACTAATATTATTAGTAATACTACTACTACTACTTACTACTACTACTACTACTATTACTACTACTACTACAACTTCTGCTACAATTGCTACTACAATAGCTACTATTCCTACTACTTCGGCTACAATAGCTACTACTACTACAACTTCTACAACTACTAGTACTACCGCTGGTACTACTACTACTTCTCCTACTATTACAACTTCTTCTACTACTACAGCTACTATAAATACAAGTTTTACTACTACTATTATTACTGCTATAATAACTACTCCTACTGCTACTACTACAACTACTGCTACTACTCCCGCTATTACTACTACAACTGTTGTTGCCGCTACCACTACTACTACCACGACAATTGCTGCTACTACTGCTTCTGCTACTGCCAGTACTACTACTGCTACTCCTCCTCCTACTACTACTACTACTACTACCAATATGCCTACTACTATTACTACTACTACCACTCCTCCTATTTATTCTATTACTACTACTAGTACAACAATAGCAACTACTACTACAACTACTACAGCAACTACTTCTTTTGCTATTACTAATACTACAAAAACTACTGCAACAACTTCTGCTGCTATTACTACTACTAGGGCAATTACGAGTACTACTACTACTACCACCACCACCACTACTACTACCACTACTACTACAATTTTTAGTGCTACTTCTACATCTGCTACTATTGCTGCTGCTAATACTAGTAGTATTATTGCAATTATTGCTACTTCTACTACTAGTCCTATATCTACTGCTACTGCTACTACTATTCCTACTATTAGTCTTATTGCTACTACCACTACTTCCATTACTAGTGCCACTACTACTACTCCTACTCTTACGAAATACTACTACTACTACCTCCACTCTAACAATTATAGTCTCTGTGGTTGCTACTGCTACTACAACTACAACCACCATGACTACTGCTACTATTATTGCTACTATTACTGTTGCTACCACTACTACTATAACTGATGCTCTTCCAGCTGATGCTACCTATACCGCTACTAATATTACTACTACTAAGACAACAACCAATAATACTACTGCTGCTACTGCTGTTGCTGCTTCGGTTGCCGTTGCTACTACTAATACTACTACTACTTCTACTTCTCCTATTGATACCACTCAGCAACAACTACTGTTGCTATTACTATACTGACTACTACTACAACTTCTACTAATACCACTACTATAACAACTACTAATACCACTACTACTACTACTATACTAATACTACTACTACTACTACTACTACAACTGCAACTACTACTACTACTACTACTACTACTATTACTACTACTACTACAACAACAACAACTACTAGTACTAGTACTACTACTACTACCATTACTACTACTACTGCTACTTCTTCCACCATTACTACTACTGTTGCTGCTACTAAAACCTCAGTTACTACAACTACAACTGTTGTAGCTTCTGAAGCTACCACTGCAACAACTAGTGCTACTGATACTACTCTCGCTATGACTACTACTATTGCAGCTGCAACTACTTCTACTACTAGTACTACTACTATTGCTACTACGAGAACTATTACTACTACTACTATTGCTGCTTCTACTACTACCTCTATTGAGACTGCTACTACTACTGCTGCTGCTGCTATTGTTGTTGCTGCTACTAATACTACTACTCCTTCTACTTCTCCTCCTAATACTATTGCTGCAACAATGACGACTGCTACTACTATTGCAACTACGACTACTACTGCTGCTACTATTGCTGCTACTGCTACAACTACAACAACAACAATAACAACAACAACAACAACAACTACTACTGCTACTACTACTAATACTACTATTGGTACTACTGCCACTAAGACTACTACTACTACTACTACAAGCACTACTACAACTACTACTACGACAACTATTGCTATCACGACAACTGCTACTACTTGTACTACTACTTCTGCTACTACTACTTCAACTGCTACCACTTCTACTATAGTTGCTACTAATGCTACAACTCCGACTACTAAAGCTACTACTGCCACAACTAGTGCTACTGTTACTACTCTTTCTACTATACTACTACTGCTGCTATTGTTGCTACTACTATTAGTACTACTACTGCTTTACTACCACCACTATAACCACCACTACTACTACTATTGTTGTAGCTGCTGATACTAATACTACTCTTACTGTCGTTATAGTTGTTATCACTACCAATACTACTACTACTATGACTTCTCCAACTACAACTACTACTGCTACTACTACTTGTGGTACTACTACTACTACTGCCGCCACAGCTAACAGTATTACTACTACTACAAGTACTACTACCACTATTGCTATTGCAACTACTACTACTATTACAACTACTGCTGTTACTATTACTTCTACTGCCTTTGTTACTACTACTATTTCTACTACCATAACTACTGTTACAAGTTCTTCTACTACTAGTACTACTACTATAACAACAACAACAACTGCTACTACTACTTCTCCTACAACTACTACTACTGCTACTACTACAAGTACTGCTACTGCTAGTAGTAGTACTACTACTATTACCCCCACCACCACCACTGCTACTACAACTACAACTACTACTGCTACTACTTCTGCTATAACTACTTCAAATTCTGCTACTACACTTACAGCGGTTACGGATGCTACTACTTCTACTACTAGTACTACTGCTACTGCTACTACTGCCACTGCGATAACTACTACAACAACTACACCTGCTGCTCCTACTAGTACCTCTAACAAGACTGCTACTACTGTCGCTGCTGCTGCTGCTGCTGCTATTGCTGCTGGTACTAATAATAAAACTACTCCTTCTACTTCCCCACCTAATAGTATTCCAGCAACTATAACTACTACTACTACTACTGCAACCAAAACTACAACTACTACTACTAGTGCTACAATAACTACTACTGCTACTATAGCTACTACTGCTACTGCTATTACTATTGGTACTACTGCTACTACTACGACAATGACAACTACTACAACTGCTTCCACTATAGCTATTGTTACTTCTCATACTACTACTATTGCTACTAATACTTCAACTGCTACTACTACTATAGTTGCTACTAATGCTACTACTCCAACTACTATAGCTACTACTGCAAATACTAGTGCTACTGCTACTACTCTTGCTACTATACTATTGTTGCTACCGCTGCTGCTACTACTACTAGTACAACTATTGCTATTACTACTGCCACTACAACAACTACTACTACTACCACTGTTGCTGCTACTACTACTCCACTACTACTATTGTTATTGTTGTTGTTGCTACCACTACTACTACTATGACTTCTCCAACTACAACTACTACTACTTCCGCTATAGCTAACACAAGTACTATCGCTGCTGCTGCTACTGCCACTATTGCTGCTGCTACTACTACTATTACAACTACTGTTGCTACTACTACTTCCTCTACCATTATTATTACTACTACTACTACAACAACAACTACTGTTACAAGTTCTGCTACTACTAGTACTTCTGCTATAACTACTACTGCTACTACTGCTACTTTCCCAATAATAACTACTACTACTACTTCTCCTCCTCCACCTATTGTAGCTACTATTGCTACTACTACAACTACTACTACTGCTAGTACCATGACTATTACTGCGATTACTTCTGTAACTGTTATTGCTACTACTCGTGCTACTACTACTGCTAAAAATACTACTATTACAATTGCTTCTACTACTACAGCTACTACTGCAACTACTACTTCTATTACTACAACAACAATAACTAGTACTACAAATATTATTACTTCTTCTGCTACTACTACTACAACTACTCATAATACTACTACTACTGCTACTACCATTACTACTACTACTGCTACTACTACTTCCACTGCTGCTAATCTACAACAACTACCACTACTGCTAACACTATTATCACTACTACGACTACTACTGCCACTATTGCAACTGCTGCTACTACTATTACAACAACTGATGCTACTACAGATACTACTACTATAACCACTACTACTATTACTACTTCTACTAATGTTAATGCCGCTACTCTGGCTACTACTACTTCTGCTACAACTACTACTACTACTAGTACTACTGCTACTGTTGCTGCTGTTCTTGCTGCTACTACTTCTACTACTACTTCTATTACTACGGCTACAACAACTACTGCAACTACGATGGCTGTGACAACTATTGCTACTACTACTGGAATTAAAACTAATTCTACTGCTACTGCTATTGCTACTACTTCTACTGTTACCACCACTACCACTACTCCTAATACTACTTCTACTACAATGGCAACTATTGCAACTGCTACTACTAGTACTACTACAACTACTAATACTGCTGCTACTACTACTATTACTATGACTCCTAATACTACTACTACTCCAAATATTACTACTCCTAGTACTAGTTCTGCTACTACTACTATTACCATTACTACAACAATAACTACTCCTACTACTAATCCTACAACTACTACTGCTAATAAAACTTGGGCTAGTACTACCAAGACACTTCGACTACTACTACTACTACTACACCGGCTCCTACTACAACAACTACTACTACTTCTACTGCAAACACTACTACTACTGCTGCTGCTACTGTTACCCTTAATACTACAACAACTACTCCTACTACTACTCCTACCACTACTGCTTCTACTACAACTAGTGCTACTACCACTAGGACTTCTGCTACTATGACTACTACTACATCGGCTCCTACTACTAAAACTATTACTACTACTTCTACTACTACTACTACTACTACTTCTACTACTACTACTACTTCTCCTACTACTACGACTACTACTACTACTACTAGTACTAGTACTACTACTACAACAACAACAACAACTACTACTACTACTACTGCTACTACTACTCGTACTACTACTATTACTACTACCATAACTGCTACTACAACTACTACTACAACTACCATTACTACCACTACTGCTTCTACAACTTCAACTGTTGCTACTGCAACTATAGCTGCTTTTGATGCTACCACTACAACAACTAGCGCTACTGATACTACTCGTGCTATTACTACTACTACTACCAGTACTAGTACTACTATTGCTACTACTACTACCACTACGAAAACTACTACCTCTACTGCTATTGTTGCTACTACTACTTTTGCTGCTGCAACCATTACTACTACTACAGTTATTGTTGTTGCTACTACTACTACTACTACTACTGTTGTTGTTGTTTCTACTACAACTACTACTGCTATGGCTACTACTAATACTGCTAATACTAATGGTACTACTGCCACTACTATGACTAATATTAATTGTACTACTACACATACTACTGGTACAACTACTATTACCATGGCTATTGCTACTACCTGTACTTCTACTTTTGCTACTACTTCTACTGCATTTGCTATGATGCTACTACTCCAACCACTACGGCTACTACTGCAACAACTAGTGCTACTGCTACTAATCTTGCTACTATACAACTACTGCTGCTACTACTACTAGTACTACTACTGCAATTAACACTACCACTGCAACCACTACTACTATTACTGCTGCTGCTACTGCTACTACTACTACTACAGCTATTATTGTTATTGTTGCTACCACAACTACTACTACTATGACTTCTCCAACTACAACTACTACTGCAACTGCTTCAACTGCTTCTACTACTTTTGTTGCTACTACGATTACTGCCGCTACAACTAACACTATTATTACTACTATTGGTACTACTACCACTATTGCTACAGCTACTACTACTACTATTACAACAACTGCTGCTACTATTACTTCTACCACCATTGTTACTGCTACTATTTCTACTACGACAACTACTGCTACAAGTTCTGCTACTACGAGTACTACTACTATAACTACTATTGCTACTACTACTACTTCCCCTACAATAAAAATTACTACTACTCTTACAACAACTACTGTTGCTACTACTGCTACTACTAAACTACTACTACTGCTAGTACTACTACTACTACTACTACTACTAATAACACGACCACCACTACCACTACTACTACTACAATAACTACTACTACAACAACTGCTGCTACTACTACTTCAACTTCTATTGCTACTACTACTATAACTACTACAACAACTACTGCTACTGCTACTACTCTTGCTACTACTACTACTACTACTAGTACTATTGCTACTGCTGCTACTGCCACTATGACAACAACAACAATTGCTGCTATTGTTGTTGCTGCCACTAATACTATTAGTCCTTCAACTTCCCCTCCTAACCCTATTCTTGCAACTACGATTACCTCTACTACTACTACTACTACTACTACTACTACTACTACTACTACTACTACAACCAAAACAACAACAACCACTACTACTACTGCAACTAGTATTGGTACTACTGCTACTACTACAATAATTGCTACGACTACTACTATAATTGCTACTGATGGTACTACTCTAGCTACTATAGCTACTACTGCAACAACTAGTGATACTGCTACTACTCTTGCTACTATACTACTACTACTGCTGCTGGTAATACTTCAAGTACTACTACTGCTATTACTATTGCCACTAAAACAACAACAACAACTACTACTAGTATTGCTGCTGCTACTACTCTACTACTACTGTTGTTATTGTTGTTGTTCCTACCACTACTACTACTATGACTTCTCCAACTACAACTACTACTGCTCCTACTTTTTCTGCTACTACTACTTCTGGAACTACTAGTATTATTGTTGTTATAGCTAACACTATTATTACAACTGCTGCTGCTGGTAATACTACAAGTACTACTACTGCTATTACTACTGCCACTAAAACAACAACAACAACAATTACTACTACTACTACTATTGCTACTGCTACTACTCTACTACTACTGTTGTTATTGTTGTTGTTGCTACCACTACTACTACTATGACTTCTCCAACTACAACTACTACTGCTCCTACTTCTGCTGCTACTACTACTTCTGGAACTACTACTATTACTGTTGTTATAGCTAACACTATTATTACAACTACTGCCACTACTGCCACTATTGCTACTACTACAAATACTATTACAACTACTGCTGCTGCTATTACTTCTACTGCCATTGTTACTACTACCACTACTACTACAACTACCATGACAAGTTCTACTACTACTAGTAATACTACTATAACTACTACAACTACTACTACTTCCCCTATAATAACTACTACTACTACTTCTCCTACTACTGCTGCTACTATTTCTACTGCTACTCCTACCACTACTGCTACAACTATTACTACTACTACTTCTACAACTGTTACTGCTACTACTCGTGCTGCTACTACTACTACTACTCAAAATACTACTATAAAGCCTGCTTCTACTACTACTGCTACTGCTACTACTACTCCTACTACTATTACTGCTGCTATTACTGCTACTACTACTTCTATTACTACAACAACAACAACAATTACTGCTACTATTATTACTTCTACTTCTACTGCTGCTACTACTACTCCTAACACTACAACTACTGCTACTGCTACTACCATTACTACTACTACCACTACTACTACTTCCACTACTACTATTCTACTGCACCTGCCACTGATGCTACTACTCCAACTACTACAGCTACTACTGCAACAAATTTTGCCACTGTTGCTACTGTTGGGATAACTAGTACTATTCTAGCTGCAGCTACTTCTACTCCTAGTACTACTACTGCCACTACCACCAGTACTACTACTGCTACTACAGCAGCTGCTACTACTATAACCTCTACTGAGACTGCTACCACTAATACTACTATTGTTGCTGTTGTTGTTCCTACTACTAATACTACTACACCTTCTACATCTCCTACTAATACTGCTTCTGCAACTACTGCTCCTGCTACTTCTATTGTGACTACTACTACTGCTGCTACTGCTACTACTACTAATACTATAGCTACTACTACTACTGCTACTACTGTTGCTACTACTGCTACTACTACTACTACTACTACTACTTGTACTACTACTACTACTACTACTATAACTATAACAACTATGGCTACTTCTACTACCCTTATTACTAGTACTACTACTACTACTACTGCAGTTGGTATAGATGCTACTACTCCAACTACTACCGCTACTACTGCAACAACTAGTTCTACTGCTAAGACTCTTGTTGCTACTACCACTGCTGTTGTTGCTACTACGACTAGTACTACTAATGCTATTCCTACTACGACTATAACTACTACTACTAATACAACTACAACTACTGCTACAACTACTACCACAGTTGTCATTGTTGTTGTTTGTACCACTACTACTACTACTCCTCCGCCTAATACTACCTTTGCTACTATGGCATTATTTCTACTATTGCTACTACTGCTACTACTACTACTACCCCTCCTCCTAATACTATAACTACTGTTACTGCTACTACTATTTCAACAACTACTACTCTACTGTAGCTCCTATTGATACTACAATCGTAACCGCTACAGCTACTACCGCAATAACTATTGTTGCTGCTACTATTGCTTAAACAACAACTACTGTAGCTGAAGCTACTTCACCTGGTAGTGCTACTACTACCATTACTACTGCCACTACAACAACTATTACTGCTACAGTTGCTGCTACTACTAATACTACTACTCTTTCTGCTTCTCCTACTAATACTACTACTACTACAACTACTACTATGACTACTACTACTATCGCTACTACTACTACTGCAACTGCTACTACTACTACCACTAATACTACTACTACTACTACTACTAATACTACTACTATAGCGACTACTACTACTGTTACTACTATTGCTACTACTGCTACTACGACTACTACTACTACTGCTACAACAACAACAACTACTACTATAACTACTACCGCTACGACTGCTACTACTAACCTTACTACAACTACTGCTACAACTACTACAACTGCTACTACTACCACTACAGTTGCTTCTGATGCTACCACTCCAACTAGTACCGCTACTATGCAACAACTACTACCACAGCTACTAGTCTTGCTACTACTACAGCTATTGTTGCCGCTGCTGCTACTACTACTAGTACTACTACTACTATTACCTTTGCCACTACTGCTACTATAACAACTACTACAACTATTCCTACTACAACTGTTGTTGATATTGTTATTTCTACCACTACTACTACCACTACGACTTCTCCAACTACAACTACTATTGCTACTGTTTCTACTGCTACTACACTACTACTGCTTCTACTGCTATAGCAACGACTGCTACTGCTACTACTACTACCGCTACTGCTAACACTATCATTATTACTATGGCTACTACTGCCACTATTGCTACTGCTAATATTACTATGACAACTACTGCTGCTACTACAAATACTACTACAATAACTACTACTACTACTACTACTACTTCTACTAATGTTAATGCTGCAACTCTTCCTACAACTACTTATGCTACTACTGCTACTGCTGCTACTACTACTCCTACTACTACTTCTATTACTACAGCTACACAACTACTACTACTACGATGGCTGCTACTACTACTGCTACCACTACTTCTACTACTGCTACTACCATTTCTACTGTCACTACCACTACTACTACTCCTAAAACTACTTCTGCTACAATGACTCCTACTACTACTACTACTACTATGACTCCTAATACTACTACTACTACTCCTAATACTACTTCTGCTACTGCTGCTGCTGCTACTACTCTTACCATTACTGCTACAACAACTACTCGTACAACTGCTACTGCTAATACAACTAGGGCTAGTACTACCATGGCATCAGCTACTACTACTACTACTACACCGGCTTCCACTAGAACTACTACTACTACTTCTACTACAAAATACAACAACAACTACTACTGCTACTATTTCCATTACTACTACAACAACTACTACTATTACTCCTACAACTACTACGGCTACTACAACTGGTGCTACTACTACCAAGACTTCAGCTACAAAGACTACTACTACACCGGCTCCTACAGCTAATACTAGTACTACTATTTCTACTACTACTACTACTCCTCCTCCTCCTCCTGCACCAACTATTGGTACTACGACTATTAATACTAACACTACCAACACTACTCCAAAGACTACCACCACCACAAATTCTACTACTACTACTCCTATTACTACTTCTATTCCAACACCTCCCACAACTATAGCTACTAGTACTACAACTACTACTACTATTGTTGCTGCTACTATTACCACTACTTCCACAACTATGACTACTAGTGCTACTACTACCACGACTTCTGCTGCTACTACTACTACTATGACTAGTTTTACTACTAATACTAGTACTACTACTCCTACTACTACTACCACTGCTACTACTACTACTACTACAACTTCTACTACTAGTACAATTGCTACTACGACTACTCCTACTGCCGGTATTATTGCTACTAATTCTAATGCTACTACTACTACTCCTACTGCTACAACAACAACTACTACTCCAACTCCAATTCCTACTCCAACTACCACTCCTAATACAACAACTACTACTACTTCAACTACTACCGCTACTACCACTTCTACTAATACAACTACTACTGTCACTAGCAATAGTCCAACAAGTACTACTCCTACTAGAACTCCTACTCCAACCACTACTATTAGTACTGCTGCCACTAGTACAACCATTACTACTACTACTTCATCTACTACTATGAATACTACTGCTACTACTACTACTACTACTACTACTACTACTACTACTACTACTACTACTACTAATAATAATAATAATACTACTACTACTACAACAACAACAACTACTACTACTACTACCAATGATAATAATAATAATAATAATAATAATAATAATAATAATAATAATACTGTTGATACTGCTACAACAACAACTACTACAAACACAACAACAACAACAACAACAACTACTACTCCAATTGCTACAGTTTCTAATATTACTACTAATCCCGCTGCTCCTGCTACTACCGCTACTGCTATTCCTGCTACTACTACTATTCCTACTACTACTGCTGCTGCTATTGCTATAGTTGCTACTACTACTACTGCTACTATTACTACTACTACTTCTCCTACTACTTCAGCTACTACTACTCCTACTACAGCAACTATACGGCTGCTGCTTCTAGTACTAATACTACTAGTAAGTCTACTACTTCTGCTACAACCACTGCTGCTACTGCTACTGCTTCCATTACTACAACTACTAGTACTACTGCTTTTGCTACTACTGCTACTGCTGCTAATGCTTCTACTCTACTGAACGTACAACAACTATGACTGCTAATGCTACTTCTATTACTACTGCTTTTGCTATTTCAACTACTACTACTACTATTGCTACTGCTACAATTCTACTATTGCTACTACTACTACTACTACAACAACCACAACTACAACTACTACAATGACTACGACAAATACTACTGCTACTACTAGTACTATTACTTCTCCTACAATAACCACTAGTACTACTTCTCCCACTACAACTACCATTGGTACAATAACTTCTACTACTAATACTAGTACTACAAGTAGCACAGCTTCTACTATTGCTACTACTACTACTACTGGTACAACTACTTCTACTCCGGCTGCTGCTACTACTACTGCTATTGCTATACCTTCAAGTACTACTTCTCATAATGCTACTACTACTGCTACTACGACTACTAATACTACAACGACTACTTCTATTCCGGCTACTACTACTACTACACTTACTACTGCTGCTACTACTATTTCTACTATTACGACTACTGCTACTACTACTACTACTCCTCCTACTACTCCTACTACAACTTCAACTACTACCACTACTACGCCTACTACTGTTGTTGTTACTTCTGCTACTACTGCTACTACTACTACATTAGCTACTAATGCTACTACTACTACTATCGCAACTACTAAAACAGCTACATTTGCCGCAACTGCTACAACTACTACTACTAATAATGCTACTACTAACATTACTTCGATTGCTACTACTGCTACAACTACTACTACAATTATTACTACTACTCCTACAACTACAATAACAACTACTACTTCTACAATTAATATAACTGCTACAGCTACAGTTACTAAAGCTACTACTATTGCTACTACCACTGCTACCGCTACTAATACTGCTACTGCTGGCCCCACTACTACTACTACTACTTCTCTAACTGCTACAACTACAGCTACAATGACCACTGCTATGCTACTGCTACTGCTACCACTCCCACTATAGTTACTACTACTACCACCACCACACTACTACTACTATTGTTGCTGCTACTAATACTACTATTACCACAGTTTCTACTACCACTGTTGCTACTGCTACTACTACTATTGCTACTTCTACTACTTGCACGACTGCTACTTCTGCAACAACTATTACTGCTGCTACTACTACTACTCCTACTGCCACTACTACAACTATTACTACTATTACTACTGCAACTACAAATTCTACAATTGCTACAATTGTTAGTACTACTACCCACTACCCACTACTACTACTACTACTGCTACTACTTCTACCGCTACTTCTACTACTACTACTCCTCGTACTATTACTAGTACTGCTATTGCTACAATTACTACTACTGTTACTACAACTATTGCTACTTCAACTACTAATGCTACTACAACTACTACTACTACTACTACTAATGCTACTACTATTACTACTTCTGCTCCAATTACTACTACTACTACTCCTATTACTAGATCAACTCCTATTACTACTACTACTATTACTACTATACTGCTACTGCTACTACTACCACCACCACCACCACCACCACCACCACTACTACTATTACTACCACTACTACTACTACTATTACTAATACTACTCATACTAGAACTACTATTACTATTATTACTACTACTTCTACTACTGCTACTATTGCAATTACTATTACTACTACTACTACTAGTTCTACAACTACTACAACTAATACTACTACAACTATTTTTACTATGACTTCTACTACTGCTACTTCTGCTACTACTATTACGACTACTACTACTACTACTACTACTACTACGACTACTACGACTAGTACTAGTACTAGTACAACTACTAGAACCACTATACCTACTGCTATTGCAACTGCTACTACTACTTCTACCGCTATTGCTACTACTACTAATACACCAACTACTAATTCTACAATTACTACTTCTACCGCTACTGCTACTACTACTATGAGGAATACTCCTACAACAACAACTACTACTACTTCTACTACTACAAATTTTACTATGGCTACTGCTATAAGTAGAACTACTACTACTACTCTAACTACGACTACCACAACTGCTACAAGTACTACTCTTACCGATAGTATTTCTACTTGTACTACTACTACAACAACAAGAACAACAACAACTACTGCTACTCCTCCTCCTCCTCCTCCTACTTCTACTACTACTTTTACTATCCCAACTGCTACTCCTACTACTACTACAACTATGACTATTACTATTCCTACAACTACTACTATTGCTACTACTACTCCTACTATTCCTTTTGCCGCACGTATTCCTACTACTACTCACACTACTACCACTACTACTACTACTACTAGTAGTACTACTACCACTACTACAACTATTGCTACTACTACTAATGCTACTACTGCTGCTACTATTGCTGCTACTACTATTGCTACTGCTACTACTACAGCCGCTACTACTACTTCTATTTCTGCTGCTCCTACTACTAATACGACTACTACTACTACTATTGTTACTACTACTACTACTACTGCTACTACTACTTCTACTAATACTACTATAACTAGTACTACTATTGCAGCTATTGCTATTGCTGCTGCTACTACTACTACTACTTCTCCTACAACTATGACTACTGCAACTACTTCTCCTGCTACTACCATAGCGACTACTTCTACTACTACTACTATTAGTATTACTACTACTACTTCTGCAACTAGTACTACTACTACTACTACTATGGCCACTAATGCTACAACTACAACTACAACTACTAGTACTAGTACTACTACTACTACTATGGCCACTAATGCTACAACTACAACTACAACTACTAGTACTAGTACTACTACTACTACTACTACTACTACTACTACTACTACTACTACTACTACTACTATTACTGCTACTACTAAAAGTACTACTGCTACAACTCTTACTACTGCTACTGCTACTTCTGCATCAACTGCTATTACTACTCGTACTTCTGCAACTAGTACCGCTACTACTACTACTACTAGTGCTACTGCTACTACTACTACTACTAGTGCTACTGCTACTACACTTGCTACTATGATAACTATTATTGCTACTGCTTTTACTACAACTACTACTACTACTACTGCTGCTGCTGCTGCTGCTACTACTATAACTATTGCAACTACTGCTATAATCACTACTTCTACTACTAATCCTCTAACTACTACTGCTACTACTACAACAACAACTACTACTAAAAATACTACAACAACTAAAAGTACAACTATAATACTGCTATTACTAAAACAACTTCTACTAATAGTATTAGTAATACTACCACTACTGCTGCTGCTGTTGCTACTACTACAACTATTGCTATTACAATAGCTAATACTCCTTCTACTCTGGCTACCACTGCAGCTACTGTTACATCTTCTACGACTACTTGTACTGCTATTGGTACGACTACTAATTCTCCTACAAATACAACTTCTACTACTATAGCTGCAATAAGTATTAGTTTTACTACGACTACTACTTTTATGCTACAACAACTACAACAACTACTACTGCCATTTTTACTACTACAACTACTGTTAAGGCTACCACTACTACTACCACAATTGCTACTGCTACACTACTATTACAACTACCGCTGGTACTATTACTTCTACAGCCATTGTTACTACTACTACTACTGCTGTTGCTACTACTACTACTACCACCACAACTACTACTATTAGTACTACTACTATAACAACTACGACTGCTACTACCACTTCCCCAACAATAACAACTATAACTACTTCTCCCACAACTACTACTGCGGCTACTACTGCTACTACTACAACTACTATTACTACTAGTACAACCACCACCACCACCACCACCACCACCACCACCACCACTACCATTACCACTGCTACGACTACTACTATGACTACTACTAGTGCTACTGCTACTACCACTACCACTACTAATAGCTACTAGTACTTCAACTAGTACTAGTACTGCTGCAGCTGCTGCTGATGCTACCAATGCAACTACTACGGCAACAACTAGTGCTACGGTTACTACTCTTGCTACTACTACTGCTACTACTATAGCTGCAACTACTTCTACCACTTCTACTACTACTGCTACTACTAATGCCACTATAACAACTACTTCAACTACCCCTCCAGCTACTAATACTACTACCTCTGCTCAGAATGCTATTACTACTACTACTGCTGCTGCAATTGTTGTTGCTGCTACAAATACTACCACTCCTTCTACTTCCCCTACTAATACTATTGCTGCAACTACGACTACTGCTACTACTGCTGCTAGTGCTACCATTGCTGCTATTGCTACCACTGCTGCTATTGCTACTACTACTACCATAACCACTACTACTACTACTACTACGACGACTACTACGATTATAGCTACTACTATTGGTACTAGTGCTACAACAACAACAACAACAACTACTACTACTACTAGAACTATAACTACTATGGCTGCTGCTACTACTCATACTGCTACTACTGCTACTACTACTTTCAACTGCTACTACTACTACCGCAATTACTGCTGATGCCACTACTCCAACCACTACAGCTACTATTGCAACAACTAGTGCTACTGCTACTAATGTTGCTACTATACTACTTGTGCTGCTGCTGCTACTACTACTACAAGTGCTACTGCAGCTATTACTACTACCACTACAAGTACTACTACAGTTGCTGCTGTTGCTACTGCTCCTACTACTACTACTACTGCTATTATTATTGTTGTTTTTTCTTCCACTACTACTACTACTATGACTTCTCCAACAACAACTACTACTGCTACGGCTTCTACAGCTGCTAGTAGTTTTGGTACTACTACTACAGCTGATATATCTAACTCTATCACTATAACTGCTGCAACTACTGCCACTATTGCTACTTCTACTATTACTATTACAACTACTGTTGCTACTATTACCTCTACTGTCATTGTTACTACTACTACTACTACTACTATTACAACAACTACAACTACTATTACTTCTTTTGCCATTGTTACTACTACTACTACTAGCACAACTACTGTTACAAGTTCTACTGCTACTAGTACTACTACTATTAATTCTCCTACAATAACAACTACTACTACTTCTCCTACTACTATTATTGCTGCTACTGCTGCCACTACTACAACTACTGCTTCTGCTATTACTACGACAATTACTGCTACTACTTCTACTACAGTTACCGTCGCTACTCGTTCTACTACTACTACTACTACTACTGATACTCGAAATACTACAACCATAACTGCTTCTGCTACTACTACTACTACAACTGCTGCTACAACTACTGCTACTACTACTACTCCTCCTACTATGACTACTGATGCTACTATTGCTACTACTACTTCTATTACTACAACAACTACAACAACAACAACAACTACTACTATTACTTCTACTTCTACTACTACTACTACCCCTAAAATTACTTGTCCTACTATGGCAACTAATGCTACTACTGCTACTACTACTAATACTCCTAATACTACAAGTACTGCTACTTCTACTACCATTACTGCTACTATTACTGCTGCTACTTCCACTTCTACTACTCTACTGCAGCTGCTACTGATGCTACTACTGCAACTACAACTGCAATAACTTTTGCTTCTGCTGCTATTCTTGCTACAACTACTACTACTGTTGCTGCAGCTACTTCTACTACTAGTACTACTACTGCAACTACTACTTCCATTACCACTACCACTGCTGCTCCTACTACTACCTCTACTGAGACTGCAACTACTAAAACTACTACCGTTGATGTTGATGCTGCGGCTACTAATACTATTAGTTCTACTTCTCCTACTAATACTACTGTTGCAACAACTACTACTGCTACTGCTACTGCGACTACTACAACTATTGCTACTACTACTACTGCTGGTGCTACTACAGCTACCACTACTACTATTACTTAGCTATAACTACTACTGCTACTACTATTGCTACTACTACTACTACTACTACTACTGCTACTACTACTATAACTACTACTACTACTATTGTTGCTACTACCCTTACTAGGACTACCGCTACTACTACTTCAATTGCTACTACTACTGCATTTGTTATTGGTGCTACTACTCCAAATACTACTGCAATTACTGCAATAACTAGTGCTACTAATACTACTCTTGCAACTACTACTGCTGCTGCTGCTGCTACAACCACAAAGACATGTACTACTACTTCTATTACCAATGCCATTATAGCTACTACTTCTAATACTACTGCGGCTGCTACTACTACTACCACCACTGTTGATGTTGCTGTTGTTCCTACCAGTACTACTACTATGACTTCTCCAACTACAACTACTATTGCTATTGCTTCTACTACTACTATACTATTACTGATTCTATTGCTACTACTACTACTACAGCCGCTACTGCTAACACATTTACTACTACTATGGCAACTACTGCCATTATTGCTACTGTTACTACTACTATTACAACAACTGTTGCTTCTACTAATACTATTAAGATAACTACTACTACTACTTCTCCAACTATTAAGATAACCACTACTACTAATACCATTATAGCTACTACTACTACTACTACTACGGCCGCTACTGCTAACACAATTACTACTACTATTATTGCTGCTACAAGTTCTGCTACAGTTACTACTACTACTATTATTGCTGCTACTTTTACTAATGTTACTACTACTACTACTACTACCACCACTACTACTACTCCCACTGCTGCTAGTACTGTTACTCCAGCTGCTACTACTACTATTGCTATTACGACTCATACTCAAACTCCTATAGCTACTACAACTCCAACTCCAACTACTACTCCTACTCCAACTACTACTACTCCAATTACTACTTCTATTCCGCAACCTCCTACAACTACAGCTACTAGCAATACTACTATTACTCTTACAACTACTGCTACTATTACCACTACTGCTACAACAACTACTCCTACTACTACTCCTACAACTACTACTGCTACTACTACCACGACTTTTGCCAGTACTACTACTACTATTACTACTTCCACTACTAATACTACTACTACTACTACTACAACTACTACTACCACTGCTACTACTACTACTACTACTTCTACTTCTACTAATAGTGCAATTGCTACTACTACTCCTCCTACTACCGGTACTACTCCTCCTACTACATGTACTACTCCTCCTACTGCTGGTACTACTCCTACTACTACTTCTACTTCAACTGCTCCTACTACTACTCCTACTCCAACACCTACAGCCACTACTATTCCTCCTACTACTACTACTATTACTCTTTCAATGTCCAGTCCTACTACTGGAATTACTACTTCTGATACCACTATTAATACTACTCCAACTCCAATTCCTACTCCAACTACCACTCCTAATACTACTACTACAACTACTACTTTAACTACTACCGCTACCATGACTACTACTACTACAACTACTACAGTCACTACCAATACTCCAACTAGTACTACTCCTATAGCTAATCCTACTCTAACCCCTACTACTACTGCTGCTGGCACTAGTATGACCATTACTACTACTACTTCTACTACTACTACTAATACTACTACCACCACCACCACCACTACTACTACTACTGCTACTACTACTATTACTACTATTACTACCACCACCACCACGACTACTACTACCACTGCTACTACTACTCCAATTGCTACTACTGCTACTATTTCTACTCATCATGCTGCTCCTACTACTCCTGCCACTACTATTCCAACTACTACTACTACTATTATTGCGATAGTTTCTACTACCTCTACTACTACTGTTGCTTCTACTACTAATATTACTAATAAGTCAGCTACTTCTGCTCCAACTACTATTGCTTTCGCTACTGGTACTACTGCTACTACTTCCACTACTACGACTACTAGTACTATAGCTTTTGCCACTACTTCTACTACAAGTACTGCTTCTACTCTTCTATAAGTACAACAACTCTGACTACTATTGCTACTTCTACTACTGCTACTACTGCTACTACTGCCACTACTAATACTGCTACAATTATTGCTATTGTTACAACTACTATTACTACTACAACAATAACTACTACTACGATTACTACAACCACTATTGCTACTGCTACTATTACTACTACTGCCACTACTACCACTACTGCTACTGCTACAAGTACTACTACTACTACTGCTGCTGCTGCTGCTACTACTACTACTACGACTACTACTACTACTACTACTGCTACAGCAACTAATGGTACTGCTACTCCAATTACTACCACTACTACTAATATTGCTAGTACTACAGGATCTACAACTCGTACTGCTACTACTATTTCTGCTACTACTACATCTTCCCCTCCTCCTAGTACTTTAGCTTCTACTACTTCAACAACTACTAATATTATTACCAATCATACTACTTCTGCTACAACGACAACTGCTACTACTTCTACTACTGTTGCTACTTCTGCTACTACTTCTTATTCTACTACTAGTACTATTATTACTAATACTTCTACTTTTGCTACTACTGCGACAACTACTACTTCTACTTCTACTACTGCAACTGCTACTATTACAACTCCTGCTACTACAACTTCTACAACAACTGTTGCTACTACTACTGCTACTACTACTGCTGCTGTTGCTACTTCTACTATTACTATTACAAATATTGCTGCTAATGCTACTGCTACTACTAACACTACTACTACTCTTATCTGCTACTACTTCTATTACTACAACTACCACTGCAACAACTACTATCACAGCTACTATTGCTACTATTATTACTACTACTTCTACTACTACTACTGCTACTACTACTATAACTACTACTATTGTTGCTAATATAGCTACAACTACAACTACCACTACAACTACTATAACTACTGCTACTGCTGCTACTACTAGTACTACTGCTACAACAACAAATACGACTACTGCTACTAGCCCTATGACTACAACAACAAATACAACCTCTACTAATACTTCGAATGCTAGTTCTCTAATAACAATAATAACCACTACTACTACAACTTCAACTACTACCACTACTACTGCTACTACTACTGCTACTACAACTACCAGTACTACTACTGCAACTACTACTACTACTACAACAACTTCTGTTACTGCTGCTGCTGCTACTACTACTATTATTACGACTACTGTTGCTGCTACTTCTACTGCTACTACTATTGCTACTACTATTGCTACTACTTCTCAAATTACCATTACACCTACAGCTACTACTACCTCCACAATTACTATTGCTATTATGCTACCACTACTTCTACGACTATTTCTTTTGCTATGACTACTATTGCTGTTGCTGCTGCTGCTACAACATCTACAAGTACAACTACTTCAACTCCAACAACTACGGGCACTATGGTCGCTACTACTACTACAACTACTACTGCTACTATTTCTGCTACTACTACTACTACTACAACTACTGGTACTCTTGCTGCTGTTGCTACTACCACTAATACTACTAATGCCACTATTATTGATGTGGTAACTAATACTACTACTCCTTCTACTTCTCCTACTAATACTACTACTGAAATTACTATTACTGCTGCTACTACTACTACTACTTTTACTTCTACTATGGCTACTTCTGCAACTAGTACTACTACTACAAGTACCCTTATTACTACTACACCAACTACTATTATTGCTACTGCTGTTATTCTTATAACTACTATAGCTGCTACTACCACTGCTGCTACTTCTGCTACTATTGCAGTTAGTAGAACAACTACTACTACAACGAGTACTACACCTATGACTCTTGCTGCTACTACTACTGTTGCTACTGCTACTACTAGTACTAATAATACTATTGCTACTACTATAGCAACTACAACAACAACAACTACTACTACTGTAATAGCTGCAACTGCTACTCTTACTACTACTACTACAACAACAACTAATGGTACTATTACTCCAATTACTACTCCTACTACTAATACTTCTACTAGTACTACTATTTCTGCTACAACTACGTCTTCCCCTCCTCTTCCTACTTCTGCTACTACTACTTCAACAACAACTAATATTATTACTACTAGTACTACTGCTGCTACAACAACAACTACTATTGATTCTACTACTATTCCTACTTTTGCTACTACTTCTTCTTCTACTACTACTACTAATATTACTAATACTTCTACTTTTGCTAGTACTGTGATAACTATGACTTCTATGTCCACTACTACTACTGCTACAATTACAACTCCTGCTACTACTACTTCTACTTCTACTGCTGCTGCTACTACTGCTACTACTATTGTTGTTGCTACTACTACTGTTGTTGCTAATGCTACTGCTACTACTATCACTACTACTACTCCAATCTACCACTACACCTATTACTACAACTACTACTGCTACAACTACTACCACAACTACTATTGTTACTATTATCACTACTACTTCTTCTTCTACTACTACTGCTGCTGCTAGTACTACAACTACTACTATTGTTGTTGCTACAGCTACAACCACTACTACCACTATAACTACTACTACAACAACAACAACTACTAGTACTATTTCTACAACAACAAATACTACTACTGCTATTAGTACTACTACTATAACAACAAATACTACTTCTACTAATACTTCGACTGCTACTTCTCTTATAACAACAACAACTACTTCTACTCTAACAACTACGACCACTGCGGCCATAACTACTACTACAACTACTACTACTATTTGTACTACAACTACTATTGCTACTATTTCTATAGCTACTACTACTACAACTATGGCTAAAAAACTATTGCTACTCTTTCTGCTGCTGCTACTACTACTACTAATACTACTACTCTTAATACAAATTATTCTACAATTATTAATGCTGCAACTAATACTACTACTCCCTCTACTTCTCCTACTAATACAACTATTGGAACTACAATTACTGCTACAGCTACTACTACTCCTACTAATACTAATGCTATTACTTTTACTACCACTATTGCTACTTCAGCTACTAGTACTACTACTACAAGTACTATTACTATAACTACTGCTATTGCTATTGCTGCTATTCTTACCACTACTACACCTACTACCACTTCTGCTGCTACTGTTTCTACTACCGCAACTACTACAGCTACTATTGCTACAACTAGTGCTACTGCTATGACTCTTCCTACTACTACTGCTGCTGATGCTGCTGCTACTAGTACTAGTACTAATACTGCTACTACTACAGCTAATACAACAACTACTACTTCTACTGCTGCTGCTGCTACTAATACTACTACTACTACTACTGTGGGTGCTAATTCTACTACTAATACTTCAACTAATACTACTACCACTACTGTTGTTATTTTTGCTGCTACTACTACTACTACTACTGTTGTTGTTGTTGTTGCTACCACTATGACTACTACTATGACTTCTGCTACTACTATTACAACTGCTACCACACTGCTATTGCTTCTATTACTACTGCTACAGCTACAGCTACTGCTAACACTATTTCTACTATTACAACCAATGACGCTACTAATGCTACTACTACTATTGTTACTACTAGTACAACTACTTCAATAAATACTATTACTACTAGTACTTCTACTTCTATAACTACTTTTACAACTACTGCTCCTACTAGTGCAACTACTATAACTACTACTATTACAACAACAACTACTACTACTAGTACTTCTCCTTCGATAACAACAACTACTACTTCTCTTGCTGCTACTACTACTCCTACGATTGTTATTACTACAACTACTGCCATAGCTACTACTACTACTACTCCTCGTACTACTACTGATACTTCTACTACTACTTCTATTACTACAACTACTACTACTATAGCTCCTACTACTATTACAACTACTACTACAACTACTACTACTTCTGCTACTACTACTAATACTACACCTAATACTACTATTGCTACTATGACGACTACCCCTATTGCTACTACTGTAATAGCTGCAATAGCTACTATTACTACTACTATAGCAACTAATGGTACTACTACTCTAATTACTACTACTACCACTAATACTGCTACTACTACTGGTTCTACTACTCCTCCTACTACTACTATTTTTGTTACCACAATGTCTTCCCCTCCTCGTACTACTTCTGCTACTACTACTTCAATAACTACTAATATTATTACTACTAGTACAACTCCTGCTACCACGACAACTACTACTACCTCTACTACTGTTGCTACTTTGACTACTACTTCTTCTTCTACTACAACTACTATTATTATTACTAATACTTTGACTTCCGCTACTACCACAACAACAACTACTTCTATTTCTACTACCACATTGCTACTATTACAACTCCCGCTACTAGTACTTCTACTACTATTGCTGTTTCTACTCCTACTGTTGTTCCTAATGCTACTGCTACTGCTACTACTATCACTACTACTACTCCAATCTACTACTATTCCTATTATTACAACTACTACTACGACAATAACTACCACAACTACTATTGCTACTATTATTACTAATACTTCTACTACTACTACAATTGCTGCTACTATAACTACTACTATTGCGGTTGCTACAACTATAACTAATACTAGTGCTACTACTACTCCAATGGCTGCTACTACCGCTGCTATTGCTACTACTACTCCTTCTACAACTACTATTGCTACTATTACTTCTGTTACTACTACTACTACTACTACTACTTCAACTACTATAACTACTACTGCTACTATTGCTGTGGCTACTACTAATATGGCTACCACTAAACCTACTACTACTACAGTTGTTACAGCTACTGGTGCTACTACCACTACTACTACAACTGCTGTTGTTGTTGTCATTGCTGCTGCTACAAATAATACTACTACTACATCCCCTGCTACTACAACTACTACTATACTACAATAACTAGCACTGCTACTACTCCAACAACTATTGCTATTACAACTACTAATACTACCGCTACTACTACTGCCGCCACTTCAACTACTCCTATTGCTGCTGCTACTACTACTACTACTACTACTACTACTACTACTACTACTACTACTTCTACAACAACTGCTGCTACTACTACTACTACAACAATGACTACTACTACTACGACTACTACGACTACTACTCCTACTGCTAATACTGCTATTACTCCTCCTCCTCTGACAACTACTCCTATTGCTACCCCTACAACTATTACTACTACTGCTGTTGCTACTACTACAACTACTCCTAGGGCAACTACTTCTACTACTACTGCTGCTAATACTACTACTACTACTACTACTACAAGTACTACAACTACAACCACTACATCTACTACTACTACCACTGCTAATACTACTACTATTAGTATTACTACAACTGCTACTCCAACTCCAACTACAACTATGACTACAACTACTACTTCTGCTATAATTACTTCTACTACTACTTCTATTACTGAAACCACTACTACTGCACCTACTACAACTACTACTATAGCTGCTAGTACTACTATTACTATTCCTATTACTACAACTACTACTATAGCTGCTAGTACTACTATTACTATTCCTATTACTACAACTACTACTACTACAACAACTACTACTACTGCTACAACAACTACTACTCCTCTAACTACTACTATTAGTTCTACAACTACTAATGCTACTTCTACACCTACCGCTCCTTCTACTACTACTACTGCTACAACAACAATAACTACTCCTCCTACTACTACTACTACTTTTGCTACTTCTACTACATTACTACGAGTACAACTATTACTACTACTACTTCTACTACTGCTGCTGCTACTAATACTAGTACAACTCCAGGTACTACTACTATGACTACTACTAATACTACAACAACAACAACTACTACAACTACTACAACTACTACTACTAGTACTACTGCTACTAGTGCTGCTACTACTACTCCTATTCCTACGACTACAACTATTAGTACTACTATGGCTACTACTACTACTACTACTATAAGAACTACTAATTCTACTACTGCTACTATTGGTAGTACTACCACTACTACTACAACTTCTACTCCTACTACTACTACTTCTTCTACAACTGCTGCTACTACTACTACTACCACCACTACTACTACTACAACTACTATTACTAATACTACTATTTCTACAGCTACTGACACTACTACTGCTACTACAATAACTACTACTATTTCCACTACTACTGCTCCTGCAACTTCTACTAGTACTACTACAACTACTACTACAACAACTGCTGCTACTACTACTATTAATCATACTGCTCCTATTACTAGTACTACTAGTCCTATTACTACTTCAACTACTATTGCTACTATTACTACTACTACTCTAGCTGTTGCTGCTTTAACTACTACTACATTTATTGCTACTTTTGCTAATGCTATTGCTACTACTATCACTACTTCTACTCCTATTACTACTACTACTTCTGGTACTACTACTACGACTACTACTACTGCTACTATTAGTACTACTATTTCTACGACTTCAACTACTACTAATCCATAACTACCACAATAATTACTACTACTAGTAGTACTACTACTAGAACTACAACTACTGCTCCTACTATTGCTTCTACTACTACTAGCACTACTACTTATGCTACTATTACTTATTCTCTGACTACTACTACTACTAGTACTATTGTTGCTGCTACTGCTGCTACCAATACAGCTACTACAATAACAACAACTACTACTATAACTATAGCTACTGCTTCTGCAGCTACTACTACTGTAACTTGTCCAACTACTATGAATACCGGTACTATAGCTACTAATACTACTACTCCTACTGCTACTATTACTATTACTACTACTTCTAATGCTATAGCTACTTCTTCGACTACTACCACTAGTACTACTACCACTTCAACAACAGCTATTACCCCTGCTAGCATCGCCATGGCTACCACTCTATTGCTACTAAGGCTACTATTACTACTACTACTACAACTACTGTTGCTACAGCTGCTACAAATACAACTACTACTACAACAACAACTTCTACTAGTATAACTGTAGCTACTGCTGCTGCCGCGACTACTATTATAACTTGTCCAACTACTACGAATACTAGTACTACTGCTACTATTACTACTACCACTACAATTGCTTCGGCTACTACTACTCATACTCCTACTTCTACTGCTATAGCTACTTCCTCTACTAATACCACTACTACTACAACCACTACAACAACTGCTATTACTCCTTCTAGCAAGCTACGGCTACGACTACTATTACTACTAATGCTACTACTACTACCACTACTATTACTATCACTGCTACCATAGCAACTAGTACTATTACAACAACAACAACTACTACTACTACTATTACTACTACAACTGTGACTATTGCTACTACTACTGATGCTATTACTTTTACTACTCCTACAACTACTACTATTGCTACTGCTGCCATAATTGCTATTACTACTACTACTACTCCTCCTCGTCCTACTACAACTACTACCACTATAACTTCTCCTACTATCACTCCTACTGCTACTACTACTGCTACTACTACTATTATTACTTCTGGCATTGCTACTGCTACAACAACTACTACTACTACAGTTGCTGCTAGTACTTCTACTACTACTACGACTACTACCGCAACTCCTAATACTACTAACACTGCTACTACTACTACTGTTTCTCCAACTAAAATTACTACCGCTACTAGTACTACTTCTACTACTAGTATTACTTTTACTACTACTATTACTACTGCAACTTCAATTAGCACTACTACTACTTCTCATTCTATTACTACTTCTACTACTACTATTGTTGCTATTGCTAATGCTACGACTACTACTACTGCAACTACTGCTGCTAATACTACTACCACTTCTTCGAACACCACTACAACAACTACTTCTATAATACTACTGCTACTACAACTACTTCTAATACTATTGCTACTATTGCTACTACTACTACTATTGCTGCTACTACTGCCGCTACTACTACAACAATGAGAGCTACTACTATAGATACTACTACAACCACTATTGCTACCCCTAATTTGACTGCCACTGAAATTACTACTATTGCTGCTACTACTTCTATTACTACTACTACAACTGCTACTATTGGCACAACAACAACTACTACTATAACTACTACTACCACTACTCCTATGACTACTACAAGTGCTACAGCTGCTGCTACTGCAACTGCTACTAGTGCTTCTACTACTACTACTACTAGTACTGCTATTGTCGCTACTACTACAAATCTTGCTTCTACAACTTCTACAACTTCTGCTACTAGTACTACTTATCCTATTGCTATTAGTATTGCTACCACCTCGACTACTACAATAATTGCTACTCCTACAAATACTACTATTGTTGCTACAAGTATTTATACTATGACTATTAACATTGCTGCTACTACTACTGCTACTACTTCTTCTTCTTCTATAACTTTTACTGCCACTAATACTACTAATACTACTGCTACTGCTTCTACAACCAGTACAACTGCTACTTCTACTACTGTGGCTACTACTACTATGACTGCAGCCACTACTACGACTGCTACTTCTGCTACTAATGCTACTACTATTACAACTATAACTATTAGTATTACTACTATTGCTACTGCTGCCACAACTACTGCTATTACTACCATAACTGTGGTAACTACTGCTACTCCTGCTACTAATGCTACTAGTACTACTGCTGCTACAACTACTGCTACAACTACAACTACTACTATTACTAATACATGACAAATTCTACTACTGCTACCAATACTACTACTACTACTGCTATGACTACTACTTTTTCTCCTCCTCCTTCTACTACTACGAATACTACCAGCACTACTACTATTACTACTACTAATACTATTGGTACTACTACAACTACTACTACTGCTACTGTGACTATTGCTGCTAGTACTATTACTACAACCACTACTACTGCTACTACTACTACCAGTCCTACTATTTTACTACTACTACTACTACTACTATTGCAACTACTGCTACTACTACTTATACTATTACTAATTCTACAACTACCACTTTCGCAACTACTATTGCTACAACTATGGCTACTACTACTAGTTCTATTACTATTGCTGCTACTAATACTTCTACTGCTATTACTACTACTACTTTCACTACTACTATTGCTACTTCTTCTACTTCTACTACTACGAGCACTACTGCAACTACTACTTATGCAACTGCTGCTACTTCTACTACTACTACAGCAACTAGTGCTACTTGTACTACTACTACTTCTTCAACTACTACAACTATTGCTACTATTGCTAGTATTGCTACCACTACTACTACTGCAACTAGTGCTACTTGTACTACTACTACTTCTTCAATTACTAAAACTATTGCTACTATTGCTAGTATTGTTACTACTGCTACTACTACTACCACCACTTCTTCAGGTACTACTACTGCTACTACTACTATTACTACTGTTGCTGTTGCTACTTCTACTACCACTAATACTACTACTACTACTCCAGCTTCTACTACTGCTACCACTACTATTACAAATATTATTGTTGCTACTATTACTACTATGACTACTGCAACTTCTGCTGCTACTAGTACCACTACTACTATTATAGCTATAACAACTACGATAGCTGCTGCTACTACAACTACTATAGCTACTAGTAGTAATACTATAGCTACTAGTAATACTAGTAGTACTTGTTGTTGTAGTTGGAGTATTAGAAGTAGTAGTAGTAGAAGCAATTGTATCAATAGTAGTAGTAGTAGTAGCAGCAACAACAACAGTAGTAGTAGAAGTAGTAGCAGTAGTTAGGGTAGTAGTAGTAGTTGTTGTTGTAGTTGTATTACTAGTAGTAGTCATAGTTGTAATAGTAGGAGGAGTAGAATTATTAGTAGTAGTAGTAGCTAAAGTAGTAGTAGTTGTTATAGTAGTAGTAGTAGTAGTAGTAGTCATACTTCTTTTAGGTGTAGCAGCAGAAGTGCCAGTAATAGTCACAGCCATAGTAATAGTAGTAGTAGTAGTAATGGTTGTTGTAGTTGTAGTGGTAGTAGTAGTAGTAGTAGTAGTAGTAGGACTAGCAACAGCTACAACAACAGCAGCAGCAACAGTAGTCATCGTTGCAGTAGCTGGAGTAGTAGTAGTAGCAGTAGTGGTTCCAGTTATTGTAGTTGTAGTAGTAGTAGTTATTGCAGTAGTAGTGGCATTAGTAGAAGTGGTAGTAGCCTTGGTAGTAGCAGTAGAAGTAGTAGTAGTAGTACTAGTAGTAGTTGCATTAGTAGGAGTAGCAGCAGTAGTAGCAGTAGTAGTAGTAGTAATAGTAGTAGTAGTAGTAGAAGCAGTTGTAGCAGTTGTGGTAGCAGCAGTAGTAGCAGAAGTAGTAGCCGTCATAATAGTAACAGTAGTAGAAGAAGTAGCAATAGAAGTAGTAGTTGTTGCAGTAGTAGTAGTAGTGGTTGTAGTTCTTGTTGCAGCTATTGTGGTAGGAGATATGGTAGTAGTAGTAGTAATAGCAATGGTAGTAGCAGCAGCAGCAGCAGCAGTAGTGGTAGTAGTGGAAGTTATATTAGCAGTAGCAATAGTAGCGATACTAGCAACAGTAGAAATAGTAATATTAGTAGCAGTAATTGGAGGGGTAGTACCATTTGTAGTAGCTGTAGTTGTTGTTGTTCTTGAAGTACCAGTAGTATTAGTTGCTATAGTAGTGAAAGTTGTGGTAGTAGAAATAGCAGGAGTAATAGCAGCAGCAGCAGCAATAGGAGTTGTACTATTAGTAGTTGCAAAAGTACTAGCAGGAGTAGTAGTAGTAGGAGTAATAGCAATAGTAGCAAGAGTAGCCATTGTAGTAGTAGTAGGAGCAGGAGTACCATTAGTGGTAGTAGTAATAGTTGTAGTAATTGTTGTTGTAGTAATAGTAGTTATTGTAGTAGTACTAGCAGCTGTAGTAGAAGTAATGGTAGTAGTAGTTACAGATACAGTAGCTATCGCAGAAGTAATGGTAGTAGTAGTAGCAGCAGTCGCAATAATAGCAACAGTAGAAGTAGTTGTTGTAGTAGTAGCAGTGTTAGTGGTAGCAGTAATAGTAGTAGTAATAGCTTCAGCAGCAGATGTAGTAGTAGTAGTAGTAGTAGAAGTAGTAGTAGTAGTAATACTACTACTAATAGTAGCAGTAGTGGAAGCAATATAAGCAGTACTTGGAAAAGTAGCAGTAGTTGTCGTAGGAGTAGTAGTAGTAACAGTAGTAGCAGTACAACGACAACAACAACACCTACTACAACTAGTACAATAACAACTACTACAACTGCTACTACTATTACTAATACTACAACTACTACTTCTACTTCTACTACTACCACTACTACTTCTACTACTACTTCTACTACTACTACTTCTACTACTACTAGTACTACAACTACTGCTTCTACTACTACTACTACTAGTACTAGTTCTGCTACTGCTACTACAACTATTACTATAACTATTGCTTCAACTACTGCTACTACTATTGTTGCTGTTACAAGTTCCACTACTACTACTTCTACTACTACTGGTACAACTACTACTACTGCAAATATACTGCTACTGCTTCTAGGATTCTTGCTACAATTAATGCTTCTACTACTAGTAGTACTACTGCTATTACTTCTACTTTTGCTACTATTAGTACTACTGCTGCTGCTGCTCTTACTACTACTGTTGCAAATACAACAACTACGACAACTGCTATGACTACTACCATAACTACGACTGCTACTTCTACTACTACTACTACTACTACAACTGCTACTATTACTAGTACTATTATTACTACTGCTACTACTACTATTACTACTACAACTACGACTGCTACTACTACAACAACGACAATTTCTACAACTATGACTACTTTTCCCACAATAACAATTACTACTCCTTCTCCGACTACTATGGCTGCTGCTAGTACTACTCCTATAGCTACTACTAGTACAACTACCTCTACTACAGCTACTGCGGCTACTATTGCTACAACTACTTCAACTACTACTGCTGCTCCAATTATCGCTACTACTACTACTATTACTACTACTACTACTACTACTACTGCTACTATTGCTATTGCTGCAATTGCTACTACTACTGCTATTACTACTACTAATACTGCTAATACTATTACTACTCCAACTACTTTAACTAGTACTACTTCTACTCAAATAGCTGCGGCTGCTGCTACTGCTACAACTGCTACAACTGCTACTATTACTGCAACTACTGCTACTACTAATGCAACTACTGCTACTACTGCTGCTACTACTATTAATCCAAATACTACTACTAACAATACTATTGCTGCTGCCGCTACTGCAACTACTGCTACTGCTATTACTACTTCTTTTCATGCAACTATTACTTCTGCTACTACTACAGCTACTAATGCTCCTGCTATTACAACTTCTACTACAACTTCGACAACATCCACAAATACTGCTACTACTACTTCTAGTATTTCTGCTATTGCTAGCACAACTATGACTACTACTATTCCTCCTCCTGCTACTACTTTTATTACTACAACTACTACTATTACTAAAACAACAACTACTACTACAATAACAACTACTATTGCGATTATCGATTCTGCAGCTACAACTACTACTACAACTGTTGTTGCTGCTACTACTACTAATACTATTGCTGCTGCTGCTGCTACCACTATTACTACTACTACTCCTGCTACAGTTACTACTACTACTACAACAACAACCACAGCTACAACAAATACTACTACAGCTCCTATTATTATTATTACTACAACTACTACAATGTCCACTACTACTACTACTACTACTACTACTACTACTACTACAATGACTACTATTGCTACTACAACACTACAACTTCTGTTGGTGTTGCCGCTACTACTAGTGCTACTACAACTATCGTTGCTACGAAAATAGCTACTACCACTGCTACTACTGCTGCTGCTGCTCTTACAACAACTACTACAACAGCTACTACTACTACTGCTACTACTACTACTACTACTATTACAACCACTGCTGCTGCTGCAGCTACTGCTACTATTACTACTACAACAACCACTACTGTTGCTCCAACTACTACTATTACAACTGCTACTATTACTGCTACTACTACTACTATTGCCACCACCACTACTACTACTATTACTACTACCACTGCAACAACAGCTATTACGACTAATATTCCTACTATTTGTACAACTACTATTATTACCAATACTCCTATTATTACTACTACTATTGCTACTCCTACTACTACTATTACTTCTACTACTGCTACTACTACTATTACAACTACTACTGCTAGTTCTATTACTACTGCTATTACTCAGACTTGTACTGCTACTCCTACTACTATGACTATTATTACTATTGCAGTTGCTACTGCTACTACTGATACTACTACTAGTACTACTGCTACCACTACTACTACTACTACTACTACAACTACTACTACAATTACAACAACAACTACTACTACTTCTACTTCTACTCCTACTCCTATTACTATTCGTACTACGACTACTAGTACTACTACCACTACAACTACTACTACTCCTGCTACTACTACTACTGCTGTTGCTGCTGCTACTGCTGCTACTACTACTACTAACACTACTACTAGTGTTACTATTGCTACTACTACTCCTACTACAACTATGACTACTATTACTATTGTAGTTGCTACTACTACTACTAATACTACTACTATTACTACAACCACTACTACTAGTACTACAACAACAACAACTACTTCTTCTACTACAACTACTCGTACAACTACTCCTACTATGACTACGACTACAGCTACAACAACAACTACTACTACTACTGCTACTGTAGCTGTTGCGGCTACTATTGCTACTACGACAACTATTTCCACTACTAGTACTCCTACAACTACTATTACTACTACTTCTACAAGTACAACTGCAAATACAACTACTACTATTGCTGCTGCTGCTACTACTTCTATTACTACTGCTCTGAATACTAATTCTACTACGACCGCTACTACTACTATTACTAAGACTACTACAATTGCACCTGCCGCTACTACTACTACCTATTTACTACTACTACTGCTACTACTATGACTCTTGCTACAACTATTATAATGGCTGCCATTTCTACCACTACTGCTACTACTACCACTAGTATTATTACGATTACTACAACTACTACGACTCTCACTACGAGTACTACTACTACTACTTCTCCCCCTACTACTACAAGAATTAATGTAGCTACTAGGACTACTAGTACTATTACTTCTCTTACTTCTAATACTACTACTATAGCTACTACTTCCACTCCAACTCCTTCTGCTATTACTACTCCTACTACCACAACAACTACTATACTACTACTACAACTACAACAACAACAACTACTACTACTAATACTTCTACTATTACAACTAATACTAGGACTACCTCAACTTCTACTACTGCTAATACTACAACTATTGTTGCTGCTACTACAACTATTACTACAACAACAACTACAAACCACTACTACTACTACGACCACTACTACTACTATTACTATTACTACTATTATTACTACTACTACAACTATTGCTGTTGCTGCTACTACTACAACTACTATTAGTAATGTAACTAGTTCTCCAACTACAACTATTACTACAACAAAAGCAATTACTGTTGTTGCTAATACTACTGCTACTGCCACTACCACTACTACTCCTACTATTTCTATTACTTCTATTATTACTACTACTGCTGCTAATACATCGATTGCTACATGTAGTACTCAAGCTATCACTACTACTACTACTGCAACTACTACTAAAGCTATTACTACTACTACTACTGCAACAACTACTAAAGCTACTCCCACTACTACTGAAACTACTACTACAGCTACTACTACTACTACTACTCCTACTAGTACTACCACTGCCACTACTACTACCACTACTACTAATGCTACGTCTACTACTACTACTACCAACTACTATTACTATGGCTACTACTACTACTGCTACTATTACAACAACAACAACAACTACTACTACTACTTCTTCTTCTACTATTACACCCAATACGACCACTACTAGTACTACTACTACAACCACTGTTACTTCTACTACTACTACTACCACCACCACCACCACCACCACCACCACCACTACTGCTACTACTACTGTTGCTTCCAATACAACTAGTACAACTACAACTACTGACACTACTGCCACTACTACTGCTACTACTACAACTACTGCAACTATTAGTGCTGCAACAGCAACTACTGCTACTGCTACTGCTACTACACTACTACTACTACTACTACGATTTCTAGTACTATTTCAGCTACTACATCTATTACTACTACTGCAATAGATACTACTAGTACTAGTGCAAACAATACTACTACTACTGCCACAACAACAACTACTACCACTTCTACTACTCCTCCTCCTACTACTACTATTGTTGCTGCTGCAGCATCAACCACTACTATGACTCCAACTCCTACTATTACAACTTCTGCTACTACTACCACTCCTACGAATACTCCTACTGCTACCACTACAACTACATCAACTACTACTACAAATATTACTACTACTATTACTACTGCTATTGCCAATGCTACTACTTTTATTCTATTGATGCTACAATTACTACTACTACTAATAATAATAATAATACTACTGCTACTACTACTACTACTACTACTCCAACTACTACTATTGCTACTATAATTATTGCAACTACTACTACTTCTAGTGGTACTACTAATAATGTTGTTGCTACCGCAACTAATGCTAATACTACAACCGCTACTATTTCTAGTACTGCCACTACTACTAATACTTCAACTACTGCTATTACTGCTACTGCTACTATTGCTACTATTGCTACTACTACAATTGCTGCTAATACTACTGTTAGTATACCACTACTATTACTACTACTACTACTCTTATTGCTACTGCTACAGCTACCACTGCAGTTGCTACTACAACTTCTCCTACTATTGTTGCTGCTACTACTATTGCAACGGCTACTGCTACTACTACTACTACTGTTATTACTACTACTTCTACTACTACTACCACTACTGTGACTGCTACTACTACTACTACTGCTACTGCTACTTTTACTACTACTACTATTGATGGTGCTAGTACTACTGCTATTGCTTCTACTGCTTCTACTCCAACTACTAACATTGCTATTACCACTACTACTAGTACTATTACCGCCGCAACTAGTGTTGCTATTGCAACTGCTACTACTTCTAGTATTACTACTACTACTACTACTACTACTACTACTACTACTACTACTACTACTACTAGTACTACTACTACTACTACTATCATTACTGCTGCTGCTACTGCTACTACTACTACCACTACAACTGCTTCCACTACTGCTTCTACAGCAACTACCACAACAACTACTACTACAAATGCAGCTGCAACTACTACTATAACTACTATAATTGTTGGTACTACTGCTACTACTTCTTCTACTACTACTACTACCATAATAACTACTATTACTACTATTGCTGCTATTGCTAATACTACCACTACTACTGCTTCTAATACTACCACTACTATTACTACTACTATGAGTACTATTACTACTATTGCAACTACAGCTATTGTCGCTACTACTTTTACTATTACTATAGCTTCTCCTACTACAACTACTACTACTGCCACTTCTTCTACTACTACTGCTACTACTCATTTTGCTACTCCTACTACTTCTACTACTACTACTACTTGTACAACAACAACTAATACTACTCCTGCGGCTGCTACAATAACAACTACTACTACCACTAATACTAGTATTCATACTACTATGGCTGCAGCAACTACTCCTACTGCTCCTCCTACTACTACTGCGGCTGCTTCTGCTGCTACTCCTGTTGCTACTACTGCTACTACTATGCTACTATTAGTGCAACTATTACAACTACTGCTACTACTCAACAACTACAACTACTGCTACTACAATTACTTGTATGGCTGCTACAACTGCTACCGCTACTAATAATACTAGTATTACTACTGCTACTACTTCAACTCCTCCTATAGCGATAATAGCTGCTACTATCACTACTACTATTGCTACAACCAGTCCGACTCCTAGCACTGCTACTACTGCTTCTGCTACTATGATTGCTTTTGCTGCTACTAATACAACTACTGCTAATACAACAACTACTACTACTCCCCCTACTATAACAACTGCTACTACTACTACTATATCTTCTACTAATACAACAACAACAACTACTACTACAACTATTGCCACTAGTAAGTGCTATTATTGCTGCTACAACTACTACAACTACTTCTACTAATGCCATTGCTAGAATGAGTACAGCTACTACCACTACTACTACAATTGCAACTACTACTATTATTGTTGGCACTACTACTACTACCCCTACTACAATTGCGGCTACAACAACTACTACTGCTGCTACAACACCTGTTACAATTGCTACTGCAACTACTCTTATAACTACTTCTGCTCCTACTCCTACTTTTACTGCTGCTACTACTACTACTTCTATTGCTACTACTGCTACTATGGCTGCTACTACTCCAACTACTATTGCGACTGTTACTACTCCTACTACTGCTACAGCTACAACAACTACTACTACTACTACTTCTACTCTAACTCCCACTTTAACTACTACTATTGCGACTGCTACTACTCTTACTACTGCTACAACTGCAACTACTTCTACTACTATTGCTACCGCTACTACTACTCCTATGAGTACTCCAACTGCTACCACTAAAATTACAACAATTACTACTACAAATACTACTACTATTACTACTTCTACTGCCAATGCTACTCCTACTACTATAACTACTACTACTACTACTGCTACTTGTTCTACGACTACTACTACTACGAATGCTACAACTACTACAACTATAACTACTACTACTTCTACTACAACAACAACTACTACCACGACTACAATGACTACTACTACTACTGCGGCCGCAACTGTGACTACTACTACTACTACTACTACTACTACTACTACTAGCACAATTATTACTGCTACTACTACTACTAGTTCTACAACTACTACTACTATTATTATACTACTAGTTCTACAACAACTACTACTATTATTATTACCACTGCTAATACTAGTTCTAGTTTTTCAACTACTATTATGACAACTGCTACTACTACAACTATTACTACTGCTCCTACCAAGGCTGCTACTGCTACTACAACTACCACTACTCCTAGCACTACTGCTACTGGTACTAGTACTATTGAACTTACCATTAATTCAACTGCTACTACTACAGCTTCTGCTATTATTCCTAGCACTGCCACTACTATAAATACACAACAACAACAACTACTACTACTGCTACTACAACTATTTCTCCTACTATTGCCGCCACTACAACTACTACTACTACTACTACTACTTCTACTACAATTTCTCCTACTACTATTGTTGCTGTTGCGGCTACTACTACTACTACTACTACTACTACTACTACTACTACTACTACTACTACTACTACTACTACTAGAACCACTACTATAATAACTACTAGTACTCTAACTATCGCTATTGTTGCAACTGTTACAATGGCTACTACTGCTCGTACTACTCCTACTGTTACTACTGCTATTATGCAGCTGTTGCAACTGCTACTACTCCTACTACCACTACAACTGCTGTTGTTACTGCTGCTGTTGCTTCCACTACTGCTTCTACTACAACTACCACAATAACTAATACAACTACTGCTGCTGCTGCTATTACTAATACTACCACTACTACTGCTTCTACTACTACTACTAGTATTACTACTACTGCTACTACTATTACTACTACTGCAACTACTGCTACTGCTACTACCATTATTACTGCTACTACTACAACGACTACAAATACGAATATTTCTGTTATAACATCTACAATTGCTACCGCTAGTTTAGATGCTATCGCTACTACTATTACTACTACGACTACTACTACTACGACTACTACTACTGCTACTACTACTACGATTACGAATACTACTACTAATACTATTACAACTACTACTACTACTACTACTACTACTACTGATACGAGTACTACCACTACTACTACTAGTATGACTACTACAACTACCACAAATACTACAGCCACTCTTACTATAGCTGTCGCTACTAGTACAACTACAACCTCTCCTACTCCAAAGTAATACTTCTGCTACTACTACTTGTACTACTGCTACTACTACTGCGCTATTAATACAACTTCAACTACAACTACTGTACTATTAATACAACTGCTACTACTACGACTATTGCCACCACAACTGTTGTTGCAGCAACAGCTACTATTACTACTACTTCTCCAACTACTTCTACTACTACTACTACTACTACTACACTGTTTTTGCTTCTACTACAACAATTACTACCACTACCAATGCTACGTCTATTACTACTACTACTGCAACTAATACGGCTACCAATTTGACTACTAGTACTACGTACGTTACTACTACTCCTGCAACAAATACTTTTTCCATTGCTACTGCTATTGCTACTACTACTACCATACTATTGCTACAGCTACTACTAGTACAACTACAACTATTGCTACTACTTTTGTTACTGGTACGACGACTACTGCTATTGCTACTACTACTCACACTACCATTGCTACAACAACTGCAACAATTGCTATAGCTACAATATTACTTCTATTGCTACTACTACTACTACCACAACCACCACTAGTACTTCGATTGCTAACATGACTACTACTACTACTATTGCTACTATTACTACTACTAGTACTTCTACTTCTCCTACTACTACTACTACTACTTCCACTACTTCTTCTCTTACAACTAATGCTACTACAACTTCCCCTACTACTCATACAACTAGCACTTCTACCACTACTGCTACTACTCCTGCTACTACTTCCACTACTACTACTACTTCTGCTGCTATTGTTGCTACAACTACTACATCTACTGCCACTACTACTGCTGCTGCTACTTCTACTACTGCAACTACGACTGCTACTACTATGGCTACAGCAACTATAGCTACTACTACTGCTACTACTACTTCCACTACAACAACAACTACTACTACATCTACTATTGCTATTGCTACTACTACGTTGTTACAACTACTACTCGTACAACAACTACTGCTACTACTGCTACTACAACTACAACAATTACTACTACTACAACAACAAAGACTACTGCTACTACTACTACTACTACCATTGCTATTACTAGAATAGATACTACAATCACTACTACAATTTCTACTACCAGAACTACTCCTACCATTGCTACTACTACTGCTACTGCTACTGCTGCTGCTGCTAATACAACAAACACAACTATTCCCCCTATTGCAACAACTGCTACTGATACTACTATTACTTCGACAACTACAACAATAACAACAACAACAACAACTACATCTACTACCACTACTAAGTATAACTACTCTTGGTACTACAACTACAACTCCTAGTACTACTACTGCTACCTCTACTAATGCTACTGCTTCTACGACTATGGCTACTACTACCACTACTATAGCTACTGCTATAACAGCTGCTACAACTGCTACTGCAACTACTCCTATTACTGCTACTGCTCCTACTCCCACTTTTACGACTGCTACTACTCCTACCATGACTACTACTAATACTACAACTACGACTACTGCTGTAGCTAGTACTACTACTACTATGGCTGATACTACTCCTACTACTATTCCTACTGCTACTAGTACTACTACACCGACTCCTGCTTCAACAACAACTACTACTATTACTACTACTGCTACTGCTACAACTACTGCTACTTCTGCACTACTACTACAACTATTGCTACTACTACTCCTCCTCCTCCTACTACTACAATAGCTACTGCTACTACTATTACTACTACTACCACTATTAGCTACTATTAGTACTGCCACTTCTACGACTACTACTGCTACTACTACTTTACCAATATTGCTGCCACAACAACAACTACAACTAGTACTACTACTGCTGCTACTACTGCAACAACAACAACAACAACAACTACTACTACTACAACAACAACAACAACTACAACTACTACTACTACTACTAACACTAGTACTACCACTCTCACTCCAAATATAACTTCTACTACTATTACTCCTCCTACTGCTACTACTGCTACTAATGTTGCTACCGCTACTACTATTATAACTACTACTACTATTGCCACAGCTACTACTACGACTACTATTGATACTACTACTAAAACTACTACAACAACAGCTGCAGCTACTACTATTACCACTAGTATTACTACTACTACCACTGCTACTACTACTCTCACTCCTACTACCACTACTACTACCACAACTATTCCTCTTGCTACCACTACTCATAATACTACTACTGCTGCTGCTATTACCTCTACTACTGCTACTATGACTATTGCTACGGCTACTGGTAGTATAGCTATTACTACTTCTGCTAACACTACCACTACCACTACTACTCTCACTCCTACTACTACTACTGCCACAACTACTCCTACTGCTATTACAACTCATAATACTGCTCTCACTCCTCCTCCTCCTCCTACTACTACTACAAGTACTATAATAACTACTATTGCTACTACAACCATTACTACTACCACTACTCGTATTGCTACAACTACTGCTTCTACTACTCCTATTACTACTACTACTTATTGGTACTACTACTACTTACACCGTGACTCCTACAGTTATAGCTACTGATACTACTCCTAAAGCAGCTACTACTACTATAACTACTCCATCTACTACTAGTGTTATTACTACTATTGCTACAACTACTTTGAATGCTAACGCTACTGCTACTATTGCTACTACTACAATAACTGGTTCTACTACTACTACTACTCCTACAACTACAACTCCTACTCCCTTATCACATCCACTTTGTAACTGCTATAAATAAGCACCTCCCGCCTTCTACCAAGGCAGAATAGAGGATTCAGAACAACTCTTAGTATTCTTTGCTGTGTCGTGCTCTTAGTCATTCACGAACCCAACAAAGAACCCCTACTCCTACTCTCAAGCCACTCTCAAGCCAGCGCACGATGACTCTCTCAGTGTCGTGCTCTTAGTCATTCACGAACCCCACAAAGAACCCCTACTCCTACTCTCAAGCCACTCTCAAGCCAGCGCGCGATGACTCTCTCTGGTATCAGAGCTTGGTTAGGCCACGCTCCCATGGCTGAGTAGTTCCCCTTTCAGTCTAGGTACGTAACGGGGCTGTGTGTGTGTGTTGAGGTTTCTCACCTTATGGCCGTTACTCCCAACCCATAGAGTCCGAAAAATCATGGATTGACCCCTCGGGTGGCACAGAGGCTAGACCTAATAACTCCACCGCAAGGTCAATAATGGGAGAGAAGTAGGACATCATGGTCTTGGGGAAGTCGAGTCTCTTTGCATAGCTGACGCAGATCAAGATGTCTGAAATGCAAAAGGCCGCAGTGCGCGTAAACCTATAGGAGGCAGTAGCTGCCAGTCGGATGAGCATGTAGGACATTCTTGTGAAGGCGTAAGCTGTCCTGAACAGTTCTCATCTCTTGTTCGATAAGGTGTTGAAGAAATACCCCACCCACTCACACAGAACCCAGAGTACCTAGATTGTCTCACCCCAGATTGTCTCTTCCCACTAAGTGCTTAACTAGACCCTCGTATGAACACCTTCCTTCCAGCTAAAACAACATCCTCATACCAAGAAGCTTTGAAAGCGGTTGAGCCAGTAGATAGTCCGGCACTTGGGTTTGTGAAACCCAGTGATTGTATTAGTACTTCAGCCCAGAATTCAGCCATTATTAAGCAAAATAACACCCAAATTCAGCTCCTTATCCAAATAGCTGAAACTCTCAAGGATATCCAGGCTGATATCACCCACATCAAAGAAAAACAACAGAAGGGTGCACAGCCCCCCCTTCCTGAGTCCTTACTGACCAAACTAGCGAACTTATCGCTACAGCCGACATCGAGACCTCCTGAGCCTCGAGGCAGGCTCCTTGTGTTTAAAGACCCTTTGGTCATTTTGCAGGAAGAACAAGCGAAGCTCAATGGCAACACAAGTCATGCTAAACGATCCAGTGCCCCAACCCCTGGTCGAGGACCAAATTTGGGGGTATAGGCGTAATCAACGATGCCTGTTTAATGCACAACAAGCAACAAAAAGGATCGTCCGATGTTTAACGGGGCAACCCGTCCCTCATCACGTCCTGGAATAGCAACTGGACCCTTAGGAGCAATTGCGCCTCTCTATGCGAGAACGCGCAGCCATAGCCCCAGCCGAGGTCCTCTATCATTCGCGAACTGATGATGAACATCACCGAGTGTATATGCATCGCTCGGAGGAATCCATCAGCTGCGTTGGGGATGCACAGGTGGACAGGAACTTCATCCAAGAAGAGAGCTATCAACAGCTCCGAAAAAGTGGTATGAAGTTTATTCACCTTGGTGTGATGCAGGTCGGCCTACAAGTGCTCCACCGACAAGTAGAAGGAACCCTCGCACTGGTCGTGTTTCGCGATAATCGGTGGTAGGGGGATGAAGCTTTGATTGCTACCATGGAAGTGGACCTCACATAGGGAAGTCAACTAGTATATATAATCCCTGATATGATGCTCACGATTAGAGATTTTGCCAGAAATATTCATATCTCCATCCTAACTCGTGGCTATGATACATGGCACCATGGCGAGGCCAACTTACTGGTAACCCGAGGCCTCATCGGGCGCCTCTCAAACACACCAAACGTGGCTTTTGCCTATGAAGTCTCAGGCGTCATCGACTACTTAGCAAGCCACGGAGTGCATGCCCTCCCTGGACAACGATACTCCATAGCACAACTGTGTGGAATAGATTGGCTTCTAAAGCCTTCTCAGATCCCTCCTGTCCTCACACCCACCGAGGTGTCTGGCCGCACACTTCTGGATGGGCGTATCTCCATAAGCTTTAACCGGTACGCTTCCCTTCCTGACACAGCAGCCGATGAGGATGAGGAAATTATTGCTGTCCTCACATAGGAAGAGGCTTCTGACGAAGTATGGGACACCTTGGGCGAGCCGAGCGGCAGTTATGATTATTACGTTCGCTACTCTGCTCCCCCATCCTTCTTCAGTCCATTCCCAACAACACCAACGGGGTGGGATATCCCCCCCAGTGATGCAGAACCCAGCGGCCATAACTGTGACCACCAGCAGCCGCCTGTACGACCAGCTCCAAGACGAGTGATGTCAGCTAGGAAGTGGCGCCGCCGCCTTACCCAACGCCAGCAACAGGCGAGACGACAGCTTGTGTGGCTACCCAATGGTCAGGAAAGCCAGACCCCACCTTGCGGAACCCATGCAGGAGCTACACGCCCAGGGGCCTCTGTACTCCGGTCCATGGACCCTTTGCAGGAAGGGACTGGTGATAATACCCACCTTCTCGCCACATGGCGTCTGACCACCACCGATGACAACTCAGATGCGGCAACAAACCCACTGGAGACTGACCCAGAGGCATATGGTGAATACCTGCAGTATTATACCAACAGTCGTAATCCAGAAATCATTGCGACTCTTGAGGAAGACTGGGGATTGGAGTACCCTCAGCAAGTGCCCCAGCAGGCAGGGCAGGCAGCCCAACAATAATTATATTCTTCCTCTATTGTCTCTGAATACAGGCCCCCTGTTGAATCAACCATGGGTCCTATGAACTATCCACCGGCTGCCAAAACAAATGAACCAAGTTCTAGTCGGGGACCTTTACTGGAGCGATACCAACCCAAGGGTGTAAAGTTTAAGGCCATGAACCCTTCTGAATGGTGGAACCTTCCCTCTGCTCAGCAACAATCCGGTGCCATCTTCGTCATGCCACCTCAGATTGGGTAGTTTAATGACGTCTTCTTGCGATGGGAATCCATCACCAAGAATACTGTTGCTCTCCACGGTTTTACGGATTCTCGGAGTAAGACTGAATTTATTGAAAATTTACTTGGGGAATCTGAAAAATTAGCCTGGATCCAGTGGCGCATGGCATACCCCATGGAGTATCAGCATCTCCTGGAACACGCCGATGGAGCATATGGCACACAGAACGTCCTATCACAGATACGGACGATTTTCGCCTTGGAGGATCCCTACCAGGGCTCAACGACCATCCAAGAAGATGCTTACCGCGATTTGGAAAGGTTATCCTGTCATAACTTTCGGGATATAATTCCTTTTCTCCATGAATATCTGCAGGTTGCCTCGAGGACTGGCCGCCTATTCACTGGCCCGGAGCTTTCTGAGAAATTATGGTCAAAAATGCCGGGATCCATCGGCAAGAAGATCAAAGAAGCCTTCGAAGCTAAACACCCAGGGAATACCATTGGCGTCTACCCCAGGGTGTTGTTCACTTACAAATACTTGGAGGAAGCATGTAAGGAGGCAGCCTTTACCCGGGCACTGAAGGATTTAACCTTCTGTCATGATATCCCAATTCCCGGGTATTATCAACGATCCCGCCGAAAGATGGGCGTTCGGCGATCGACTACCTACAAAGGCAAGCCGCACCCATCACATGCCCGGATAGAAAAGAAAAAGCATCTTATCCGGAACCGACAGTGCTGATGTTTCCTCTGCGGTGAAGAAGGGCACTTCGCCCGTGAATGTCCGAATGAACGTCGCAACGTCAAGCGCGTCGCTATGTTCGAATAATTGGACCTCCCTGCAGACTGTGAAATTGTATCCGTCCAAGAAGGCGATGACCCCAGTGATACGATTTACAGCATTTCAGAGGGTGAGGAGGATACGACTATCTTGCAGGAGGAGAAGATCTTCATGTTTCGGGAAGAAGATCATACATGGTGGATCGGCCCTACAGGAGGCTATCGCGCCATGATCCAAGTCTCCCAGGCCCAATATACATGCAACCGCACCTGGGAACTTGATCAAGACGTTCCCGACAGCTATGAACGCTGCCATTGCTGTCATGCGCCCTCCCAGAAGCGCTACTGGATGCATTGCCCAACCTGCCAACTAACGATTTGTGGGCGATGCAGCTTCTACTATTTTGATAACACATTCCTGTTGCTCAAACACATATGCTCAGGTATGATTCTACAGACCTCCTTCGTGAGCAACAACATTATATTTTATCTTGTGAAAATGAAAGGAAGCAGCTACAGTAGCAGCTAGCTTTTAGCCAAGATGAGAGGGAGGCCCTCCAAAACCGCCTCCTTCTGGCTCAACAGGAGAGCCACCGATGGCAAATGAAGTACAAGGAACTGGAAGAAGCAACCATGGAGCTTGATCGCCTGATGCTCGAACGAGAGGACCTCCGACGGGAAATTCAAGGGTTGTACAAGCAAAAGGGCAAACAACAAGAAACCGAGGCGGCTGATACTGACACCGACCTCAATGTCTTTCTTGTGGACACCACACAAAAGGTTCTCTCCGCTGAAGCCCAGATGCCTACACAACCTCGTCGGGCCAAGAATATGTTATACAACCTAACGGTGAAGTTCGACATCCCTCTCACTATGCCTTTCGAAGTTAATGCCATCCTTGATACAGGAGCCACAACCTGCTGTATTGATCAAGGAGCTGTCTCTTCTGGTGCTCTTGAAGACAATCCATACTTGGTGCACTTCAGTGGTATTAACTCTCGTACATCGGCCAACAAGAAGCTGAAGTTTGGTCGCATGATCATTGGTGAGAACAGCTTCCGGATTCCTTACACTTATGCTTTCCCCATGAAACTAGGGGAAAATATTCAAATGATTCTTGGCTGCAACCTCATCCGCGCAATGCAAGGCAGAGTTTGGATTGAAGGTAACACGGTGACGTTTTATAAAAACGTGACCACTATCAATACTCTTCCCTCAGTACCTACAACAGCTGCTATTAAATAGCTCGACTTGGAGGAAGAAGAATACATCCAAATTCAGGAGCTCGTACGCTATTTGGCAACAGCAACCCCGCCACAAAACATCACCAGTAAGCTAAGCTCCTTGCTTGATCAACTCCGACAACAAGGATATATTGGTGATAATCCCCTGAGGCACTGGTCCAAGAACAAGGTGTTATGCCAACTTGACATCAAAAACCCGGACTTCATCATTGAAGACCGACCTCTAAAGCATGTCACCCCTAAAGCCAAAGTAGCTTATACAAAGCACATTAAGGCACTCTTGGATCTTGGTGTCATTCGTCCAAGCAAAAGCAGGCACCGCACTACGGCCATCGTTGTCAATTCTGGCACGTATGTGGATCCTCAGACTGGCCAAGAAGTCAAAGGGAAGGAGCGTATGGTATTCAATTACCGGCGTCTCAATGACATTACCAACAAAGACCAGTATAGCCTGCCTGGCATCAACACCATCCTACGGAAGGTGAGTAGAAGCACCATCTACTCAAAGTTTGATCTTAAATCGGGCTTTCATCAAGTAGCCATGCATCCTGATTCCGTAGAATGGACGGCGTTCTGGGTACCAGACGGCCTCTATGAATGGCTTGTTATGCCATTTGGCCTGAAGAATGCGCCTGCCATCTTCCAAAGGAAGATGGATCACTGCTTCAAAGGGACTGCGGATTTCATTGCAGTCTATATAGACAACATTCTGGTCTTCTCATCTTCTGAAGCAGAACATGAACAACATTTGCAGATTATGCTTCAGATCTGCAAAACACATGGGCTTGTTCTTAGCCCAACCAAAATGAAGCTGGCGGTCTCCGAAGTTGAATTTCTTGGGGCAGTTCTGGGGAACCAACGGATTAAATTACAAACCCCTATCATCAAGAAGATTGCAACTTTTAACGAACAGGAGCTGACAACAACCAAAGGCCTTCGAGCTTGGCTCGGTATTCTCAATTACGCCCGCAACTATATCCCGAATCTGGGAACGTTGCTCGGGCCACTGTATGCAAAAACCAGTCCTACAGCGGAGAAGCGCTGGAACTCCCAGGATTGGGCTCTTGTCACCAAGATCAAGACTCTAATCCACCAACTACCGGATTTGGAGATTCCACCAGATAACAGCTATATGATCTTGGAAACGGACGGCTGCATGACAGGCTGGGGTGGGGTTTGCAAATGGAAGCCGCATAAGTTTGACCCCAAGTCTGTCAAAAAGATCTGTGCTTATGCCAGCGGCAAGTTCCACCCACTCAAGTCAACCATTGATGCGGAACTCTTTGCCGTAATGAACTCCCTGGAAGCACTCAAGATCTACTACCTGGATAAAGCCGAGCTGACTATCCGCACGGACTGTCAGGCAATTATCAATTTCTTTGATAAATTGGCCAACAACAAACCTTGCCGCGTATGCTGGCTCGCCTTCACTGACTATATAATCGGCACCGGGATCTCTATCTAGTTTAAGCATATCGACGGAGGGGATAACCAATTAGCTGACACCCTCTCTCGTCTCATCACTGCTCTTGTCTTTTCAGGGGAATGGCCTGCACCAAACTACTTAGCAGCTCTTAGTCTAGCGGCTACCCATGTCCAGGAAGCGCAACAAACACTCCCTCTGGAGGAACAGTGTCCGAGCTATGTAACCACGGCTCAAGCCTTGCTCTGCAATATGAGCAACAACTGCAGCATCTCCAGGACCTTCCCATGTTCCTTGCTACCCATGACACCATCAAACGACGACTGTACCAGCTGGAACGACAGAGTGCCCAGGAAGCACTTGACGCCGTTCGACAATTTCGGCACCTCCATGCCCTCAAACTCACAGAAGTCACAAAGCGTGCACGACGCAAGACCACGGGCAACTTCTGGGCCCAGTGGCACCCTGTTGTCACCCAGCTGGATGAGAAACTTGCCAATGTCGTCCACCTCACAGCGGACACTGCACAACGACTCCCTGCCTATCGCTTCTGACCCCACCAGGCATAACTTGCCCCTGAAGCAAGGCATCCAGGACCGTCCGGACCCCACTAAGCATAACTTACCTCCGAAGGAAAGCATCCAGGACGGATATGTGATATAAAGTTAGTGTGCTGTCACATAAGTGTGCTGTAAAGTGTGTGTTGTGTACTGTAAAGTCAGTGTGCTGTAGCATCGGGTGTGTAAAGGAACAGATTCGCCCTTATCACATCCATCGGGTGTGTCAAGGAGCAGATTCTCCCTTATCACATCCACTTTGTAACTGCTATAAATAAGCACCTCCCGCCTTTTACTAAGGCAGAACGGAGGATTCTGAACAACTCTTAGTATTCTTTGCTGTGTCGTGCTCTTAGTCATTCACCAACCCCACAAAGAACCCCTACTCCTACTCTCAAGCCACTCTCAAGCCAGCTACTACTACTACTCCTACTCCGACTGCTACTATTACTACTACTGCTTTTCCTACTACAACTAATACCAATACTACTACTACTACTACTATTACTACAACTACGACTGCTACTACTACTACTACTACTACAACTCCCACTGCTACTACAATTGCAAATTCTAGTACTACTATGGCTACTACTACAACTATTACTGCTAACACTACTCCTACTGTTGCCACTATTACGGCTACTGCTACTTTTGCTACTACTACTACATTTGGTACTACTGTTGTTGTTGCTACTGCTAGTACTACTCCTACCACTACTCTATCTATGACTACTTCTACAACTATTGCTACTATGACCACTATTGCTATGTTACTACTTCCGCTATAGCTATTACCAGTACTACTATTACTACTACTCCAACTACTACTTCTGCAGCCACTCTTACCACTGTTACTACTACTACATTTGCAACTACTACTACTAATTCTACTACTGCTGCTGCACCTACTACTGCTACTAATCCTACTACTACTACTGCTACAACTATTACTACTGCGATTGCTACTGCTGCTGCTCCTAGTGCTATAGCTACTAATACTACTCCTACTACTGCTATTACTACTACTCCAACTACTACTATGAGTACTCCTTCAACTACTACTAGTACTGCTCCTACTCCTACTCCTACTACTCCTACTCCTACTCCTACTACTACTACTACTGCTTGTCCTACTACAACTACTACCACCACTACTACTACTACTGCCACCACTACTACTACTACGATTGCTACTACCACTACTACTAATACAACTCGTACTGCTACTACAATTGCAAATTCTAGTACTACTACTGCTACTACTACAACAACTACTGCTAACACTACTCCTACTGTTGCCACTATTATGGCTACTGTTACTTTTGCTGCTGCTACTACATTTACTACTATTACTACTATTATTGTTGTTAATGCTACTAGTACTACTCGTATCACTACTCCTTCTGTGACTACTTCTACAACTACTACTACTACGACTACTGCTGCTACTGTTACTACTTCCGCTGTAGCTACTACCACTACTACTAGTAGTAGTACTACTATTACTACTACCCCAACTACTACTTATGCAACCACTCTTACCACTACTACTACTACTAATTCGACTACTACTGCTACTAATCCTACTACTACTGCTGCTGCTACAACTATTACTACTGTGTTTGCTACTGCTACTACTACTACTCCTAGTGCTACTGCTACTAATACTACTCCTACAACTGCTACTACTACTCCTCTGACTACTACTACGAGTACTACTGCTTCAACTACTACTAGTACTGCTACTACTCCTACCGCAACTAATTCTCCGATAACTACCACAGCTATAGCCACTAATGCTACTACTGTTGCTGCTGCTTCAACTATTGCTACCACTCTTACTACTTTTTCTACTACTGCTGCAACTGCTGCTACTAATACTTCTGCTACTACTTCAACTGGTACAACTACTACTACTACTACTTCTATTACTACTACTACTACTACTATTACTACTTCTACCTGTTGCTACTACTAATGCTACAATTGCTACTACTACTAGTACTACTACTACTACTGCTACTACTACTAGTACTACTAGTACAACTACTGCTACTGCTACTTAGGCTGTTGCCACTACTGCTTCTCCTACTACTACTAATGCTACAAATGCTACTACTATTACCATAACTGCTGCTATTGCTACTACCACTCCTAATACTACTACTACTACTACCACAGTAACTACTACTGCTGCAACTTGTACTAGTACAACTGCTACAACTACTATTAGTACAACTACTACTTCTACTACTACTACTAACTACTATTACTACAATAACAACAACAATTATTACTACTACTATTGCTACTGCTGCTACGGCAGCTAATGCTACTACTAGTCCTACTACTGCTGCTACAGCTACTACTCCCCCTAATACTACTACTACAACTATCACTGCTACCACTACTATTACTTCTTCTACTAGTACAACTGCGACTACTACTACTACTTCTACTATTACTAATATTGCTTCCCCTACTACTACTAATACCACTAATGTTACTACTATTACTACAACTGTTGCTACTACTACTACTCCTCCTAATACTACTACCACTACTACCACTGCAACTACTACCGTTACAACTTCTACTAGTACAACAACAACTACTACCACTACTACTACTACTGTTGCTGCTACTACTACTATAGCGATTACTATTGCTACTACAATTACAGCTACTACTATTGCTCCTACTACTACTACTACTGCAACTGCTACTAATGCTACTACTACTCCTACTACTGCTGCTATAGCTACTACTACTCCTAACACTACTCCTACTCCTTTCACTGCTACTGCTACTATTAATTCTTCTATTAGTACAATGATGACTACTACTATGACTACTACTACTATTGCTATTGCTACTACAACTGCTGCTGCTACTACTAATGCTACTACCACTACTACCACTCCTACTGCTACTGCTACGACTACTATTACTGTTGCGGCTACAACTACTTCAACTACCTGTACTATTGTATCTTCTGCTACTACTACTACTACAACTACTGCGACTCTCACTCCTATTACTACTACTGCTACTCCAACTGCTACTATTACTCATAATATTGCTACTACTGCTGCTGCTACTACTATTACTACTACTACGATTACTGCTACTCCTAGAATTATTTCTACTACTAGTATAATTACTACCAATTCAACTACATCTACAACTAGTACTACTCCAACTGCTACTACTACTCCTCTTACTGCTAATATAGCAGCTACTATTGCTACTACTATTGCCACTGCTACGACTATTACCACTACTATTACTAATACTACAACTACTACAGCTACTATTACTGTTACAACTACTATTGCTACTGCTACAACCACAACTACTGCAACTGCTAATATTACAGCAATTGCTACTAATACTACTGCTACTATAACTACTACAACTAGTGCTACTACTACTAGTTCTGCTACTATTACTACAACTACTACTGTTACTATTACTGCTACTACTATTACTGCTAGCGCAACAATCGCAACTTCTACTACTATTGATACTACAACAATTGCTACTAATACTACTGCTACAACTAGTGCTACTATTACTACTCTTGCTACTAATACTACAACTACTACTAATGCTACTACTGCTAATAATACTACTACTATTACTACAACTACTACTACTATTGCTCCTGCGACTGTTGCTTTAACAACTTCAACTATTGCTAATACTATTACAACAACTACTACGATTACTGCTGTTGCTACTATTATTTCTACTTTTACTGCTATTATTACCAATAGTACTGCAACTACAACCACTACTACTCCTACTGCAAGTACTACTCCTCTTACTACTACTACAGCTACTACTACCATAACTACTATTGTTACTGCCACAACTAGTACTACTACTACTACTACTCTTGCTTCTACTCTACTACTTCTACTACCCTAATAACTACTACTACTACTACAACCATTGCTACTACTTCTAGTGGTAGTACTGGTATGAGTAGTAGTAGAAGTAGTTGAATTAGTAGTGGTAGTAATAGTAGTAGTAGTAGCAGTACCGCTAGAAGCAGCAATATCAATTATAGTAGTAGTTATTATAGTAGTAGTAGTAGCAATAGGATTAGGAGTACTATTGGTAGTATTAGTATTAGTAGTAGTAGTAGTAGTAGTAGCAGCAGCAGCAGTAATATTTTTAGTATTAGTAGTAGTAGTACCAGTAGTACTAGGAGTTGTTCTAGCAGCATTTGTACTACTACTAGTAGTAGCAATAGTAGTAGTAGTAGTAGTAGCAACAACAACAACAGTAGTAGTAGTGGTAGTAGTAGTAGTTGTTGTAGTAGTTGTAGTAGCAGCAGCAGTAGTAGTAGTAGTAGGAGTTGGAGTACGGATACTAGTTTGAGTTTTAGTAGCTATTGTAGGGCTAGTACTAGTAGTAGTTGTAGTAGTAGCAGTAGGAGTTAGAGTGGGAGTATTTGTAGTAGAAGAAGTAGTAGTAGTTATAGTCGTCGTAGTAGTAGTAGTAGCAGCAGCATTAGCTGCAACAATAGCAGCAGTAGTAGTAGTAGTAGCAGCAGCAGTAGTAGTAGTATTAGTAGTAGTAGGAGTTTATAGAGTAGTAGTATTAGTACAAGTAGTAGTAGTAGTAGTAGTCCTAGTAGGAGCATAGAAGTAGTAGAAGTTGTAGGAGTAGTAGTAGTTGAAGTTGTAGGAGTGTTTGGAGTGGTAGTAGTAGTAGGAGTAGTAGTAGTATGAGTTGAAGTAGTAGTAGTGCTAGGAGTACTAGAAGTACTAGGAGTGTTAGGAGTGGTAATAGTAGTAGAAGTAGTAGTATTAGTTGTAGGGGTAGTAGCATAGTAATAGTAGTAGCGGTCGCAGCAATAGTAGTAAAAGCAGTAGCTATAGCAGCAACAATAATAGCAGTAGTAGTAGTAGCAGTAGTAGCTATAGCAGCAACAACAACAGCAGCAGTAGTAGTAGCAGTAGCAGTAGCTATAATAACGGCAGTTATCATGGTAGCAGTAGTAGCGATTGTAGCAGCAGTGTCAGTAGTAGTAACAATAGTAGTAGTGTTAGTTGGACTAGTAGTCGCTATAGTCGTAGTAGTAGAAGAAGTAGTAGTAGTATGAGAAATACCGTTGTAGTAGAAGTAGTAGTAGTAGTAGCAGTAGTAGCAGTAATAGTAGTAGTAGTAGTAATAGGGGAAATAGAGTAGTAGCAGTAGCAATAGTCATATTTGCAGTAATAGTATCAGTAGTAGTGGTGGTGCAAGTAGCAGTAGTAGTAGCAGTACTAGTAGTACAAGTAGTAGTAGTTGTTGTTGTAGTAGTAATTGCAGTAGTAGTAGTTGTTGTTGTTATTGTTGTTGTAGTTGTAATAGTAGCAGTTGTAGCTGTAGAAGAGGTAATAGTAGTAGTAGTATTAGTGGCAATAGTAGCTGTAGTAGCAGTAATAGTACTTGTAAGAGTTGTAGTAGTAGCAATACCACCAGTAGTAGCAGTTGTAGCAGTAATAGTAGTAGCAGTAGTAGTAGTAGGAAAAGTAGTCGAAGTAGTAGTAGTAGTAGCAGTACTAGTAGTAGTAATTGCAGCAGCAACAGTAGTAGTAGTAGTAGTAGTAGCAGTAGAAGTAGTAGTATCACTAGTAGCAATTGCGGTAGTGGTAGCAGTCGTAGCAGCAATAGCCGGAGCAGTAGTAGTAGTAGACGAAGTAGTTATAGCAACAGCAGTAGTAGGAGTAGTAGTAGTAGTAATAGTAGTAGTAGTAATAATAGTCGTAGGAGTAGCAGTAGTATCAATAGTTGTAGTAGTAGTAGTGTTAGTAGCAGTAGCAGTAGTAGTAGCAATATTAGTAGGTATAGTAGTAGTAGCATTAGAAGTAGCAGTAGTAGTAGTTGCAGCAATAGTAGTAGCAAGAGTAGTAGTTGTCGTAGCAGTAGTAATCGTAACAGCAGCAATAGCAGTAGTAATAGTAGTAGTAGCTGTAGCAATAGTACCAGTAGTAGTAGTAGCAGCAGCAGTAGCAATAGTAGTAGGCATAGTATTAGTAGTAGCAATAGCCGTAGTAGCAGTCGTAGTAGTATTAGAAATCTTAGTAGCAGTAGTAGTAGTAGTCGTAGTAGTAGACGTAGTAGTAGTCGTCGCAGTTTTAGCAGTAGTTGTAGGAGTAAAACTACTACTGCTAATAAAAATACTATTACTACTACAGCTATTGCTGCAGCAACTACAATTACTTCTATTGCTAGTACAACTAATACTACCGTTATTACTACTACAACAACTTCTACTGCTACTGCTAATCCTAGTACTACAATTACTGCAGCAAGTACAACTACTACACCTACAACAACTGTAACTATTACAACTGCTACTGCTACAAAAACTAGTATTACTACTACTACAACAACTACTACACCTACTATGATTGCTACTACCACTATTGCTGCTACTAATACTACTACTACTACTAATACTACTACTCCTACTCCCACTACTACTAATACTAGTACAATGGGTAATATTACAACTACTACAACTATTACTACTACCACAACAACAACAACAACTACTACTCCTCCTACTACTAATAATACTACAACTACTAAAATAGTAATTAGTAATTATGCTACTAGTACAACTGCTTCCACTACTACCTCTATTGCTGCTGGCACTACTACTAACACTACTACTGATGCTGTTGCGGCTACTACTGTTACTACTATTACTACTACTAATACCGATTCTACTACTACAACTATTTCTACTGCTACTACTATTGCTGCTAATACTGCTTCTACTACTACTGCTACTGCAGCTACTACTACAACAACAACTACTACTAATATTGCTGATACTACAACTATTATTATCACTACTGCTAGCACCACTGCTACTGTTGTTGCTGCTTGTACTACTACTACTACTTCTACCACTTCTGCTGCTTCTCCTCCACCTCCAGCTATGACTAGTACCACTACTACAACTAACACTTATGTTACTACTGTGAGTACTACTACAACTGCTGCTACTTCTACTGCTGCTACTAGTACTACCACCACTACTACTACTACTACCATAATTGCTATAACTACTACTACCACTACTACCACTACTACTGCTGCTGCTGCTGCTGCTTCTACCGCTACAACTACAACTGCAACCACTACTACAACTACAACAAGAACAACAACTACTACTCAACTACTACAACTACTGCAACTACTACTATTGCTACTACTCCTCCTACTCCTACTACTACTACTACCACTACTACTACTACTAATCCGGATGCTGCTGCTACTACTCCTACTGTTGTTGTTACTACTACTACTACAACTACTTTTGCTACTATAGATACTACTACTACAATACGTATTACTAATACTACTATTACTAATACTAACAGTACTACTACTACTACTAACACTACAACTACTAATTTTGTACTACTATTACTGCTTGTACTACTACTACTACTTCTGTTGCTTCTCCTCCTCCTACAACTACTACTAGTACCACTACTACAACTAACACTTTTGCTACAACTGTGACTACTGCTACAAATATTGTTGCTTCTACTGCTACAATAACTACTACTATTGCTACAACTACTACAACTACTACTACGTCTACTACTACAACTACAACTACGGCAACAATTGTTATTGTTGCTACTCTTACTACTCCTACTACTTCAACTACAATTACGACTACTACCACTACTACTGCGACCTACTAGTCCTGCTGCTGCTTCTACTACTACTACTACTTTTGCTACTGTATGTACTAATAAGCTAATACTACTACTACAATACTACTATTACTAATACTAATAGCACTACTACTACTACTAATACTACGACTACTATTGCAACTAGTACTACCACTACTAATGCTGCTACTGCTACTAATACTGCTACTACTACTATTATGACTATTGCTACTAATGCTACAACTACTACTACTACTTATCCTACTACTACTGCTATAATTACTTCTACAATTACAACTACTGCTATTACTGCTACTACGACTACTACTACTACTGCTACTCCTACTAATACAAATGTTGTTGCCAATACGACTGCAGCAACCCCTACAATTGCTGCTTTTACTGCTGCAACTATTTCTAGTACTACTACTATTGCTACTACTCCTCCTAATACTACACCTACTACTACAACTTCTCCTACACCTATTCTTACCACAACTCCTACTCCTACTACGCTACTACTGCAACTGCTACAACTGCTATTACTACTACTATTCCTATGCTACTACTACTACTACAACTACTACTACCACTCCAACTACTACTACTACTACTACTACTACTACTACTACTACTACTACTACTACTACTACTACTACTACTACTACTAGTATTACTACTACTTCTACTTCTGCTGCTACGACTACAACCATAACTAATGCAACTGCTACTACTACAACTGATGTAACTACTACTACTACTACTACTAGACAACTAATACTGCTACCACTACTACTATTGCTACTACTACAACAACAACAACAACTACGACTGCTTCTGCTACTATTACTGCTACTACTACAACTACTACTGCTACTACTACAACTACTACTGCTACTGCTGCTATTACTTCCACAACAACCACTAATACTATTACTACTACTACTACAAGGACTACTACTACTACGACTGCTCCAACTTCTAGTACTACTACTACTACTTTTGCTACTACTTCAGCTAGTATTACTACTACAACTACACTATTTCCTCCACTACTGCTAATACTACTGCTACTACTAATACGTCTCCCACTACTATTACTACTACCACTACTTCTATTACTGCTACTACTGCCACTCATACTAATATCACTACTTCTACTACTATCACCACTACTACTTCTATTATTACTACTATAGCTACTATTGCTACTCCAACTATTATTACTAGTACTACAACTTCTACTACTACTAGTACTACTACTACTACAATAGCTAATGCTGCTGTTGCTCTTAAAACTGCTGCTACTACTACTTCTACCACTCCTACTATCCCTGCTACTAATGCTACCACTATGACTACAACTACTAATGCTACTATAATTACTACTACTACTACAATTGTGGCTACTACTAGTACTACTACTACAACTGCTACTACTACTTTTGCTACTTCGATTACTACTTCTACTCCTACTAATATGACTGCTGCTACCACTACTACTTCTACTACTAGAATTACTAATAGTACTATTAACTCTGCTACTACTATTACAACTACTACTTCTGCTACTATGACTACTACAACTGCTACTTCTACTACTATTACTACTGGCACCACTACTACGATAGCTACAACTGCTAACTCAACTATTGTTGCTACAATTACTACGACAACTACTTCTTCTATAATAACTACTGCCACTACCACTATAGCCACTACTGCTACTACTACTACTGTTGCTGCTAAAGCTACTACTGCTTCTACCGCCGCTACTATTAGTACTACTACTACTACTTCTGCTAATACTACTTATACTACTACTACTAATCCTGCGACTACTACTACTTCTCCTACTACCACTACTGCTGATGCTACTACTAGTACTACTACTGCTGCTAGTACTATTTCTACGATTAATGTAACTACTACCGCTGCTACTTCCGCAACAACTACTTCTACTATTACTTCAACTACAACAACAACAACTACTACTTCTACTACTACTACTATTACTGCTACTAATACTGATGCTACTACTACTACCATTACTACTACTGGTACTACAAATACTAATATTACAACTACTGCAACTACTATTACTTTGGCTACTACTCCTTCTACTACAAATACTATTATTACAACCACTACTACTACCACCACTACTACTGCTACTATTACTTCTACTACTGTTACTACTACAGCTAGAATAACAACAACAACCACTACTACTATTACTGCTACTACAACTTCTGATACTACAACTTCTACTATAACTAGTACAACCCCTAGTTCTACTACAACAACTCCTACTACTACCGCTACTACAACTACTACCACTACTGCAACTGCTTCTACTACTGTTATTACTACTTCAACTATTCCTACTACTACTACTACTACTACAACCCGTACTGCTACTACTACTGCTACTACTACAACTACTAGTTCTGCTACTGCTACTGCTGCTACTGCTACGACTACTATAACGATTGCTACAGAAGCTACTACTATTGCTGCTACTACTACTACCACTACTAGTTGTACTACTCTATCGGTACTACCAATTTTGCTACTGCTGTCGCTACTCCCATTACTACTACTACTACAACTACAGCTACTACTATTGCTAATTCTCCGACTACAGCTATTACAACTACAGCTGTTGCTATTGCTGCAACTACTACTTCAACTACTATAACTGCTGCTGCTCCTAGTACTACTATTTTTGCTGCTGCTGCTGCTACTACTACTACTACTGTTGCTACTACTACTACTATTTCTACTTCCGCTGCTACTACTGCTAGTATTATTACTGTTAGTACGACTGCTACTAATGCTACTACTACTACAGCTACTATGGCTACTACAGTTAGTAGTCTGACTACTACTACTATGGCTACTACATCTACTGCTATTACTACTACTACTATTGCTACTACTACTACTGCTGCTATTACTACACCTACTGTTACTACTGCTACTACTACTGTAACTACTACTACTACTACTTTTAATGCTGCTTCTTCTGCTACTATTACTACTACTATTACTTCTACTACCACAACTACTACTATTACTGTTACTGCTACAACATCTACTGTTACTACTACCAGTACTACTACTACTGGTACTACCACTGTTACTGCTACTACTACTATTACCACCACCACAACTACTACTACTATTACCATTGTGGCTACTGATACTACTACTACTACTATTGTAGCTACTAATGCTGCTACTGCTACTACTTCAAATACTACTGCTGCTACTACATCTCCTACTACTTCTCCTCCTCCTCCTCCACCTACTACTACTACTATTGCTACTACTACAACACTGTTACTGCTTCTACTACAATTACTACGGCTACTATCACTACTACAACTAGTGCAACTGCTTCTATTATTGCCACTAATACTACTGCTACTACCACTACTACTACAACTGCTGCTGCTATTGCTACTACTTCCACAACTACTACTGCAGCTACTAGTGCTACTGCTACAACTTCTCCTATTGCTACTGCAACATTCACTACTAATACTACTACTACTAGTACTACTGCAACTACTACAACTACTGGTACTACTTCTACTACTGCTGCTACTACTGCAACTAATACTGGTACTACTGCTGCTGTTGCTGCTACTCTTACAACAGCTACTACTACTACCTCTAGCACTGCTACCACTGCTGCTACTGCAACTACCACTACTACTACAATTACTACTGCTACTATAACTACTACTAATACTACTATAACGACTACTACTAATACTACATCTGCTTCTACATCTGCTACTATAAGTACCACAATTCCTACAAATACTATGGCTGCTACTACCACTACAACTACAACTAGTATTACTACTACAAATATTAACTCCGCTACTACTACAACTACTGCTACTTCTGCTACCATTACTACTACTACTATTACTTCAACCACTACTATTGCTGCAACCACTACCATGATGGGTACTACTAATACTATTACTACAACTATTAGAACAACTTCTACTACTCTTACTACTACTACCGCTACGTGAACTACCATTGCCACAACTACTATGACTACTACCTTTATGACAATAACTACTACTACTAATGCTGCTGCTGCTACTACTTCTAGAACTACTACTACTTCTGCTACAACTACAACTACTACAACTGCTAATACTATTACTACTACTGCATCTCCTACTTTTTCGACAACTACTACTACTACTCTTGCTGCTGCTACTACTACAGCTACTACTGCTACTGCTTCTAGTGCTACTACTACTACTTCTGCTACTATTGCAACTGCTAAAACTGCTACTACTACTGCTTCTACTACCACGACTACTAGTATTACTATGACTACTGTCACTACTGCTACTGCTATTACTACTATTGCCACAACGACTTCTCCTCGCTAAGCTAATCCACATCGATCAAGAGGTGCGGAGTGGCTCTGATAACACTATGTGACGCCCACCAATAAAGCAAAGACAGACCTACGATATCGCTATTGCACCGGGGAACGACGGAAAGGTTAAGATATTCTTTACGTACCTAATAAAAATGCAAATACGGGATCAGGAAAATGGGTCAAGGGAGAGATAGAACAGGCAGTTGACTTCCATACAGTGGAGAAATTTGATTCGAAGGAAGATACCAAGAGCAAAGGGATTAACAATCCTCCATACAAAAATGCATCCTAATTGCATTATTACCAATCTTACGATTATGATCCCTAGGGTGAAAGCATATTCGCATATTCGCAACATCGAACCTAATTCTTTCCCGAGCCCATTTGTCTGCTTTTATCCCTGTATGGAGCGTCGAATGCACTACTACTATTAAAATATCCCAATGCAGATTTCTTTCACCTACCTATTGGCTTTTCCCAAGAATCGATAACATCCGACCTCATACCCGTACCAACCTTTTGGAATACTACTACTACTACAACAACGACTACTGCTACTACTGCAACAATTGCTACAACTACTACTTCGGCTACAACAACTACTAAAGCTACTTCTACAATGACGATCGCTACTACTTCTACTAGTAGTACTACTATAACAACTACAACTACCACTACTACAACACTACTACTGCTACTACAGCTACTATTACTACTACTACTATTACTACTACTACTACTCTTATTGCTACTAGTAGTCCTATTGCTACTACTACCAAGGCTACTACTCCTATTGCTACCACTACTACTACTACCACCACGACTACTACTGCTACAATGATAACTGCTAGCTCTACTACTACTGCTACTGCTACTACTACTACTACATTATCGCTACTATAGATGTTACCGCAACTGCCCCAACAACTACTACAGTTGCTGCTACTACCGCTACTACTACTGCTACCACTACCATTAGAATTACTGCTACGACTACTACTAGTACTACTACTCCTACTACTATTACTACAACTACTACTATTACTACTACTACTACTACTACGGCTACAACGACTACTGCCACTACAACTACCTCCTCTACTACTTTTACTACTACTACTACTATAGCGACGACTACTACTATTGCACCAACTAATCCTGTTGCTACTACTACTACTGCTGCTACTAATAGTACTACTACTGTTTCTGCTATTACTGCTACCACTACTTCAACTGCTACAACAAATGCTACTGCAACAATACTTACTACTACAACTACTGCAATATCTACTACTTCTACCACTACTGCTACTGTTGCAACAAAAAAACACTACTACTACTACAACTATGACAATTATAGTTGTTGCTATTGCTACTACTAATGACTACTACTACTACTACAACTACTATTACAACTAATGCTACTATTAGTGCTACTAATACAACAATAAATACTAATGCTACTACTACAACTACTACTACTGCAAATGGTATGACTACTACTACTGTTGCTACAGCTACCACTACTACTACAATTCTTACGGCTAGGACCACTACTGCCATTACTACTACTGCTACTACTCCTCCGACTACAACTACTACTACTCCAACTAATACTATTGCTGCTACTAATACAATTGCTACAACTAGTATTACTGCTACTACTTCTACTACTACTACTACAACTACTACTATTACTTCTATACCTGTTGCTTCTACTGCAAATATTGCTACCACTACTTTGACAGCAACTATTGCTACTACTGCTACTACAATAACTACTACTACCACCACTACTACTACTATAGCTACCACTGCTTTTACTACTACCAGACTCCAACTAATACTACTGTTGCTACGAGTATTACTAGTACTACTTCTACTACTACAATACAACAACTACTACTAGTTCTGCTACTATTACTTCTTCTACTACTACTAGCACTACTACTACTTCCACTTCTTCCACTACTTTTGCTACTAATACTACAACCACTACTACTGCTACTACTATTGCTTCTACAGCTGCAATTGCAGCTACTGCCACCACTACTTTGACTGCTACAACTGCTGCTATGGCTACAACAATTACTACTACAACTACAACAACATTTGCTACTGCTACTACTATTGCTACAACAAATACTACTATTGCGACAACTACTACAATTTCTGTTGCGGCTACTTCTACTACTGCTACTACTACTAAAATATTACAACTATTGCTACTACTAGTGCAACTAATACAACAACAAATACTACTGCTACTACAACTACCTCTCTTATAAAAATAATAACTACTACAACTACTACTTCTATAAAAACTACTACTCCTACTACTACTAATACTACAACTACTGCTAATGCTACTACTTCTATTGCTACTACTACTTCTATTGCTGGTACTACTACTACCACTACTATTACTACGAATATTACTACTATTGCCACAACTACTACTGCTACTCCAACCAATATTACAGCTGCTACTAGCAAAACTACAATTACTTCTACCACTAGTACTATTGCTACTATGGACGCTATTTGTACAACTGCTACCACAACTTAAACTACTACAAGTGGTGCAACTGCTACCACAATTACTACTACTACTACTACAACTACATCTACAACTATAGCTTCTTCTGCTACTATTGCTGCTACTGCTACTACTACTACTATTACAACTGCTACTACTGCTACTACTGTTGTTGCTGCTACTACTACAACTACTACTACTACTATTACTACTACTACTACCTTAGTACGACTGCTACTGCTGTCACACTTACTGCGACTACTCTTACAACTACAATAACAACAACTACTACTACTTCTATTACTACTGCAACTACTACTACTACTGCTACTACTACAACTACCAGTACTTGTACAACTACTACCACTACTACTACAACAACTACTGCTTCTTCTTCTACTACTACTCATAATACAACTACTGGTACTACAGCAACTACAGTTACTACTTCTACTACACTTACTACTGCATCTACTACTACTACTCCTGCTGCTAAAACTACTATTGCTACTTCAGCTACTACCACTACTAATACTCCCACTGCTACTATGGCTACTACTGCTACTACTACTACCACTACTACTCCAACTACTACTGCAATCGATGCAACTGCTGCAACTACTACTACGGCAACTAGAACTAATACTGCCACTCCTAGTACTACTAATAATGCTACTACTGCTTCTAAAACTACTGCTACTCCTACTAATACTTCTTTTCCTTCTGCTACTGCGACTACTACTGCTATAACTACTACTACTACTGCTGCTACCACTACTTCGACTGCTATTACTGCTACTACTGCTACTACTACTGCCACTGTTGCTACTACTGCTACTACTTCTACGACTACATCTACTACTACAACTACTTCGCTACTATTGCTACAACTTCTACTGCTACTACTACTACTGTTGCTATTATGACTGCCGCTGCTACTGCTACTTTTGCTACTACTACTACTATTACTACTACTATTACTACTAGTACCGCAACAACTACAACATTTATTACTACTACAACTACAGCTACTACTGCTACTCCTAGTACAACCGCTAGTACTATTACAATTAATACTACCACTCCTACTCCTACTACAACTACTTTAGTTTCTACTACTACTACTACTATTGCTACTACTACGACCACAACTACTACTAGTAACACTACTACTATTGCTACTATTACAACTACTACTTCTATTGCTACTACTACAACTACTACTACTACGACACCTCCTTATACTTCTACTACTAGTACTACTACTTCTACTACAACTACTACAGCTATTACTACTACTGCTACAACTACTGATACTACTACTATTGCAACTACTACTACTACAACAACTACTACTTCTACGACAAGTACTACTTCTACTACTACTGCTGCTGCAGCTAATACTACTACTGTTACTTCAGCTACTACCGCTTCCACGGCTACTACTGCAACTACTACTACTACTGCTACTACTCTAGCTACTACTGCAACCGAGGCAACTGTTTTAATTGCTACCACTACAACTACTACTACTACCACTTCTTCGACTGCTGCTACTGCTATAACTGCTACTACAATTACCACTACTACTACAACAACTACTGCTACTACTATTGCTACAACTACACCTTCTCCTACGACTATAATTACTACTACTACAACTGCTACTAGGACTTTTGTAGCTCCAACTCATGCTTGGGCTACTACTGCTATTACTCCTACTACTTGTTTTGCTAGTACGACAACAACAACTACTACTGCTACTTTACTACTATTACTACTGCTACCACTACCACTACTGCTGCTACTACTACTGCTACTACTACTACTACTACTACTACTACTACTACTACTATGGCTGCAATACTGCTACAGCTACCACTATTTCTACTGCAACTACTGCTGCTCCTGCAAATACAACACTACTACTACTACAACTACTTCTACCACTACTTCTACTACTATTGTTGTTCCTACAACGATATCTACTACTACCATTACAACTATGACTACTACTGTTGCTACTACTACGACTGATACTGCTGCTACTACTATGACTAGTACTACTACTACTACTATTACCACTACTGATACCACTAGTACTACTACTATGATAACAAATACTACTACTATGAGAACAACTATTGCTACTACCTCTCCTACAACAATCATAACTACTACTATTACTACTTCTTTTCCTACAAGAAAAACAACAATAAATACTACTATGGCTACAACTAATGCTAATCATACCACTACTGCTACTACAACCCCAACTACTAAAACTACTACAACAACTACTACTGCTACTATTACTACTAATACTGCTACTACTGCAACAACTTCTACAACTGCTACTGCTACTACTACATCCACTACTACTGCTCCTGCCAATACAACTACTACTGCGCCTACTACTACTACTACTACTACTACTACTACTACAACTACTAGTTCAACTACTACTACTTTTACTACAACAACTACTACTAGGACTACTACTGCTGCTACTATTATTGTTACTTCTCTTACTACTATGACTATTGCTACTACTACTCCAAATGCTAATACGGCGACCACTACTACTACTACTGCTGCTATTGCAACTACAACTACTGCAACTACTGCTAATACTACTACTGCAGCTCCTACCACTACAACTACTACTCCGACTACAACTACTACTACAGTTGCTCCTACTACTCCTACTACTACCACTCTTGCTGCTTCTACTACTAATAAGACTACTAATGCTCCTACTACTACGACTACTACTACTACTATAATTTGTGCTAATAATACTCCTACTACTAGTCCTACTACTACTACTACTTAAACTACTCCACCAACTACTACTGCACTACTTCTGCTACTAGTGCTATTGATCCTACTACTACTGCCACTGCTACTACGGCTACTACTATGACTATCACTACTAGTACTACTACTAATACTGCTCCAATTACCGCTAATATTGCAACAACTACTCCTCCAGCTGCTGCTACTACTGCTACAGCTACTACTACTCCTACTACTACTACTACTCCTCCTGCTACTACTACTAGTACTATAACCACTACTACTTCTACTGATACTCCTACCACGAATGCTACAGCTGATATTTCTACTACTATTGCTACTACTACTACTCCTACTACAATAACTATTGCTCCTACTATTACTAATACTACAATGACTACTACTAGTACTACGGCTACTATGGTTGATGTTACTACTACTGCTACTACTTCTACAACTTGTGAGGCTGCTACGACTACTACTATTACTACTATTGCTACTACTATTACAAAAACAACAACAACAGCTACTACTAGTACTACAACAGCAACAACTACTACTACTACTACCACTACTACGACTACTACTACGGCTACGGCTATAGCTACTACTACTACTATGACTACTACCACTACTACTTTTTCTAACACTACTACTACTGCTACTACTACTACCACTACTACTACTACTAATATTACTAGAACTACTATTACTACTACGACAAATACTACTACTACTACTTCTCCTTCTACTACTTCTGCTACTAGTGCAACTGCAACTACTACTCTTACTCCTACTACTAGTACTACTACCACGACTGCGACGGCTATAATAGCTACTGCTTCTACTGCAATTGCTACTACTTTCTACTACTACTGTTGCTACTACTATTGCTACTACGAATACTGCTACTACTACTCCGACGTCTACTTCTACTACTATAGCTACTACTATTACCGCTACTATGACTACTACTACTTCTCCTACTTCTACTACTACAGCTACAATGATAGCTACTACTACTACTATAGCTACAACAACAACTACAACTACCCCAACTACTAAAAATGCTACTACAACTACTACTACTAATGCTACTGCTATTGCAACTACTACCATTACTGCTACTACTATTACAACTGCTACAATTGCTACTACGACTCCTACTAATATTACAGCTGCTACTACTGCCCCTACTTGCACCCCTACTACAGCTACTATGACTACGACTACTACTACTACTACTATGACTACTGCTGCTGCTGCTGCTACTACTACTACTGCTGCTGTTGTTGCTGCTGCTCCTACTGCTATTACTATGACTTTTACTACTACTACTACGACACCTTGTGCTTCTATTACTTGTATTTCTCCGTCTATTACGACTTCAACTACTACAACTACTGCTACAACTAGTACTCCAAGGCTACTACTGATACTACAACAGCTACTGCAACTACTACTACTACTGCTGCTCCGACTACTGTTACTACCGCAACTAATTCTCCTACTCATACTGCTACTACTACTACTACTACTACTCCAACTTCTACTACTACTTCTACTACTATTATTTTTAGAAATAATAATACTACTACTGCTACTACTACTACTACTTCTATTACTACAACTGCGACTGCTACTCCTAGTACTAATGCTACTGCTCCTGCTATTACTTCCCCTACCACTACTACTAATGTTGCTCCAACTACAACTACTACTACAACTACTACTTCTATTGCTAGTACTACTACTATTGTTGCTGCTGTTGCTGCTACGACTACTACTCCTCCTACTACTCTTGCTTCAACCACTACTGCTACTACTGATAGTCCTACTTCCCCTACTAATACTACACTAGTACTAGATAGCTACTATTAATGCTACTTCTTCTGCTACAGCAATAATTACTACTACCCCAACGACTAAAACTACTTCTACTACTGTTGTTGCTACTACAACTACTACTGCCACAACTTCTACTATTGCTACTACTAGTACCACTTCCATTACTACTGCTCCCGCTGCAACTGCTATTTTTACTACGACTACTACTACTACGACTACTACTGCTACTACTGCTGTTGCTGCTACTATTACTGGTTCTTCTTCAACTACTATGACTGCTACTACTAATACAACTCCTACTACTACTGCTGTTGTTACTGCTACTAGTACTACTCCAACTGCTACTACTACTGCTACTGCTACTAACGCTACTGCAACTACTACTACTGCTACTACTGCTAATATTATTGTTGCTGCTCCTACCACAACAACAACTACTACTACTCCTACTACTCCTACTACTTCTACTACTAATACGACGACTGCTGCCCGTTCTACTACTACTACTACTATTTTTACTAATAATACTCATACTAATACTGCTACTTGTCCTACTACTACTACGAATGCTACTACTGCTACCACCATGACTGCTAGTAGTACCTCTACTACTAATAATACTCCAACTATTGCTACTATTATTCCTGTTACTACTACTACAACTTGTACCGCTACGACTTCTACAACTACTATGACTGCTACGGCTACTGCTACTACTGCTACTAATACTACTTCTGCTTCTACTACTACGACCCTGACATCTACTACTGTTGCAAACACTATTACGACTACAACTACTACCACAACTACTTCTCCTACTATTACTAATTCTGCTACAACAACTACTACTATTGCTACTACTACTACTACTTCTACTGCTGCTACTGCTGCTACAGTTATTACTGCTGCCACTACTATTTGTAGTACAACTACTACTCCTACTGCTGCTACTGCCACTACTACTACTACTATTACAACTGCTGCTGCCAATAGTCCTCCTACAACTAATACCATTGCGGCTACTACTATAGCAATTACAACTATTGCTTATGCTTCTACTACTACTACTGCTACTGCTACTACTTCTACTAGTAGTACGGTTACTACGACAACTATTGCTACTACTACTACTACTACTACGACTGCTGCTGCTACTACTGCTACTACTACTTTGGCTACTACTACTACTACTACTACTACTACTACTTCTACTACTACTACAACTACTGCAACTGCTATAGCTACTTCTACTACTGCTGCTACTGCTACTGCTTCTACTATTGCTACTACTGCTACTACAATAATTACTGCTACTTCGGCTACAGCTGCTACAGCTAAAACTGCTTCTCCTATTACTACTGCTGCCACTACTCATGCTACTCCAGCAACTACTTCTACTAATACTACTACTACTACTACTTCTCACACTACAACTACTGCTACTACTACTACCTCTCCAACTACTTCTTCTACTACTATAGCTACTACTTCTACTACTATACTAATAATACTACTGCTACTACAACTACACTAATAATACTACTACTACTGTTACTACAACAATTGTTGCTGCTATTGCTACTATGACTGCTTCTGCCACTACTATTGCTACTGCTACTATTACTACTACTACTATTGCGGCTACTACTACTAATAGCAGTACCACTACCTGTACTACGTCTGGTACTACAATACTTCTCCCACCACTTTAACTACTACTACTACTACTACTTCTAGTACTACTGCTACTACTAGGACAGCTACTACTATTATTATAATTATTACTACTACTACCACTTCCACTACTACTACTACTACTACTACTATTTATACTTTTGCTATGACAACAATGACTACTACTACTGCCGCTATGGCTACTACTGCTACCAATACTAGGCCTGCAACTACTACTGCTGCTGCTTCTGTTGTTACTACTATTACTACTACAACAACAACTACTGCAATAATTACTACTACTACCACTACAATAATTACTACTACCACTACAACTACCCGTAAAACTATTACTGCTTCTAATACTATTTCTCCTACTATTATGATAGCTGCTACTACTTCTGGTACTACTACTAATGCTACTACTGCTACTACTACTATGACTACTACCATAACTACTGCTACTACTATAACTACAGCTACTTCAACTACTACTACTACTACAACAACAACTATTACTGTCGTTGTTGCTACAGCTACTACTACTACTGCTTCTACATCTGCAACAACTTGTAGTACTACCCATTTTGGAGACTACTAAAGTATGTCTCTTCCCAGTCATCAGTTTCCTTCGATAAGGAGTCCATGGACCGAGGTACATAGGCCCCTAGGCGTGTATCCCCTGCATGGATCCTCAAAGGATTTTCCTGATCCTGGTGGGATTCAAATTCCTCCCTTGGTGAAAGTGGGACTACTACTATTACCACTGCTGCTACTACTATTATAACTACTATATTTGCCACTAGTACTATTACAACTACTGCTACTACTACTACTACTATTACTACTACTACTGCTACTACTACAACTACTACTACTACTACAACTATTACTACTGTCACTGCTACATCTCTACTACTACAACTATTGGTACTACCACACCTACCACCACTACTTTGACTATAGCTACTACTGTAACTGCTACAACTATTACTTGTACTACCCCAACTACTAAAACTACTACTATTACTACAACAACTACTACTACTATTACTACTATTGCTACTATTGTTACCACAACTACTAAAACTACTACAACCACAACTACTGCAAGTACTGCTACAAATGCTACTGCGGCTACTGCTATTATTGTTACTACTACTTGTATTACTACTATAGCTACTACTTCTACTACTACTACTACTACTACGACTACTTTTACTACTACGACTATTACTACTACTACACCTACTACTTCAACTAATTCTATTACTACTACTACTACTATTTCTGCTACTACTACTCTCACTACTACTACTGCTACCACTACTACTACCACTTCTCCCACTACTACGACTACTGCTACAACTATTGGTGCGGATACTACTAGTACAACCACTACTACAACTCCTACTATAGCAACTACTGCTGTTGCTACCGTTGTCATTGCTATGACAACTACTGCACCGACTTCTAATACTACTGCTTCTACTACAACTACTACTATGGATACTATTACTACTTCGGATACTTCTTCTACTCCTAGTAATACTACTACTGCTACTACAGCTGTTGTTGCTACTACAACTACTATTTCTACTCCGCCACTATTGTTGTTGCTGCTACTACTACTACTACTACTACTACAACTACTACTACTACAGCTACTATGGCTACTATTGCTATAGCTGCTACTACTACTACCACCACTATTACTACCACTACTACTACTACTAATACTGCTCCTTCTACTACTACTACTACTACACCAATTACTACTAGTACTACTACCAATACAACATCTCCTTCTACTACTACTACTATTACTACTTCCACAACTACAACTACTCCTAGTACTTCTCCAATTGCAACTACAGCCATTACTGCTACTACTACTACAATTGCTGCTACTGTGGCTAAGTCGAGTTCTACAGGTACTACAACTACTTCTACTACTGTTACTACAGCTACTGTTACTTCTTCTACATCTCCTACAACTACTATTATTACTACTACTGCCACTACTACTGTAGTTACTACTACTGCTACCACTACTACAACTAGTACTACTACAACAACTACTTTTGTAACTGCTTCTACTCTTCATCTCCTCCTCCTACTACTACTATTGCTGCTACTAATACTACTATTACTACGACTACTACTACTACTACTACTTCTACTGCTACTACGACCACTACTCCTACTGCTACACCTACTACTGCCACTAGTGCTGCTACTGCAACTATTACTACTGCTACTACTATTATTACTACTACTACTACACTACTACTACTACTACTACTACTACTACTACAACGACTACTACTACAGCTACTACTACTACTATTAAACTACCAGTACTACTACTAGGACTACTACTACTACTACTACTACTACCAGCTACTACTAGGACTACGACTACTACTACAGCTACTACTACTACTGCAGTGTTTTATATTGCTACTATTATTGCAAGAATGACTACTACTACTTCTACTTCTACTATTGCAGCTACTTTTGCTGCTGTTACTACTACTACTGCTGCTACTACTATTACTACTACTACTACTATTGCTGCTACTACTACTACTACTACTACTACTACTACTACTACACTACTAAAGTTGTTGCCATTGCGACTTCATACTACTGCTACAATTGCTACGGCTACTGCTACTACTTCTGCTACTACAACTACTACTGTTACCACTTCTACTACTATTGTTGCTACTACTACTTATAGTACTACTACTACTATTACTACTGCTACTACTGCTACTAATGTTGCTATCGCTACCTCTACTAGTATTGCTATTACTACTACTACAAATACTGCCAATGCTGCTACTGCTACTACTACTACCACTACTAATGCCACTACAACAATTGTTACTCCTATAACTACTACTACTACTTTTGCTACTACAAATACTTTCACTGGTACTGCTACTACCACAACTACTGTTGCTACTTCTGCTGTTACTAGTACTGCTAATATTGCAGCTACTACTAGTACTGCTAGTAGTTCTACTTTTGTTATTGCTATTATTACTGCTACTACTACGTTTACTCCTTCCACTACTATTGCTACTACTACTACAACAACTACTATTACAAGTCTTGCTACTACTACTCCAACTACTACTTTCAGTACTACAGCTACTATTACTACTGCCGCAACTACAACTGCCACTACTACTACTACTACTATTGCTACCACTACTGCAACTTTTGCTAATACTACTTCTACTGTTATTACTACTACTTCTTCTAATACAACTTCTCCGCCTACACCTACTAATACTACAGCACTGCTACTTTGCCTACTACTACAGCTACTGCAGCTACAACTTCTGCTACTCCAACTTATTTTGCTACAACTATTACTACCACTACTGCTACTATTGCCATTACTACTACTAGTACTACAATAATTGCTATTACAGCAGCTGCTGCTAGTACTACTATGACTACTACTAGTTTTACTACTACTACTATAGCTACTACTGCTACTTCTTTTGGTTCTCCTACTATTGTTACAACTACTACTACTACTGATTCCACTACTACAATTACTACTACTACTAATTTTACTACTAGTTATACTACTACTGCTACTTCTACTGCTACTACTCGTACTACTAGTACGTTTGCTACTACTACTACAACTACTACTGCTTCTTCTCCTCCTCCTATTACTAGTGCAACTACCACTGCTGCTTCTACTTCTACTACTACTACTGCTGCTGCTGCTGCTACTACTACTACTGCATTTGTAGCTACTACTACTCCAACTACTGCTACTGCTATTAATCTAACTCTCCTGCTAGTACTACTACTACTACTACAACTACTACTACTGCTACCACTACTGCTACTACTATTATTACTACTATTAGTGCTACTACTAGTATACTAATACTACTGCTACTACTGTTACTACGACTACTACAGCTACAAAGACTGCTGCCACTACTACTACTACTTCTACTACTACAAATGCTTTTGCTACTATTTCTACTGCCACTACTACTACTATTAGTACTATTACTACTCCTACTATTACAACAACTACTACTGTCACTACTATTTTTGCTACTTCTATTGCTTCTACTGCTACTACAACTACTACTAGTGCTACTATTACTAGAAATACAACAACTACTTCTACTCCTACTACTCCAACATCTACTAGTGCTACTTCTACAACTACTACTTCAAATGTTACTACGACTACTACTTCTGCTACTACAACTGCTACTGCTACTTGTACTACTGCTACCTTGACTACTGCTCCTGCCACTACTACTACTACTGCTGCAAATAATGCTACTACTATTGCTACTACTACAACTACTACCCCTACTTCTACTACTACTACTACTATTACTATAACCTCAGCTACTACTACTACTATAATGGCTACTACCGCTACTAGTACTAATACTTCTACTACTACTCCAACTATCACTATTGCTACTTCTGCTACTCATGCAACTACCACTGCCACTACTTCTACAACTGTCACTACTGTTTCTTCTACTATAGCTCCTACTACTACTACTGCTACTAATGCTACTTCTGCAACAACAACAACAACAAAAATAACTACTACCGCGGTTGCTACTGCTACTGCTTCTAATACTACTTCTAGTACTACCACTACTACTACTACCACTTCTCCAACTTTGACTACTTCTGTTGCTACAACAACTGCTACGACAATGACTATGCCTAAACTACTGCTGCTTTCACTAGTACTACTAGTTCTACCACTATTACTACTACAACTCCAGCTACTGCTAATACTACTACTTCAACTACTACTTCAACTGCTACTGAAACTGCTATTCCGACTACTACTTCTACAAATATTGCTCAAACTACTACTACTACCACTACTGCACCTACTACTACTACCATTGCTACCAATACTACTGCAGCTATTGCTACAACTACTACTACTCCAATTGCTACTTCTACTACAACCACTACTGCTACTACTAATACTCCTACTACTACTGCTACTACTACTACTTCCATGACTCTACTACTACTGCTACTCCTACTACTGCTACCACAATTACTACAACTACTAGTACAACCACTACTACTGCTATAGCTACTACTATTGCTATTACTACTACTACAACTATTACTTCTAATACTAGTATGGCTACTAGGTAAACTACATCTGCGACTACTGCAACTACTACTGCTACTACTACTTCTACTATTGCTACTACTCTTAATCACCTCCTTATACTAGTACTACTTCTACTACTGCTACTATTACTACTGCTACAACAACAACTGCTACTACTACTGCTGCTTCAACTACTACTGCCACTACTACTTCGACTACTGCTACTATTACTACTCTAGCTCTCCTCATACTGCTCTTCCTACTACTGCTACTACTATTGCTCTTGCCACTAATGCTCTACCTACTACTGCCCTTGCTACTACTGCTCTTGCTACTATTATTTTTACTACTACGTTTACTACAAAAATAACTACTACTACTTCTTCTAGTAGTAGTACTACTACTACTGCTGCTGCTGCTGTTTCTACGGCTGCTGCTGCTACTGCTACTACTATTACTTCTACTATGACTACAACTAGTATTACTACTACAACCACTAGTACTACTACTACTACTACTTCCACTGTGACTACTTATACTACTGCAGCTTTTTATACTACTACTATTACTACAATAATGACTACTACTACTACTACTACTGCACCTACTACTACTACTTTTACTACTACAACAACTTTAGCTAGTATGACGGCTACTACCACTGCTACTCCTATAACTACTAATACTATTACTGCTACTAATACTACTACTGCTGCTACTGCTACTACTACACGACTAATGTTGTTGTCGCCGTAGCTACTTCCACTACCACTATAATTGCTACAACTACTGCTACTACTACTACTGTTGCTACTACTTCTACAATTGCTGTTGCAGCTACTACTATTGCTACAAGTATTGCTACTACTAGTATAACTACTATTAGTATAACTATTGCTTCTACAGCTACTTTTACCTCTATTCTTGCTACTCCTACTAATACTACTGCTGTTACTACTACTACAGCTACTATTTGTATAACTACTACCACTACTACTACTATTTTTACTGATCCTATTGCCACAAGGCCTACTACTACTACTGCTGCTACCACCATTACTATTGCTACTACTGCTACTGCTGCTACCACCACTACTTTTACTACTACTATAGCCACTATTGCTACTACTTCGACTACTATTACTACTAGAACTACTGCTCCTACTACTACTAATACTACTACTACTATTATGCTATTTCAACTATTTCTGCTACTACTACTCCACCGCTAATACTATTACCACTACTACTACTCGTACTGCTATACTACTGCTACTGCTACTGCAAATATTACTACCGCTACTACTGCTACTATTATTACTACTGCTATTAGTACAACTTCTACTCCTTCTACAACTATTACTACTACTGCAACTACTACTACTACTACTAGTACTACTGGAACTACTGCTAGTGCTACTACAACTGCTACTTCCACTACTTCAACCTCTCATACTACTACTCCTTCAGCTACTTTTACTACTACTACTTCTACTACAACGACTTCTTATACCACTACTATTACTACAATAATGATAACTACTACTACTACTTCTACTTCCACAACTGCTTTTGTTACTCTTGCTCCTAATACTACTATTACTGCTATTACTACTACTACTACTATTGCGATAACTACTAGTACTACTGCTACTATTGCTACTGCTACGACTATTACTACTGATACTACTGTTACTACTACCACTACTACTACTGCAACTACTATCACTGCAGCGACTACTACCACTACTACTACTACTACTTCTACTACTATAGCTACTATTCCTACTACTGCTACTGCTACTACTTCTACTGCAAAAGCTACTACTGCTACTAGTGCTACTATTACTACTAGTACTACTTGTACTACTACTACTACAATTACTACTACTACAATCACTACTGCTACAACTCCTACCAGTACTACTACGACTCGAACTACTACTGCTACAACTACTACAATCGCTACTATGACAATTGTTGCTGCTACTGCTACCGCTACTACTACTAATGCAACTAATGCTAATGGTACTACTACTACTTCTACCTCTACTAGTGATACTCCCAGTACTGCTGCTACTACTACTACTGCTATTAATAATGCTACTATAATTGTTACTACCACAACTCTTACAACTACTTCAGCTACTAATGCTACTACTAGTGTTACTTTAGCTACTACTACTTCTACTAGTACTAATATTGCTACTACTATTATCACTACCACTGCCGCTATTTCTGCAATTGATGCAACTACTACTGCTACTATAACTACAACTACTGCAGCTCCTACTACTACCACTAATGCTACTACTACTACTTATACTAATACTACTACTACTCCTGCTGCTGCTACTACTACTACTACTAACACTACTTCTTCTACTACTACTATTGCTACTACTGCTACTACTACCACTGCTACCACTACTCCAACTACTACAACTTCTGCAAATACGGCTACTGCTACGACAATGACTTTGGCAACAACTCCTACTAGTCTGCTACTACTGCAACTTCTAATACTACAACAACTACAACTACTTCTACTACTATTCTGACTACTACTACTACCACTACTACAGCTACTACTACAATAGCTACCACTACTATAACCATTGCCGTTAATAATACTATTACTACTATTACACTACTACTGCGGTAGTTACTTCTACATCTCCAACTGCTGCTGCTACAACTGCCGCTGCTACTACTACTGCTGCTGCTGCTGGTATTCCTAAAGATGCAACTACTACTACGACTGCAACTACTACTACTACTACTACAACCACTGCTGCAACAACTACTATTACTACTACAACTAATGCTACTAGTGCTGCTACTGCAGCAACTTCAACTACTACTACTGCTACTGCTTCTACTGCTAGTGTTACTCCTGCTACTACTGCTACTACTACTGCTACTGCTACGACTACAACTACTTCTACTCCAACTACAACAACTACTACTGTTACTATTGCTACTAATATTGCAACTACTACTGCTACTACTACCACTAGTTGTACTACTAATACTCCTGCTGTTGCAACAGCTGCTACCACTGCTACCGCCACACTAGAACTTCTCCTCCTATTAGTACTAGAACTACTACACTACTACTTTGATTACTAATACAACTACCACGACTACAATTGCAACTACAACTACTTGTACTTCTTCTACTACAACTACTACTACTATTACTACTACTAATGCTACTACTGCAACTTTTGCAACTAATTCTAGTAATATTGTTACAACTGCAGCTACTACAAGTAGTATTGCAACTATTACAACTTCTACTAGTGCTACTACTCCTACACCTACTTCTACGTCTCCAACTGTTGCTTGTACTGCTACTACTACTACTACTACCGCTACAACTACTGCTACTACTACTACTACCGCTACAACTACAACAACAACGACTACTACTGCTACTGTTAAAACTCTTCTTCTCCTCCTCCTCCAACTTCTACTATTGCTCCAACTACTACTACTATTGCTACCACTACTGCAACTGCTGCTGTTGCTACTACTATTGTTAATATTACGAGTACAACAACAACTACTACAGCTACAACTAACACTACTACTATGACTGCTACGATTGCTACTATGACCACTAGTACAACTACTATAGCTGCAACTGCCACTACTACTTCTAATGCTACTATTGCAACAACTGCTAATATTACGACTACTACTACTATTGCCACTATTGCAATTGCTACTACTACTGGTACTACTGCTACTACTACCACTGAAACTTGTACTGCTACTACTAATACTATTATTACTTCTAGTACTACAACAACAACAACTACAACTACTACTACTATAGCTATCACAGCTATTACCATAAATACTACTACTACTACAACTACTACTACAAGTACTCTTACAAGTACTACAACAACTCCTACTACTACTGTTACAACTACTTCTACAACTGCTACTGCTATTCATGCTACCACTTCTACTACTTCAGCTACTACTGCTGCTATAATGCCTATTGCTACTACTAGCACCTATATTGCTACTACTACTACACCCACCACTACTGCTGCTTTTGCTACTGATGCAACAGCTGCTACTACTACAACTACAACCGCTACTGCTCATTTTTCTCCTAAAGTTCCAAATACTTCCACTACAACTACAACTACTACTTCTAATACTACAACAACTATTACTAATACTACTACTACTACTCCAGCTACTGCTGCTGCTTCTGTCGCGGCTACTACTACTTCTACTACTACTACTACCACCACTACTACCCCTTGTCCTACTACTACTACTTCTACTACTACATCTATTTCTAAGGCAGGACAACGGCTATAACTACCACTACTAGTACTACTATTACTGTGACTACTGCTACAACTACAACTAATACTACTTCTGCTACTACTACTACTTCTACAACTATAATAACTACGACTACTTCCTCGCAAACTATAGCTTCTTCTTCTACTGCTACTCTGACTATTACTACTAATACTACTACTACTAATACTACTACTACTACTACTCACAACAACTAATACTACTACTACTCTACTATGCATACTATGATTACTACTACTACTAATACTACCATTGCAACTACTTGTACTATAACTGCTACTACTACTACTACCACCACTACTACTACTATTACTGCAACTACTACCACTACTACTACTATTTCTACTACTTCTAGGCCTACTGCAACTGCAACTAATGTTACTGCTACTTGTACTATTGGAACTGCTAGTACAACAACTATTGCAAGTACTACTACTATTGCTACTACTACTACTATTGCTACTACTACTGCTACCTCTACTGCTGCTACTACTACTAGTACTACTATTACTACTGCTCCTACTCCTAGTACAACTGTTACTCCTATTACTACTACTACTACTACTACCACTAGAACTTCTTCATCTATTACTACAAAAACTACTACACGACTACTTCACTTACTACTACTACCGCGATTACGACTACTGCTACAACTATTTCTATTGCAACTACTACTACCACTACTACTACTTTTGCTGCTACTACTGCAACTAATGCAATTATTACTACTAATACTGCTAATATTGGAACTACTGCAACTACAGCTAGTTGTACTGCTACTAATACTACTGCTACTTCTACTACTCAAACAGCTACTGCTACTGCTACTACCATTACTACTCCTATTACTACCACTACAACAACTACTACAATAACTACTATTGCTACTCCTACTACTACTACTGCTTCTACTACTACAACTACTACTTCTTCTAATGCTACTACTACTACTTCTACCACTGCAACTACTACTACATCTACTGCTACTACTATTGCTGCTCCTACTCCTACCACTACTACTACTATGGCTACTACTACTCCTACTATGACTCCCATTGCTACTACCTATCCTTCAACTACTTCCCCAACCCCAACAATTGCTACTCTAACTACTACTACTACTACTACTACTACTACTACTACTACTTCTTTTGCTACTAGTACTTCTACTACTACTATTACTTCCAATACTACTATTATTACAACTACTACTTCTACTACTACTACTACTACTACTCGTACTAGTACTACAAGGACAACTGCGACACCTACTATTATTGCTACTGCTTCTACTACTAGTACAACAACTACTACTATTACGACTACTACTATTGCTGTTGTACCTGCTATGGCTGCTACTACTAGTACTAGTCTTAATACTCCAACTACTACTGCTATTAATACCACTATTGCTACTAATACAATTCTTACTACTACTACCCCTACTCATAATACTCCTCCTCCTTCTACTACTATTACTGTTGCCGATATTACTACTATTACAGCTACTATTACTACCACTGCTACTGCTATTACTACTGTTACTACTACTTCTGCTACTGCAACTACTACTCCTAGGACTACTACTTAAACTAACATTACTACTACTACTCCAACTATTACTACAACTATAACTCCTACTGCTACCACTGCTCTACTACTACTACTACAACAACAACAACTACTGCTACAACTACAACTGCTACAACAATTATTACTACAACTAATGTTGCTACAACTACTACAATTACTACAACTACAACTACTACAACAACTACTACACCTACTACTACTGCTACAACTACTACAGCTACTACTCCTACTACTACTCCGACTCCTACTAGTACTACAACAACTACTCCGACTCCTACTACTACTGCTACAACTACTACTGCTACTATACTACTCCTAGTCCTACTACAACTACAACTACTACTACTACTACAACTACGACAACTACAACTACTAGAACTACTTATACTACTACTACTACTACTGCTATAGCTACTACAACTACAACCACTATTAGTACAACAACAACTACTACCACTACAATGGCAACAACAACAATAACCACTACTCCTACTACTACTACTATGACTACTACTATTGTTGCTACTGCTGCTACTATTTCTACTACTATTGCTATAATTTAGTCTACTACTGCGACACCACTACTACAACTACTATTATATTTACTACTACTAGTGTGGAAACTGCTACACCTACTACAACCATAACTCCTACTGCTACTACAACTTCTACTACGACTACTACGACTAATACAATTATTGCTACAACTACTACACCTACTGCGACGGTTACTACTACAACAACAACTACTACGACTACTGCTGCTTCTACTAATATAATTATTGCTGCTATTACTTCTACTACTACTACTACTATTATTGCTACTACTACTGTTGCTGCTACTACTACTCCTCCTACTACTATTATTGCTACTACTACTGCTACTGCTGCTACTACTACTATGACCACCACCACCACCACCACCACCACTACTACTACTATTACTACTACCACAACTACTACAGTTATTACAAGTTCTACTCCAACTCCTACTCCTATTACTACTCTTACTACCACGACGACTACTACTATTACTACTACAACTGCAACAATTACTACTACCACTACCACTGCTGCTGCTGCTACTACTTCTACTACTACTACTACTACTAATACTACTATTACTACTTCTACTACTGCTAATACATCTACTACTACTATTGCAAGTACTACAACAACTAATACCACTATCACTACGACTACGACTACTACTATGACTACACTACTACTACTACTACAAATATGGATACTGCTACTTCTTCTGCAACAGCTACTACTACTACTACTACCTCAACTACTACTGCTATTGCTGCTACTACTACACTAGTAATGCAACTACTAGTACTAGTACTACTTCTACCCCTAGGACTATTATTATTGCCATAGCTAATAATACTACTACTACCACTACAACTATTATAACTACAATTGCTCCTACTACTTCTTCTGCTACTCCTACTAATACTACTGCAACTATTACTATTTCTACTACTACTGCTGCTGCTACTGCTACTACTGATTCCACTACTACTCTGACTCGTACTACTACTACCACTACTACTTCTACTACTACTACTTCGACTACTACTACTTCTACTACTATAACTGCTACTACTGTTGGTCCTATAGCTGCTACTACTACTAGTACTACTACTACTACTACTGTTGCTGCTGCTGCTACTACTCCTACAACTACTACTACTACTACTACTACTACTACTGCTGCTACTACTACTACTAATACTACTACTACTTCAACTACTAATCCTACAACTACTTTGACTACAACAACAACAACTACGACAACCACAATTAGTGCTACAATGGAAACTACTATTACTTCTACTACTACAACTACTTCTGCAACTACTACTACGACTACTACTACACCAACTCCTACTCCTATGACTACTCCTGCTACTAATTCTACCACTACAACTTCTATTACTATTATTACTCATACTGCTTCTATTACGACTACTACTACTTCTACTACTTCAAATAATGTCGCTGCTGCTTCCTCTAGTACTGTTGCATCTACTTTCGCAACTACTACTCCTAGTACTACATTTACTCCTCTTTTTACTGCAATTGGTACTATTACTACTACTAATTCCACAACTACTACTACTCCTACAACTGCAACTACTACTACCACTACTATTACTGCTACAACTACTACTCCTACTCCAACTTATACTCCTACTACTACAACAGCAGTTGCAGCTGCTTCTACTACTACAACTATTGCTACAACTACTACTACTCTTACCCCTATTACTAGTACTACAATAACTACCACTACTATTAGTACTATTGCTACCCCTACTACTACTATTACTACTGCTAATACAATAACTACTCCTATGACAAATACTACTACTTCTACGGCTACTACTACTCCAATGACTATTACCACTACTACAATTACTACAAATTCTCCGGCTACAACTATTAATACTGCTACTACTACTACCCCTACAACTACTCTGCTACTTCTACCGCCACCTCTACTACTATGACTATTAGTAGTACGTCTACTACTACTACTACTACTACTACTACTGCAACTACTACTACAGCTATTGCTACAACTACTATTACTACTACTATAACAATAATAACAACAACAACAATAACTACTACTACTACTAATGCTACCGCGATAACTACTACTACCGCAACTACCACTACTACTGCTACAACTACCACAACTCCTACTACTACCTCCACTCCAACTACTACTACTACTATGACTGTAACAACTAGTACTAGTTCTACCACTACTCTACAACAACTACTTGCACTGCCACTGCAACTACTACTACTCCACCTACTACTACAACTACGACTACTACTTCTACTACAACTGCTACAGATACTACTACTACTGCTACTACTGTTAATACAACTAGTATTACTACTATTGCTACTACTCCTACAACAACTAATATTACTACTACTCCTACCACTACTCATACTATGACTACTACTGCTACTACTACTACTACTACCACTACCACCACTATTACTACTACTAATACCACTGCTATTGCTACTACTTCGACTGCTACTACTGCTACTGTTGCTACTACTTCTACTAATGCGGCTACTTCTACTACTACAACTAATGCTACTGCTGCTACTACTACTACTTCTACTACTACTACTACCACTGCTACGATGACTACTTCTACTACTACTACAACTGCTACTGCTGCTACTACTCATACTACTACTACTACTACTCCTCCTCCTACTACTACAACAACAACTTCTGCCACAACTTCTCGTACTACTACAGCTTCCCCTACGACCACTGCTTCTACGACTACTGCTACTACTCTACTACATCTACTATTACTACTACTACAGCTACTACAGCTACTGCTGCTACTACTTCAACTACAAATTCTGTTGCTTTTATAGCTAATCCTACTAATACTTCTTTTAAAACAATAACTGCTGCTACTTCAACTGCTTCTACTATAATTGCAACTGCTACTAGTACTATGCAACAACTACAAGTCCTACTTCTATGACTTCTACAACATCTACTATAGCTATAACATGTACTACTGCTGCTGCTGTTATCGCTATTACTACTACTACTATTACTACCGGTACCGCTCGTACTGCTATTGTTACTATTGCTAAAACTTCTACTATGACTTCTACTACTGCTAGTTTTGCCACGACTGCTACTTCTACTCCTAAATCTACTACTACTGCTTCTATTATGGCTTCTGCTACTATTACAACAACAACAACTACTACAACTAGTACAACCACTATTGCGGCAACTAGTACAACGATAATTACTACTATTGCTACTACTACTGCTACTACTACTAAAACAACTACTATTAGTACTACTACTACTCCAACAACTTCTACTATTACAACAAATATTAGTACTATTACTAGTACTGCTATTACTACTACTGGTGCAAAAACAACTACTACTACTACTACTGCTACTCCCACACCTAATACAACTATGGCCACTACTACCACTACTAATCCAATTGCAACTGCTACTGCTACTCCTACACCTAATACAACTATGGCCACTACTACCACTACTAATCCAATTGCAACTGCTACTCCTACAACAACAACTACTACTACTACTACTACGACTAGTACTAGTACTCGTACTACTAGCACTACTACTACTACTACTAATAATAATAATAATAATAATAATACAACAACTACTTATACTACTTCTTCTACTACAACTACTGGTATGACTACCATAACTACTACTACAACTGCTACAACAACCACTACTACCGCTACTTCTTCTATGACAGGTACTTCTACTACTACTAGTAATACTACAACTACAACTATTGCACGTACTATTAACAATACTACTACTACTACACTACAACTACAACTACAACTAATAGTGCTACTACTACTACTAATACTACTACTACTACTAC
>RXID01021558.1:332929-430327 GCA_005019695.1 Trichopus zeylanicus subsp. travancoricus
TACTACTACTACTACTACTACTACTACTACTACTACTACTACTACTACTACTACTACTACTACTACTACTACTACTACTACTACTACTACCACTGCTACTTCTATTACTACTACAAGTACTACTACAACTAATACTACTCCTACTTCTACTTCTACTACTACTACTACTACTAATACTACTACTACTACTACTACCACCATCACCACCACCATCACCACCACCACCACCAATACTACAACCACTACTACTACTTCTACCACTACTACTATTACTGCTCCCATGACAAGTTCTCCTTCTACTACTACTACAGCTACCACTACTTTTATTACTTCTGGTACAACAACAATAACCATTGCTACTACTTTTGATACTGCTACTGCTATTGGTGCTACTACTACTACTACTACAACTGCTGCTGTTGCTACTACTACTACCACCACTGCTGCTATCGGTACTACTATTACGACTACTACTACTACCCTACAACTATTATTTGTATTGCCACTACTAATACTGCAACTAATTCTACTACAAAGACTACTACTCCTACCACACTGCAACCATTATTACTGTTGCCACTACTACTAGTACTGTTACAATAATTGCTGCCACTACTGTTGCTACTACTATGACTACTTCTACTACTACTACTACCACAACTGCTGCAGTAGCTTCTACTAATAATACCACTACTACTGCCACTATTACAACTACTTCTCCTACTAGCTTTACTATTACGACAACTACAGTTATTATAATTGCTGCTACACTAACTAATGCTTCTATTACAACAAATACTTTTGCTACTACTAGTATTACTATAATTGCTAATACTAGTTCTCCAACTTTTACTACTACGACTGCTATTTAAACTACATCTTCTACAACAGGCTACTACATCTACTTTTACTTCCACTACCACGACTGCTATGACTTCTACCATAATGACTACTAGAACTACTACTACTACTATCACCATGGCTACAATTACTACTACTGCTACTACTACTACTACTTCTTCTTCTTCTACCACTACTACTAGTACTACTACTACTACTACTTCTCCTACTTCCACAACCACTGCTACAACTACCACTACAGCTACAACTACTAATACTGCTGCTGCTACTAATGCTACCGCTGCTGCTACTACTACTACTACTACTACTACTACTACTACTACTACTACTACTACTACTACTACTACTACTACTACTACTACTACTACTACTACTACTACTACTAGTGCTACTATTATTACTACTACTACTTCTACTTCGATTACTGCTGCTACTCATGCTATTGCTACTACTACTACTTTTCCTACTACTACTACTACTGATACAATTCTGGCTACTAGTACTATAGGAACCACTACTTCTATAACTACTACAGCTACTACAATGGCTAATACTATTGCTACTACTACAACTACAATAACTACTGCTACTACTATTACTGCTACTGCTTCAACTACTACTTCTCCTGCTACTACAATTACTGCTAGTACTACTGCAACTAGCAGTACTACTACTACTTCCCTAGCTACTAAAACTTACTAATACTACTACTACTTCCCTAGCTACTAAAACTACTAATACTACTACTGCTGCTACTGCTACTACTGCTACTACCACTACTACTGCCGCTACTGCTACTACTATTACTATTGCAACTACTACACTACAACTAGTGCCACCACTACTACAACAACTACTTCTACTATAACTACTACAACTGCTACTACTACTCCTGCTATCACTGCTACTACTGCTTCTACAACAACTACTATTATATATCCTATTGCAACTTTTGCAACTACCACTCAACCTAATACCACTAGAAATACTACTCCTACTCCTACTCCTACTACGACTACTATTACTACTACTAATTCTTCTTCTTCTACTACTACTACCACCACCAACACCACCACCACCACCACCACCACCACCACCACCACCACTACTACTATGGCTACTGCTGCTGCTTCAACTACTACTACTACTATTGATAATACTACCACTACTAGTACTGCTGCTATGACAGTGACTAGTACAACTGCTACTGTAGCTACTACTATAATAGTAGTACTAGCATTATTAGTAGTAGTAGTAGTAGCAGTAGCAGCAATAGTAGTAGTAGTACGAGCTATATCAGTCATAGTAGGAATAGTTGCAGTAGTAGTAGCAGTATCAGTAGTCGCAGTATTGGTGGTAGTAGTAGTAATAGTAGTAGTAGTATTAGCAAAAATAGTAGTAGTTGTAGTAGTTGTAGTAGTAGTAGTAGAATTAGTATTAGTAGTAGTCATAGTAGAAGCTATAGCAATAGTAGCAAAAGTTGCGGCAATAGTGGTAGTAGTAGTTTTGATGGTAGTAGTAGTAGCAACAGTAGCAGCCATATTTATGGTAGTAGTAGTTGTTGTAGCAATCATAGTAGTGGTAGTAGTAGTAGTGAAAGTAGTTGTAGGAGCTGTAGTAGTAGTAGTAGTAGTAGTAGTAGTGATTGTTGCGATAGTAGTAGTAGTAGTAACAGTAATAGTAGAAGTAGCAGTAGAAGTAGCATGTGTAGTAGAAGCAATAGCACCAGTAGTAGTACTAAAGTAGAAATACAAGTAGTAGTAGTGGTGGTAGTAGCAGTAGGAGAAGTTGTACTAATAGTAGCACTAGTAGAAGCAGTTGCTCTAGTAGTATGATAAGTGGTTGGAGTATTTGTTGTAGTAGTAGTGGTAGTAGTAGTAGCAGTTGTAGTAGAAGTAGCAGTTGTGGTAGTAGTTGTAATAGTAGTAGTAGTAGTAGCAGAAGTAGTAGCAGAAGTAGTAGCAGTAGTAGTAGTCGTAGTAGTCATAGTAGTCATAGTAGTAGTACCCGTAGTAGTAGTTGTTGTTGTTGTTGTAGGAGAAGTAGCAGTAGTGGTAGTTATTATAGTTTTATGAGAAGTTGTACTAGTAGTACTAGTAGTTATAGTAGAAGTGGTTAATGAAGGAGTTATAATTGTAATAGTAGTAGTAGTTGTTGTTGTTATAGTAGTTATAGTCGTAGTAATTTTAGCAGCAGCAGAAGTAGTAGTAGTAGTAGTAGCAGCTGCAGCAGCCGTAGTTATAGTAGTAGATGTTGTAGTATTAGTAGTTGCAGCAGAAGCAGTTGTAGCTATAGTAGTAGTTGCAGCAGCAGAAGTAATAGTAGTAGTAGAAGTAGTAGTAGTAGCAACAAAAATGGTAATACTACTAGTTGTTTTATGAGAAGTTGTAATAGTAGAAGGAGTAGTAGTAGGAGTAGTACCAATGGTAGTAGAAGAAGTGCTAGCAGTAATAGTAGTAATAAAAATAGTAGTTGTTGTAATAGTAGTAGTAATAATAGTCATAGTAGTAGCAGCGGTAATAGCAGTAGTAGTAATTATAGTACTAATACTAGTAGTAGCCATTGTAGTAATACTAGCAATAGTAGTAGTAGTAATTATAGTTGCAATAGAATTAGTAGCAGCAGTAGTAGTGATTATAGTGGCAGTAGCAGTAGTAGCTACAGTAGCAATTGTAGCAATAGTAGTAATAGCAGTAGCAGTAGCTATAGCAATAGTGGCAATTGCAGTAGTAGTAGTAATAGTAGGAGTACTTGTTGTAGTAGCAATTGTAGAAGTAGTAGCATTAGTCGCTATAGTAGTAGTCTTAGTAGTAGCAATAGTTGTAGTAGTAGTAGTACCAGTGGAAGTTGTTCTAGTCATACTGGCAGTAGTAGTAGTAGTAGCAATAGTAGTAATAGTAGTAGCAATAGTGGTTGTAGTGTCATAAGTAGCTGTTGTAGTAGCAGTAGTAGTAGTAGAAATAGTTGTAGTAGTAGTGCTAGTAGTAATAGGAGTTGTTGTAACAATTGTAGTTGTAATAGTAGTAGTATTAGTAATAGCAATAGTAGTAGTAACAGAAGTAGTAGCAGTAGCAGCAGTAGTAGCAATACTAATAGTTGTTGCAATAGTAGCAGTAGCTGAAGAATTAGTACTAGTAGTAGTAGTAGTAGCAATAGTGGAAGCTGTAGTAGTAGTTGTAGTAGTAGCAGTAGTAACTGTAGTAGCAATAGTAATGGTAGGATTAGTAGTAGTAGCAGAAGTAGTAGTAGTATTATTAATAGTATTAAATGCAGTAGTAGTGGTAGCAGTAGCAATAGTAGTAGTAGTAGTAGTAGATGTAGTAATAGAAGTAGTAGTTGTAGTAGCAGTAGTTGGCGTAGTAGCAATCGCAGTAGCTGTAGTAATTGTAGGAGTAGTAGTAGAAGTATTAGCAGTAGTGTGAGAAGTGGTAGTAGTAGCAGCCGTAGGAATTGTAGCAATAGTAGTAGTAGTGGTAGATGTAGCAGAAGTAGCAGTAGTAGTGGTTTGTAGTAGTAGTTTTAGTAGCAGTAGTAGCAATAGTAGTAGTTGTAGTAGTTAGTAGTAGTAGTAGTCATAGCAATAGTCATAGTAGTAGTTGTAGTAGCAGAAATAGTAGCAGTAGAAGTAGTAGCATAGTACTACTGGCAATCATAGTAGCAGTAGTAGTAATAGTTGTAGCAGTTGCAATAGTAGCAATAGCGGAAGTAGTTGTAGTAGCAGTAGTAGCAGTAGTAACAGTAGTAGAAGTAGCCGTAGTAGTAGCAGTAGTAGCAATAGTAGTATTAGTTGTAGTAGTAGTAGTAGTAGTAGCAGTAGCCGTAGCTTTTGTAGTAGTAGTACAAGTAGCAGCAGCACTCATAGCCATAGTAGTAGTCGCAGCAGCAGTCGTGGCATAGTAGTAGCTGTAATAGTAGTTATAGTAGTAGTACTAATACTAGTAGCAACAGCATCAGAAGTAACAGCAACAACAATAGTACTAGTAGAAGTAGCAGTAGTAGTAATAGTAATAGTACTAGTAGTAGTCGTACTAGTAGTAGTAGTAGTAATAGTAATAGGACTAGTAGTACTAGTAGTAGTAGAATATTAACAGCAATAGCAGCAATAATAGTACCTTTTGGGGTAGCAGTAGTAGTGGCAGCAACAGTAGTAACAGCAGTCACAGTAGGAGCCATAGTATTAGTAGAAGTAGTTGTAGTTGTTGTTGTAGCAATAGTAGAAGTAGTAGTAGTGGTAGCTGAAGTTGTGGTAATATGAGAAGCAGTTAGAATAGCTGTAGTAGTATTAGTAGTAGCAGTAGTTGTAGTAGTAGTAGAAGTATTAGTAGCAATAGTTGTTGAAGCAGAAGTAGTAGTAGAAGTAGTAGCAATAGTAGTCCTACTTGTAGTCTTGCCAGTAGTAGTAGTAGTATAAAAAGTAGCAGTTGTAGTAGTAGTATTAGTAGGACTAGCAGTAGTGCTAGTTGTTGTAGAAGTAGTAGTAATAGTAGTAGTAGCAATAGTAGCAATAGCTACAGTTGCTATAGTAGTGGTAATAGAAGTAGTAGTGCAGAGGCAGAAGTCATACTGGTTGTAGTCGCAGTAGCAGCTACTGTAGTAGTAGTAGTAGTAGTACTATTAGTTGTAGTAGTAGTTGTAGTGGAAGTAGTAGTAGTAATCATTGTGGTAGTAGTAGCAGCGGTAGAAGCAGTAGAAGCAGTAGTAGCGGTAGTAGCGGTAGTTGTAGTAGGAGTCGTGGTAGGAGGAGGGGGAGGTGTTGTGGTAGTTGTAGCTGTAGAGACAGTAGAAGTAGTTGTATAAGTAGTAGTATTTGTATTATTAGAAGTAGTAGTGATTGTAATAGTAGTAGCCGTAGTAGTAGTAGTAGTAGTAGTAGCAGCAATAGTAGTAGTAGTTGTTGTAGTAACAGTAGTAGCAATCGTGGTAGGAATGGTAGTAGTTGTTATTGTTGAAGCAGTAGTAGCAGTAGCAGTAGTGTTGCTACTACTAGCTATAGTAATAGTAGCAACGGTAGCAATGGCAATAGTTTTAGCAGATGTAGTAGTAGTAGTAGCAGCATTACTAGCTATAGTAATAGTTGTGGTAGTAGTAGTAGTAGTTGTAGTCGTAGGAGTTATTGTAACAGTAGTACCGATAGTAGTTGTTGTTGTTGTTGTTGAAGGAGAAGTAGTAGCAGTTGTAGAAGAAGTAGTATTAGTAGTCTAATAGTAGTAGTAGTAATAGTAGTATTATTAGCAGTTGTAGCAGGAGCAGTAGTGGTGGTAGTAGTAGTTGTAGTAGAAGTATTAGTAGTTGTTGTAAAAGTAGTAGTAGCAGAAGTAGTAGAAGTAGTAGTGGTAGTTGCAGAAGTGGTAGTAGTAGGAGAAGTAGTAGTAGTTGTTATTGTATGGGAAGTTATAGTAGTAGTAGCAGTAGCGGTAGTAGTAATAGTAGTAGTAGTAGTAATAGTAGGAGGAGTAGTAGTAGTGATAGTAGTAGTAGTGGTAGACACAGTCGTAGTAGTATTAATAATAGTAGCAATAGTAGTAGTAGTAATAGTTGTAATAGTAATAGTAGTAGAAGTAATAGTAGTAATAGTAATAGTAGTAGTACTACTAGCAGAACTAATAATAGTAGCGGTAGTAGTAGTAGCAGTGATAGTAGTAGTAGTAGAAGTAAGAGTAGTAGCAGTTGTAGTAATAGTGGTAGTAGTAGTGGCAGTCACAACTGTAGAAGTAGTAGTACTAGTAGTAGTAATAGTTATAGCAGTATAAGTAGTAGCTTTCGTAGTAGGAGCAACTACGAAAGTCGTAGTAGTAGTAGTAGCTATAGCAATAGCAGCTATAGCAGTAATAGTAGTAATAGTAAGAGTTCTAGTTATAGTAGCAGTTGTAGCAATAGTAGCAGTAATCACTATAGTAGTAGCCGAAGCTATAGTAGCAGTGCTAATAGCAGCAGTAGTTCTAGTAGTAGAAGCAATAGATGTAGTAGTAGCATTAGTACTAGCAGTTGTGGTAATAGTGGTAGTAATATCATAAGTTGATGTAGTAGTAGCAGTAGTAGTAGTTGCAATAGTAGCAGTTGTTGTTCTAGTAGTAATAGGGGTAGTGGTAACAATTATAGTTGCAATAGTAGTGGTATTAGTAGTCGTGGTAGTGGTAGTAGTACTAGTGGTCATAGTAGTAGTGACAATCAAAGTAGTAATTGAACTAATAGAAGTGGTTGTAGCGGCAGTAGTAGTAGTAGTCATAGAAGTAGCAATAGTACTAGCAATAGTAACAGTTGTTCTAGTAGTAGCAGTCGCAGAAGTAATAGTATTAGTAGTAGTAGCAACGCTAGTAGTAGCTGGAGTAGCAGTTGCAGTTGTAGCAATTGTAGCAGTAATACAAACAACAATAATTAAAGCATTACTAGTAGTTTCAGTAGTAGTAGTACAAACAAAAGCAGTAGCAGCACAGTAGTAGTAGAGTTGGTAGTAGTAGTAGTTGTTGTTGTTGTGGTTGTAGTAGTAGTAATAGTAGTAGTAGTAGCTAGTAGTGGTAGAAGTTACAGTGGTAGTAGCATTATTTATAGTAGTAGTGGTAGTATCAGTTACTATAGTAGTAGTAGTAGTTGAAGCAGTAGTATATTAGTCATAGGAGCGACAGCAGTTGTGGAAGTAGTAGTAGTAGTGGTAGCAGTTGTAGCAGTAGTAGCTGCTGTAGCAGTTGTAGTGGAAGTAGAAGTAGAAGTAGTAGTAGTAGCAATAGAAGTAGTAGTAGTAGCAGCAGCAGCAGCAGTAGTAGTAGCAGCAGCAAAAGTAGTAGCAGTAGTAATAATAGCAAAAGTAGTTACAGTAGTAATAGTAGCATTCGTAGCAGTACTTGTGGTAATAGTAGTAGCATTAGTAGAAGTAGCAGTAGCAGCAGTATTAGCAGTAGCAGTAGCGTTTGTAGAAGTAGCAATAGTAGTAATAAAAATAGAAGTAATATTAGTAGTAGTAGTAGTAGCCGCAGTAGTAGTAGTAGTAGTAGCAGTAGCGGTAGTAGTAGTAGTAGAAGCATTAGTAGCAAGAGTTGGCGAAGCAGAATTAGTAGCAGTAGTTGTAGAAGTCACAGTCATAGTTATAGTCAGAGCAGTAGTAGTAGTACGAAAAGTAGCAGTCATAATAGTAGTAGGAATAGGACTACTAGTAGTGGTAGTAGTAGTAGCATTAGTTGCAATAGTAGTAGTTGCAATAATTGTAGTAGTAGTAGCAGTTGTAGTAGTACATGAAGTAGAAGTAGTTGTGGTAATAGAAGTAGTAGTGCAGAAGTAGCAGTCATAGTAGCAGTAGTAGCAGTAGTAGTTGTAGCAGTAGTAATAGTAGATGTAGTAGCAGTAGATGTAGTAGAAGTAGAAGTAGTAGTTGTACCAGTAGTAACAGTAGTAGGAGTGGTTGTAGTAGCATTGGTGGAAGTAGTAGCAGCAGTAGTAGCAGTAGTTGTAGTAGTAGGAGGAGGAGGAGAATATGGAGTAGTAGTAGTTGTAGTAGTACTAGTAGTAGTAGCTATTGGAGCAGTAGAAGTAGTAGTAGTAGTAGCAGTATTAGTAGTTGTAGTAGTAGTAGTAGTTATAGAAGTTGTACTAGTTGTTGTAGTAGTAGTAGTAGTTGTTGTTGTTATTATTGTTCTTGTTCTTATCGTAGTCGTAGTATTAGCAATAGTAGCAGCAGTAATAGAAGTGATGGTAGCAGCAGTGGTAGCAGTTTTTGTAGAAGAAGTTGTAGCAATAGTAGTAGTAATTGCAGAAGTTGTGGAAGTAGGGGCAAGTTGTTGTAATAGTTGGAGCAGCAATAGTAGTAGTAGTAATGGTAGTAATATTAGTAGTAGTAGTATTGGTAGTAACAGAAGTAGTAGTTGTAGTAGCAGTAGTAGTAGCAGTATTAGTAATAGTAGTAGAAGTAGTAATGGTAGTATAAGTAGTAGCAGCAATAATAGCAATAGTATTAGTAGTAGTTGAAGCAGTAGCAGCAGTATTAGTAGCCATGGTAGCAACAGTAGAAGTAGTAGTAGTAGTCGTAGTAGGAGCAGCAGTAGCAATAGCTGTAGTAGAAGTACCAGTAGAAGCGGTAGCAGTACTAGTGGTACTAGTGCCAGTGGTAATAGTTGTAACGGTAGCTGTCATAATAGTAGTAGTACCAGTACCAGAAGTTGTAGTAGTTGTACTAGTAGTAGTTGTTGTAGGAGCTTCTACAGCATTAGTAGTAGTAGGATTAGTACTAGTAGTAGTAGCAGAGTAGCAGCAGCAATAGTAGTAGTTGTAGTACTAGCAGTAGTAGTAGTTGTTGTTGTTGTAGTGGCCATAGTAGTAGCTCCAGTAGCAGTGGCTGTAGTCATAGTAGTAGTAGCTGTAGTAGCTATAGTAGTAGGGGTTGTAGTTGCTATAGTAGTACCAGTAGTAGTTGTTGTTGTTGTAGTTCAAGGAGAAGTAGAAGTAATAGTTGCGATCGAAGTAGTTGTAGAAGTAGTTCTATTAGTAGCAATAGTAGTAATAGTAGTACTAGTAGTAGTATTCGTAGCAGTTGTAGAAGTAGTAGTAGTAGTAGCATTAGTAGTTGCAACAGGAGCAGTAGGAGTAGTAGTAATAGTAGTAGTAGTAGCAGAAGTAGTAGAATTAGTAGTGGTTGTAGCAAAAGTGATAGTAGTAGAAGTCGTCATAGTTGTTATTATTGGGGAAGCAATAGTAGTTGTAGTAGTAGAAGCTGTAGTAGTAATAGTAGTCGTAGTAGTAGAAGTAGCAGTAGTAGTAATAGTAATAGTAGTCGTAGTAGTAGAAGTAGCAGTAGTAGTAATAGTAGGAGTAGTAGTAGTAGTAGTAGTAGTAGTAGTAGTAGTAGTAGTAGTAGTAGTAGTCGTGGCGGTAGACGCAGTCGTAGTAGTAGTAATAAAAGTAGCAATAGTAGTAGTAATAATAGTAGTTGTAGTGATAGTAGTAATAGTAATAGTAGTAGCTATAATAGAAGCAATAGTAATAGTAGTAGTAGGAATAGGAGAAATAATAATAGTAGTGGCAGTAGCAGTAGCAGTAGTAATAGTAGTAGTTGTAGTAGTAGAACTAATAGATGTGGTTGTAGTAGAAGTAGCAGCAGTAGTAATAGTAGTAGTTGTAGCCGTAGTAGTGGCAATAGTAACAGTTGTTCCAGTAGTAGCAGCTGCAGAAGTAATAGTATTAGTAGTAGTAGCAGCGCTAGTAATAGCCGGAACAGCAGTTGCTACTGTAGCGGTTGTAGTCGTAGTACAAAGAATAGTAGCAGTTTCAGTAGTAGTAGTACGAACAAAAGTAGTAGCAGTAGTAGAATTGGTGGTAGTAGTAGTAGTAGTAGTTTTTGTTGTTGTTGTAGCAGTATTAGTAGTAGTAGTAGTAGTAGCTAGTAGTGGTAGAAGTTACAGTGGTAATAGTAGTAGTTATAGTAGTTGTGGTAGTATCAGTTACAATAGTAGTAGTAGTAGTAGCAACAGTAGTATATTAGTCATGGTAGTAGTAGTAGTAGTGGTAGTTGTAGCAGTAGTTGTAGCAGTAGTAGCAGTAGTAGCAGCTGTAGTGGAAGTAGAAGAAGTAGTAGTAGTAGTAGAAGTAGTAGTAGTAGGAATTAGTAGTAGTAGTAGTAGCAATAGCAATAGTAGCAGTAGTAGTAGTAGTAGTAGTTATTAGTAGTAGTAGTCATAGTAGTAGTAGTAGCAATAGTAATAGTAGCAGTCATAGCAATAGTTATGGTAATAGTAGTAGCATTAGTAGAAGTAGTAGTAGTAGTAGCAGTAGTTATAGCATTTGTAGAAGTAGCAGTAGCAGTAGTAACAATAGAAGTAATATTGTTATTAGTAGTAGTAGTAGCCACAGTTGTAGCAGTAGCAGCAGCAGTAGTAGTAGCAGCAGTAGCAGCAGCAGTAGTATTAGAAGTATTAGTAGCAAGAGTCGGTGATGCAAAATTAGTAGTAGTTATTGTAGAAGTCGTAGTCGTAGTTATAGTCTTAGCAGTAGTAGTAGTAGTACGAAGAGTAGCAGTTGTTGTAGTAGTAGCAATTGGACTACTAGTAGTGGTAGTAGGAGTAGTATTAGTCGGGGTAGTAGCAGTTGCAGTAATTGTAGTAGTAGTAGTAACAGTTGTAGTAGTACGTGCAATAGAAGTAGTAGTTGTAATAGAAGTAGTAGTGCAGAAGCCTTAGTCATAGTGGCTATAGTTGTAGTAGCAGTAGTAGTATTAGTAGTAGTACTAGTACTAGCAGCTATAATAGTAGAAGTAGTAGAAGTAGAAGTGGTAGTTGTAATGGTAGTAATAGTAGTAGGAGTGGCAGTAGTAGTAGTGGTAGAAGTAGTAGCAGCAGTAGTAGCAGTAGTTGTAGTAGTAGTAGTAGGAGGAGAAGGAGTAGTAGTTGCTATTGTAGTAGTACTAGTAGTAGTAGCTATCAGAGCAGTAGAAGTAGTAGTAGAAGTAGCAGCAGTCATAGAAGTTGTGGTAGTTGTTGTAGTATTAGTAGTTATTGTTGTTCTTGTTCTTATTGTACTCGTAGTAGTAGTAGTAAGAGTAGCTGTAATAAAAGTCATGGTAACTATAGTTGTAGAAGTTGTTGTAGAAGAAGTAGTAGCTATAGCAGTAGTAATTGCAGAAGTTGTAGAAGTCATGGGAAGTAGTTGTAATAAGTGTAGCAACCGTAGTAGTAGTAGCAATGGTAGTAGTAGTAGAAGGAGTAGTAGTGTTAGTAGTAGTAGTATTAGTAGTAATAGAAGTAGTAGTTGTAGTAGCAGTAGTAGTAACAGTAGTTGAAGTAGTAATAGCAGTATAAGTAGTAGCAGTAGTAATAGTAGTAGTAGCAGTATTAGTAGCCATAGTAGTAACAATAGAAGCAGTAGTAGTAGTAGAAGTAGGAGCAGCAGTAGCAGTAGTACCGGTAGAAGTAGTGACAACAGAAGTAGTAGTAGTAGTGGTAATAGTTGTAGCGGTAGCAGTAGCAGTAGTAGTAGTACTAGTAGCAGAAGTTGTAGTAAGAGTACTAGTAGCAGTAGTTTTAGGAGCAGCTGTAGCAATAGTAGTAGTAGGGTTAGGACTAGTAGTAGTAGTAGTAGCAGCAATAGTAGTAGTTGTAGTACTACCAGCAGTAGTAGTAGTAGCAGTAGTAGTGGCCATAGTAGTAGCTCCAGCAGCTGTAGCAGTAGTTGTAGTAGTAGTAATACCACTAGCAGTAATACTGGAGAAGTAGTAGTAGTAGTAGAAGGAGTAGTAGTATTGGTTTTAGTAAAAGTAGTAGTTGTAGTATCAGTAGTAGTAGCTGTAGTAGCAATAGTAGTAATATCAACAGTAGCAGTAGTAGTAGTAGTATTATTAGTAGTAGTAGTTGAAGCAGCAGCAGCAGTAGTAGCATAAGAAGTTGTAATTGTAGTAGCAGTAGCAGTATTTGTAGTACTAGTAGCAGTAGTAATAGTAATAGCAGTAACAGTAGCAGTAGTTGTTATCGTCATAGTAGTAGTATTAGTAGCGTTAGTTGTAGTTGTCGTAGTAGTAGTTGTTGTAATAGCAGCAGTTGTAGAAGCAGAAGTAGCATTAGTATTAGTAGGAGTAGTACTCATAGCAGTATTTATAGTAGTAGTAGCAATAGTAGAACTAGCTATAGTAGTTGTAGCTGTAGTAGTAGCCATAGTAGTAGCTGCAGTAGTAGTTGCAGTAGTCATCGTGATAGCAATAGAACTAGCAGTAGTAGCAGCAGCAATAGTTGTAGTACTACTACTAGTAGTAGTAGCAGTGGCAGCAGCCATAGTAGTTATAGTAGTAGTACTAGTAGTTATAATAGTAGTAACAATAATAGTAGTAGCAGTAATAGTAGCAGCAGCAATAGTAGTAGTAGTAGAAGCAGCTGTGTCAGTAGTAACTGTAGTATTGGTAGTATTAGCAAAAGTAGTAGTAGTTGTAGTGATTGTAGTAGTAGTAGCAGCAGCAGTAGTAGTCGTAGTAGTGATAGTAGTAGCAACAATAGCAGCCATAGTAGCAGTAGTAGTAGTGGCAGTAGTCGTAGCAATAGTAGTAGTAGTAGTACTAATAGTGGAAGTAGCAGATGTAGTTGCAATAGTAGTAGAAGCAGCAGTAGTAACAATAGTTGTAGTAGTATTAAAAGTAGTTGGAGTAGCTGTAGCACTTGTAGTAGTAGTAGTAGTAGTTGTGGTTGTAGTATAGTACCAGTAGTATAGTAGTAGTAGTAGTAGTAGTAGTAGTAGTAGTAGTAGTAGTAGTAGTAGAGTAGTAGAAGTAGTTGTAGTCGTTGTAGTAGTGCTAGCAGCAACAACAGTAGTAGTAGTAGTACTACTAGCTTTAGTAGTAGCAGTAGTTGTACGAGAAGTAGTAGTGGTAGTAGTTGTTGTAGTTGTTAGAGATGTAGTCGTAGTACTTGTAGCAGTTGTAGTAGAAGTAGTTATAGAAATAAAACTGTAGTAGCAGTAGTAGTAATAGCTGTTGTAGTAGTAGTTGTAGTTGTAGTGGTAGTAGTCGTAGTAGTAGTAGTAGTAATAGTAGTAGTAGTAGTAGTAGCAATCGTGGTAGGAATGGTAGTAGTAGTAGTTGTTGAAGCAGTAGTAGTCGTAGCAGTAGTGTTGGTACTACTAGCTATAGTAATAGTAGCAGCGGTTGCAATGGCAGTAGTTTTAGCAGATGTAGTAGTAGTAGTTAGCTATAGTAATAGTTGCGGTAGTAGTAGTAGTTGTTGTTGTAGTAGTAGGAGTTGTTGTAACAGCAGTACCAGTAGTAGTAGTTGCAGTAGTATCAGTTGTTGCAGTAGGAGCAGTAGTAGCAGTAGTAGTAGTAGCATAATTTGTGGGAGCACTAGTGGTAGTAGGAGAAGCAGTAGTTGTAGTAGTAGTAGTAGTAGCTATTGTTGAAGGAGAAGTTGTAGCAGTAGTGGTAGTTGTAATAGTTGTAGTAGTAGAAGTAGTAATAGTAGGAGAAGTAGTAGTAGTAGTAGTAGAAGTTGCAGTAGTAGTAACAGTATTAGTAGTACTATGAGTAATAGTTGTAGTAGTAGTAGCAGTACGAGTAGTAGTAGTAGTAGCAATGTAAGTAGAAGTAGTAGTAGAAGTAATAGTTGTAATAGTAATAGTAGAAGTAGTAATGGTAGTAGTAATAATACTAATAGTAATAGTTGTTGTTGTAGCAGTTGTTGTTGTTATCAGAGTAGTAGTAGCAATAGCAGCAGTAGTAGGAGTGGTAGCAGCAGTAGTAGTAGTTGCAGCAGCAGCAGCAACAATAGTAGTAGTAGTAGTAGTAGTACTAGTTATAGTAGTAGTTGTAGTTGTAGTAGTAATAGTCATAGTAGTGGTAGTAGTGTCAGGATTAATCATAGAAGTAGTAATAGCAGTAGTAGTTGTTGCAGTAGCAATAGTAGTTATAGTAGTAGTAGTAGTACCAATAGCAATTGTAGTTGTAGCAAAAGTAATAGTAGCAGTATCTGAAGTTGTAGTTGTAGTAGTTGGAGTAGCAGTAGTAACTGTAGCAGTGTTAGTATTAGCAATAGTAGTAGTAGTAGTAGCAGCAGCATCTTTAGTGGTTGCACTAGTTGTAGCAGAATATTTAGTAGTAGTAGTTGTTGTTGTAGTAGCAGGAGTGGCAAAAGTAGTTGCAGCAAAAGCAGCAGCAATAGTAGCGCAATAGTTATATTAGTTGTAGTAGTTCTAGCACGGTAGTAGTCATAGTAGTAGTAGCACGACTATAGCAGTAGTAGTAGTGGCAATAGTAGTAGTGGTACTACCAGTAGTATTAGTAGTAGTAGTTGTGGGAATAATTGTAGTCACAGTACTAGTAGGAACAGTAGTAGTAGTTGCAGGAGTTGTACCATTTGTAGTTGTTGTTCCAGTAGTAGTAGTAGCAACAATAGTAGAAGTAGTAGTAGTAGCAATAGTAGTTGTAGTCATAGTAGCAGTTGTAGTAGTAATCATAGTAGCAGTTGCCATAGTAGTAGCAATTGTAGTTGTAGTAGCAGCAGTAGTAGTAATAGCTATAGTAGTAGTACTAGTAGTAGCAATAATAATAGTAGATGTAGTTTTAGCAGTAGTAGTAGTAGCAATAGTACTATGAGCAGTAGTTGTAGAAACTAGAATAGCAACAATAGTAGTAGTATCATCAGTACTAGTAGTAGTAGCAGTAGCAGTTGCATTATTATCAGTAGTAGTAGCAGCAACAGATGTAGGAGTAGTAGTAGCTGCAGAAGCAATAGTAGTAGCAGTAGCAGTAGTATTATTAGCAGTAGTGGAAGTAGTAGGAACTATTTTAGTCCAAGTACTAGTAGTAGCAGTAGTAGCAGTTGCATGAGTAGTAGTAGTAGTAGTTGTTGTAGTAGTAGTAGTAGTAGTATAAGTCCTTGTAGTAGAAGCAGTAGTAGTAGCAATAGTTGTAGTAGCAGTAGCAGTAGGAGCAGTAGTAGTAGTTGCAGGTGTAGTACCAGTAGTAGCAGTAGTCATAGTATTAGTGGTAGTTGTTGTTGTTGTTGTTGTTGTTGTTGTTGTTTTTGTAGTAGTATTATTAGTTGCAGTAGTTGTTGCAGCAATAGTAGAAGTTTTAGTTGCAATAGTAGTTGTACAATCAGTATTAGTATTAGCAACAACAGTAGTAGTTGTACTGGTAGTTGTCACAACAGTAATAGTAGTAGTAGTTGTTGTTGTAGTAATAGCAGGTGCAAGAGTATGAGTATTTATAGTAGTAGTAGCAGTAGTAGCAGCAATAGTAATAGTAGAGGCAGTAGTTGCAGCATTAGCAACTGTAGCAGCAATAGTAGTTGTTGTTGTAGTGGTCATAGTAGTACTATTAGTTGAAGTAGCTTTAGTAGCAGTCATAGTAGTAGTTGTAATGGATGTGGTGGTAGTCATAGCGGTAGTCATAATAGTAGCACAAGTAACATTCATCATGGTATCTATAGCAGCAACAATGGTAGTTGTAGTAGTAGTGGTAGTGGAAGTAGTAGCAAAAGCAGTAAAAGTAGTAGTAGTAGTAGTCATAGTCGTAGTAGCATTAGTAGCAGTAGTAGTAGTAGGAGTAGCAGTAGTAGCAGAAGCATTAGTAGCAGTAGTCGTAGTAGTAGTACTAGTAGTAGTTGTAGCAGCAACAGCAGTAGTAGTATTAGTAGCTATTGTTGCATTCAGATTAGTAGTAGTAGTTGTAGTAGTACTAGTAGCAGTAGTTGTCATAGGAGCAATAGTAGTTGTCGTAGGGTTGAGGGTTTAGGGTTTATTGTTTTGTAGTAGTAATAGTAGTAGCAATAGTAGTAGCAGTAGAAGGGGTAGTTGTTGTGGTAGTAGTAGTTGTGGTAATCGTATTTGCAGCAGTAGTAGTATTCGGATTAGGAGTACTGGTAGTAGTAGTAGTAATAGCCGTAGTAGTTGCAGTATGAGTAGTAGTTGTAGTTTCTCTTGCAACACGATCAGTAGTTTTAGTAGTAGTAGCAGCAGTAGTAGTAGTAGTTGTAATAGTAATGGTACAAGTCATAGCTTTAGTACTAATAGTAGAAGTAGTAGGAGTAGCAACAGTAGTGGTAGTTCGAGTAGCAGTAGTACTTGTTGTAGTAGTAGCAGCAGTAGTAGTAGTTGTAGTAGTAGTATTAGTAGTAGCAGCAGCAGTAGCTGTAGTAGCAGTGGTTGTTGTAGTAGTAGGAGAAGTTGTAGCGGCACTCATAGCCGTAGTAGTTCTCGCAGCAGTAGTCATAGCAGTAGTTGTTGCAGTAATAGTAGCACAGCAGTGGTAGTAATAGTAGTAGCCGCAACATTAGCAACATCAACAGCAGCAATGGGAGTAGTAGTACTATTAGGGGTGGAAGAAGTAGTAGTAGTAATAGTAGTAGTAGTAGTAGTAGTAATAGTAGTAGTAGTAGTAGTAGTGGTAGTAGAAGTAATAGTAGCAGTTGTTGTTGTAGTGGTACTAGAAGTAATAATAGTAGGACTAGGAGTAGTACTAGAAGTAGTAATATTACAATTGCAGCAATAGTCGCAGTAATAATACTAGTTGGAGTAATAGCAGCAGTTGTAGTAGTAGTCGAAGTATTAGTTGCAATAGCTAGTGAAGCAGATGTAGTAGTAGTCGAAGTATTAGTTGCAATAGCTAGTGAAGCAGATGTAGTAGTAGTCGAAGTATTAGTTGCAATAGCTAGTGAAGCAGATGTAGTAGTAGTAGTAGATATAGTTGTGGTAGTTGTAGTCCCAGTAGTAGTTGTAGTAGTATGAAAAGTTGTAGTTGTAGTAGTAGTAGTAGGACTAGTAGTAGTGGTAGTAGTAGTAGGGGTAGTACTTGTAGTAGCAGTAGAAGTGGTAATAGAAGTGGCAGTGCAGAAGCAGTAGTCATAGTGGCTATAGTCATCATAGCAGTAATAGTAGTTGTCAGAGTACTAGTCATTGTAGTAGTAGATGTAGTAGAAGTAGTAGTTGTTGTTGTAGCAGTAGCAATAGAAGCAGTAGTAGTAGGAGGAGGAGTGGTACCAGTCGCAGTGATAGAAGCTATAGCAAAAGTAGTAGCAGTATTTGTAGTGGTAGAAGGGGGAGGAGGAGTAGTAGTACTAGTAGTAGTAGTAGCTATAGTAGTAGTATAAGTAGTAGTACTAGTACTAGTATTAGTATTATTATTATTATTATTAGTAGTAGTAGTCGTGGTTGTTGTTGTTGTTGTTGTTGTTGTAGAAGCAGTAGTAGCCACAGCAGTAGTCGTTGCGAAAGTAGTAGAAGTAGGGGAAGTAGTAGTAATAGCTGTAGCAGCAATAGTAGTAGTAGTAGGAATAGCAGTATTAGTGGTAATAGAAGTAGTAGTGGTAGTTGCAGTAGTAGCCATGGTACCAATAGTAGTAGACGTAGTAGCTGCTGTAGAAGTAGCAAAAGTAGCAGTAGTTGCAGTAGTAGTAGATGTAGTAGTAGATATAGTAGCAGCAGTAGAAGCAGCAGCAGTAGTAGTCGTGGTATTAGGAGAGATAGTAATACTAGTTTCAGTAGCACTAGTAATAGTAGTAGTTTTTATCATACTAGTAGTGGTAGTTGTAGAAGCAGTAATAGTATTAGTAGTAGTAGTTGTAGTAGTACTAGTAGCTCTAGTTGGGAGAGCAACAACAACATTAGTGGTAGTTGCAGTAGTAGTAGTAGTAGTAGCAATTATAACAGTAGCAGTATAAGCAGTAGTTGTAGTAGTAGCAGTAGTACTACTAGTAGTAATAGTAACAAGAATAGTAGGAGCAGTAGTAGTAGCAGTGGTAGCAATAGTAGCGGTAGCAATAGTAGTAGCAGTAATGGAAGTTGCAGTGGTAGCTGCTATAGCAGTACTAGTCAGACTAGAAGTAGTAGCAATAGCAGTAGTGTCAGTAGTAGTAGTAGTAGTTGTAGTAGTTGTAGTATTTGTAGTAGTTGTAGTAATAGGAGTAGTATTAACAGAAGTAGTAGTTGTTGTAGTAGTTGTAGCGGTAGTAGTAGTAGGATTATATTAGTAGTGCTCGCAATAGAAGTTATAGCAGCAGTAGTAGTAGTTGTATGAGCAGTAGTAATAAAGTAGCAGCCGTAGTTATGGTAGTAGGGGTAGTTGTAGCCATAGCAGTAGCAGTTGCAGTCATAGTAGTGGTAGTTGTAGCTGTAGCAATAGAAGTTGTAGTACACTCCTCCTCCTCCTACTACTACTAATTCTAACACTCCTCCTACTGCTACTACTGCTACTACTACTACTACCACTACTACTGCTACTATTCCTAACACTCCTAAAACTTCTACGACTACGTACTAATCCTAACACTCCTATAATGTCTACGACTACAACTCTCTGTGACTACTACTACTACTACACTCCTCCTCCTCCTCCTACTACTACTATTGCTGCGCAGCTTCTGCTACAAGTACTATTATTACGACCAATCCTATGACTACCATTACTACTACAATCCTCCTACTATTACTACTGCTACTGCTGCTGCTGCTAATACTACTACTACTACTACTACTGTTGTTGTTGTTATTGTTGCTGCTACGACTACTACGACTACTACTCTTGCTACTACTACTACTACTATAGCTACTACAACTAATACTACTACTACTGCTGCTTCTACTATTACACAACAGTTACAACAACTACTACTACTACTAATACAATCCTACAACTACTACTATTACTACTACTATTCCTCCTACTACTACCCAAACTACAAATGCTGCTGCTGCAGCTCCTACTACAAATACGACTGCTGCTACTACTGCTACTACTATTCCTACTCCTACTCCTGCTACTGCTTTTCCTATGACTCCTATTACTCCTACAATAACAACAACTAACCCTCGTAGTGCAACTCTTATAGCTACTACTACCCTATCAACTACTACTTCCCATACTCCAACTACTGCTACTCCTACTATGACTCCTACTCCATCTCATACAACTACCACTGCTACTACTTCAACAACTACTAGTACAGCAACTACTACTATTTTTACAACTACTGCTACTATTACTACTACTACCACCACCACTACTACTACTACCGCTAATACTACAACTACTACTACTACAACTATTACCACTACAACTACTACCACAACAACAACAACAACAACAACAACAATAACTACTACTACTACTACTACTATGCAACTACCACTCTTACTCCAACTCCTAATACTACTACTGCTGCTGCTACTACCACAACAACTACTACTACTATTACTGCTACTACTACTACTACTACTTCGACAACAACAACAACAACTACTACTACTACTACTACAACTATTACCATTGCTACAACTACTACTATTAGGACTAATCCTACTACTAGTACTTCTCCTATTACTACTACTACTAGCACTACCACTACTAATACTACTATTACTACTACTACTACTAAAACTCCTACCACTACAACTACAACCACTACTACAACTCCTTGTACAACTCCTTCTAATACTATTACTATTCCAACTACAACAACAAGAACTACTACTACTCCAACTCCTACTCCTCCTACTACACCTACAACAACTACTACTACTACCAGTACTGCTACTACAACTAACACTACCACTACTGCTGCTACTACTACAATTGCTACTCCTACTACTACAACAACTACTACTACCACTACCACTACTGCAACTCCTACTACTACTGCTACTACTACTACTATTACTACTACTACTACTACAACAACAACGATAGCTACTACTACTACTAAAGCTACTATTACTACTACTACTACTACTACTAAAGCTACTATTACTACTACTGCTATTGCTACTGCTGCTGCTACTACTATTGCTAATACAACTAATACTGCTTCCCCTACTACTACTACTTCTGCTATTACTAAGGCAATTACTTCTGATTCTACTACAATAACTACTACCACTACTACAACAACTACTGCTGCGGCTACTTCTAATGTTACTACTACTATTATACTTCAACTAATACTATCGTTGCCACTACTACTACTACTACTAAAACAATTGCAACTACGAATGCTAGTACTACTACTATTGCTACTATTACTGTTACTAAAAATACTCCAACTAATGCAGCTACTATTTTGCTACAACTACAACTCCTCCTACAGATGTTACTGCTGCTACTACTATGGCTACTACTATTGCTACTACTTCTACTAATACGATAGTTGCAACTACTACTACTACTACTATTATAGCTACTACTTCTACTACTACTTCTCCTACTATTGTTGCTACTACTATTTCTGCTACGACTACTACGACTACTACAACCACAACTACAACCATGGCGGCTACCACTGCTGCTACTACAATGACTACTATGATTACTACAGCAACTACAACTTCTATTACAGCTGCTACTACTGCTACTGTTACTACTGCTGCTACAACTACTTCTCCTGCTTCAACTTCTACTACTACTAGTACTAATACTACTACTACTTGTACTAATAGTACTACTAACACTACTGCTAGAACTACAACTACTGCTACTACTACAGCTGCTTCTACTGCTATTGCTACTACAACTACTACTATGACTCCCACTACTATTGCTATGACCTGCCTCTGCCATAGCAACTACCATTATAATTGCTACTGCTATTGCTGCTACTACTACTACTACTACAACTACTACCGCTACTGCTATTCCTAATACTACACCTACACCAATTCATACTACAACTCCAAGTCCTACTACTACTACAACAACAACAACAACTACTACTACTCATGCTACTATTACTACTACTGCTCCTTCTGCTACTTCTACTACTACTACTCCTATTATTACTACTACTACTACTACTATTACAACTATTGTCACTACTTCTTCTACTTCTGCTACTTCTACTACTATGAATACTATAACTACTACATATCCTAGTACTACTCCTTATCCTACTACTACTACTTCTAGTACTACTATTCGCTATTACAAATACTACTATTACTACTGCTGCTGCTGCTCCTTCAATAACTAACAGTACTTCTACTATGACTGCTACTAGTACTACTACTCTAATGCTAGTATTGCTGCTCTTGCTGCCACTACTACTACTACTAGTACTATTGTTGCTGCTACTAAAACTACTGCTACTACAACCATTACTACTACTATTGTTGCTGGTACTATCATAATTACTGCTGTTGCTCCTACTGATATTAGCACTGCTACATCTACTAGTTCTGCTACTACTACTATTACTTCTCCTACTACAATTACTAATCCAACTACTGCTGCTGCTAGTACTACTACTTCTCCTACCAAAACTATTGCTACTACTACTACTTCTGTTACTACTAGTATAACCACTACTACTACTACAACAACTACTACATCTCCGACTACTACCACTACTACCACTACTTCTAACTCTACTACTACTATGGCTACTACTGCTACTTCTGCTACCACTACTATGACTACTTCTATGGCTACTACCGTTACTACTATTACTACGACTGCTACTACGGCTACTACAACTACTACTACTACTTCTGTTGCTGCTGCTATAGCTGCTACTACTCTACTGCTGCCTTAACTTCTACCACTACTGTGGATACTACTATTTCTCCTGCTCCTACTATTACAACTACTACTACTCCTACTACTACTAATGCCACTAGTACCACCACCACTACACTACGATAACAACTGCTGCTACTATAGCAATGACTGCTACTGCTACATCGGCTACTACTACCGCTACAACAACAACAACAACAACTACTAGTAGTAGTACTCCTACTACAACTAGTACTACTGCTACTACTAGCACAACAACAACAACTACTACTCCTACTACTACTACTACTGTTGCTAATCGTACTCTTACTGCTATTGCAACTCCTATCATTGCGAGTAGAATGACACCTATGACTATTAGAACTACTACTACTACTACTAATATAATTGCTACTTCAACTACTATTATTACTATAATGACTGTTGCTACAACTGCTTTTGCTACTACAACTACTACTTCTATTGCTGCAACTTCTGCTACTACTATTGCTACTGATACTACTGCTACTACTATGACCCCTACAACTACTCCTACTGCTACCCCAACTGCTAAAACTACTACGACTACTAGTACTACTATAGCTGTTACTGCTACTACTTCTATTATCACTGCTATAACTACTACTTCTACTACTGCTACTCCTATTATTGCTACCACTGCTACTACTGCTACTGCTGCTACTATTACTACGACTACTACTACTACAACTATTTTTACTGCTGCTACTTTTACTACCAATACTAATACTACTACTACTAATACTACCAATGTGGCTGCTATTGCTGCTGCTATTACTATTGTGACTTCTACAGCTACTACGACTATTGCTACTAATACTATTGCTACTACTACTACAACCACCACCACTACTTCTACTACTACTACTACAACAACTACAACTATTGCTCCTCATGCAAATACTACTACTGCTGCTGCTACTACTACTTATACTACTACTGCTGCTCCAACTACTAATGCTACTGCTACTACTATAATTGCTGCTGCTGCTACTACTACTGCTACTCCGACTATTATTACTACTGCTACTGTTACCGCTACAACTAGAGCAACTACTACTACAAATACTCCTGCTACTCCTACTACTACAACTACTATTATTTTTACTAATGATATTCCTACTACTACTGTGACTACCACTACTTCAGCTTCTACTACTACAATAGCTACTCCTACTACGACTTCTCCAACTAATACTACTACTACTAATACTATTGGTACTATTATTACTATTGCTGCTAACACAACTGGAACTACTATTACTACTCCCACTACTACGACTATAGTTGATCCTACTGTTGCTACAAGTTTTACTACAACCACTACTACTACTGGTAGTACTGCTACTAATTTTACTACAACAACTACTACTACTACTGTTACTTGTACTGCTACTCCTTCTACAAGTACTTCCACTACTATTACTACTAACACTACTACTTCTACTTCTCCTCGTAATACTACTACTACAACTAATACTACAACTACCATTACTAGTACTATTACTACTACTGCTGCTGCTACTACCACTTCTACTACTACTATTGCTAGTACTATTGCTACTACTACACTACTACTACAATTACTACTACTGCTGCTAGTACTACTACTACTACTCCTATTACTAGTACTTCTACTGCTACTACTACTATTACTTCTGCGACTACTACTGCTACTTCTTCTACTACTACTACTACTTACACTGCTGTGACTACCACTACTACTCCTAGTGCTACTTCTGCTGCAAGTGCTACTACGACTACTACTACTTCTACCACTACCACAACTACTGCAACTACTACTACTGTTGTTGCTGCTGCTACTACTACTTCTTCAAGTACTACAACTATAGCTACTAATGCTACTATTTCTACTATTTCTAATAGTACTACTACTACTACTACTACTTCAGCTACTACTAGTGCTACTAATGCTACTGCTATTACTACTACAACTACTACTATTACAACAACTGCTGCTCCTACTACTACTGCCACTACTGTGACTTCTGCTACTACTACTACGACTATGACTACTAATGCTACAATAATGGTTATAGATATTGCTACTACTACTACTATAGCTTCTACTACTACTTCTGCGACTACTACTACTAGAACTTCTACTACTACTACTATTGCTACTACTGCTACTGCTACTACTGCTACCACTACTGCTTCTACTACTACTACTGTTACACCTACTACTATTACTGCTACACTCCTACTACTAGGATGACTACTACTACAAATAATATAGCTGCTGCTGTTGCTGCTGCTACCACTACTACTACTGAAACTGTGGCTACCATAGTTGCTATTAAAACTTCAGCTTCCACAACTGCTACTATTATTACTGATGCTACTATGGCTGCTACAACCGCTATAATCGCAATAACAACTACTATTACTACTTTTGCTACTACTCCTACAACTACTTCTCCTGCTACTGCTACTACTACTCCTACTATTGCTGCTACTACTACTACAATAACTACTACTACTATGACTACTACTACTACCCCTACTACTATGACTACTACTACTACCACTACTATGACTACTATTTCTTCTACCATTTCCACTACTACAACTATTGCGACTGTTGTTGCTATAGCTACTACTACTACTACTTCAGCTACTGCTACTACTAGTACTACTGCTACATCTTATACAACAACTGGTCCTTGTCCTACTACTACTACTCCTCCTAAAACCATTTCTACTACAACCACTACTGCTACTACTGATACTCCTACTACAACAGCTACTACTACTACTTTGACCTCTTTTGCCGCTACTTCATTGCTATTACTACTATTGCTACTACTATTGCTACTACTACTACTGCTACTACTTCTTCTGCTACTCCGACAGTCATGACTACTATGATAATTAGTACTACAACTACTACTACTTCAACCGCTATTTATTTGACTACTACTACTACATCTACTACTTCTACTATTACTACTACTACTAGCACTACGACTACTACAACAACAATAATAATAACAACAACAACTAGTAATACTTCTTCTTCTATTTCTAGTATCACTACTACTATTTCTGCAACTACTACTAACTACTACTACTAGGACTACTACTGCTACTACTATAACTACAACCACTGCTACTACTCATAATATTACTACTAATGTAGTAGTTATAGTATTGGTAGTGGCAGTTGTATTAGTAATAGCAAAAACTATAGGAGTAGTAGTTGTAGTAGTAGTAGTAACAGTATTATTATTATTATTATTATTATTATTATTATTATTATTAGTAGTAGTAGTAGTAGTAGTAGTAGTAGTAGTGTTACGGTAGTAGTAGTAGTAAGAGTTGTTGTAGTAGTAGCAGCAGCAGCAGTAGTAGTAGTAGGAGTTATGGTAGGAGTAGTAGTAGTAGTAGTAGTAGTAGGTGTTGTAGTAGCAAGAGAAGTTGGACAAGAAGTTGTAGCAGTAGCAGCGGCAGTAGTAGGAGCAGTATTAGTATTAGTAGCTGTTGTACTAGGAGTAGTATTTGGAGCTTTAGTTGTTGGAGTAGTTGTAGCAGTAGTAGTGGTAGTAGTAATAGTAGTAGTAGTAGTAGTAGTAGTAGTAGTAGTAGGAGTGGGAGTAGGAGTTGGAGAAGGAGTAGTAGTTGTTGTTGTAGTAGGAGAGGGTGTAGGTGTAGTAGTAGTAGTTGTTGTTGTTATAGTAGTAGTAGTTGTAGTAGGAGTTGGAGTAGGCGTAGTAGTAGCAATAGTAGTAGTAGGAAGAGTAGTCGTAGAAGTAGTAGTAGAAGTTGCTGTTGTAGTAGTAGCCATAGGAGTTGGAGTAGGAGTAGGAATAGGACTAGTCATTGTTGTGGTAGTAGTAGCTATAGTTATAGTAATATTTGCGGTGGTAGTAGTAGCAACAGCAGCAGTAGTAGCAGTAGTAGTCAATGTTGTTGTAGTCATAGTAGTAGTAGTAGTAGTAATAGCAGCAGCAGTAGTTGTTGTTGTTGGAGCCGAAGTAGTATTTGTAATACTAGCAACAACAGTAGCAGCAGCAGTAGTAGGTGTGTCAAGAGTTTGAGTAGTTATTGGCGTAGTGGTAGTAGTAGTAGTAGTAGTAATAATAGTAGTAGTAGCAGTATTAGTGGGAGCAATAGTAGTATTAGCAATAGGAGTAGGAGCAGTAGTAGTAATAGTAGTATTAGTATAGTATTAGTGGTAGCAGTAGCAGCAGCAGCAGCAATGGCAGTAGCAGTAGTAACAGTAGTATTAGCAACAGTAGTAGTAGGAGTAGTAGTAGTTGCATATTATTATTATTATTATTAGTAGTAGTAGTAGTAGTAGTAGTAGTAGTAGTAATAGTAGTACTAGTAGTAGTAGTTCTAATAATAGTGGTAGTATTAGTTGTAGTAGTTTTATTAGTAGTAGTTGTAGTAGCAGTAGCAGTAGCAGTAGCAGTAGTAGTAGTAGTAGAAGAAGAAGAAGTAGTAGTAGCAGCAGCAATTGATCTAGTAGTAGTAGTTGTTGTAGTAGTAGTAGTTGTAGTAGTGTAGTAATAGTAGTTGTAGTAATAGTAGTAGTAGTAGTTGTAGTAATAGTAGTAGTAGTAGTAGTAGTAGTAGAAGAAGTAGTAGTGGTAGTCATAGTCATACTAGTAGGAGTAGTAGTAGTAGTGTGAGTGTTAGAAGCAGTAATACCAGTAGTAGGAGTTGTAATAGTGGCAATTGTGCTAGTAGTAGAAGTAGTAGTAGTATTAGTAGAAGTAATAGTAGTAGTAGAAGTAGTAGTGGTAGTGGGAGGAGCAACCCCAACAGCAATATTGCTAGTAGTAATAGTAACAGTTGAAGTTGTGATGGCAGTAGTAGTTGTAGAAGAAGTCATGGTAGTTGTAGGAGTAGTAGTTGTAGTAGTTGTTGTTGAAGTAGTAGCAGTAGTAGTAGTTGTTGTTGTTGTTGTAGTAGTAGTAGTGCTACTAGTAGTAGTAGTACTAATAGTAGCTTTAGTTATTGGGGGAGTTGGTATAGGAGTAGTAATAGGTGTAGTAATAGTTGGAGTTGGCGCAGTAGTAGTAGTGGGAGTTGTTGTAGCAGTAGTTGTAGTAGTGGAAGGAGTAGTAGTAGTAGCAGTTCTACTAGTAGTTATGTAGTAGTAGTCTTAGTTGTTGTAGTAGTAGCAGCAGCAGCAGTAGTAGTAGTCAAAGTAGTATTAGTAGTGGTAGTTGTAATATTATTAGAAGTTGTAGTAGGAGTAGTAGTGCTAGTAGTAGCAGTCGTTGTACTAGTAGTAGTAGTAGTAGTAGTAGTAGTAGTAGTAGTAGTAGTCATAGTCGCAGTAGTTGCAGTTGTAGTAGTAGTAGGAGTTGTAGTAGTAGTAGTAATTGTGGTAATAGTAGTAGTAGTAGCTGGAGTAGTTGTAATACTACTACTAGTAGTAGTAGTAGTAGTTGGAGTAGTAGTCATTGAAGTCGTAGGAGTGTTTGGAGTAATAGTAGTAATAGGGGTTATAGCAGTAGTAGTAGTAGTAGTTGTTGTTGTAGAAGTAGTATTTGTCTTAGTATTAGTAGTATTAGTAGTAGCAGAAGTTGTTGTTGTTGTGTTAGTATTAGCACTAGTAGTTCCAGTAGCAGTAGTAGTAAAAGTTGCTATTGTACTACAAGAAAAAGTAGTAGTTCTAGTGGTAGTAGTTATAGTAGTAGAAGTAGAAGAAGTAGTAGTAGTAGTAGTAGTCATTGTTATTGTTGTGGTTGTTGCAGTAGTAGCAGTATCAATATAAGTAGTAGGAGTGGGAGTAGGAGTGGTTGTTGCTGTAGTAGTAGCAGTAGTTGGAGTAAGCGTAGGAGTAGTTGGAGTTGCTCTATGAGGAGTAGTAGTAGTAGAAGTTTTAATAGTAGTTGTTGTTGTGTTAGTATTAGTAGTAGAAGTATCAGTTTTCATAGGAGTAGTAGTAGTAGCAATTGTACTAGTAGTATAAGTAGTAGTAGAAGTAGTAGTAGTAGTAGTAGCAGGAGCTGCAGCAGTAACAGCAGAAGTAGTTGTAGTAGTAGTAGTAGCAGTAGTAGTAGTAGTAGTTGTTGTTGTTGTACTTGTAGTAGTAGTAATAATAGTACTAGTAGCAGGATTAGTAGTAATAGTTGTTGTAGTGGTAGAAGTAGGAGCTTTAGTGGTAGTTGTAGAAGTAGTAGAAGTCGTGGTAGTAATAGAACTAGAAGGAGAAGCAGTAGTAGGTGTAGGAGTAGCAGTACTAGTAGCTGTAGTTGTAGGAGGAGTTGGACAAGGAGTAGTAATCATAGTCATAGTTCGAGTAGGGGCAGTAGTAGTAGGAGGAGTTGTAGTAGCAATAGTAGTAGTAGTAGGAGGAGGAGTAGTAGGAATAGGAAGTGTAGCAGTAGTTGTAGTTGCAGTAGTAGTAGTAGTTGTAGTAGTAGTGGTAGTAGGAGTAGTAGTTGTTGTAGTACAAGGGGTAGTAGTAGTAGTAGTTGTAGTACTAGGGGTAATAGTAGTCGTGTTCTTATTCGTAGTAGTAATACTAGTAGTAGGAGGATTAGTAGTACAAGCAATTGTATTGGTAATAGAAGTAGCTATGGCAGTGGCACTAGTAGTAGTAGTAGCGTTAGCAGTAGTAGTTATAGTAGTTGTAGTATTGGTAGTGGCAGTTATGGTAGGACTAGTAGTAGCTATAGGAGTAATAGTTGTAGTAGTTGTAGTAGTAATAGTATTATTATTATCATTAGCAGCAGTAGTAGTAGTAGTAGTAGTAGACGTGGTAGTTCTAGCAGTAGGAGTTGTTGTAGTAGTTGGAATAATTGTAGTAGTAGTAGTAGGCGTAGCAGTAGCAGTAGCAGTAGTAGGTGTAGTACTAGTAGTAACTTCCACTAGTACTACTGCTACTACTTTTGCTACTATCACTACTACTACTACTGCTATTGCAGCTACTGCTACTTCTGCAACTTCTCCTACTATGACTACTACTATTACTACTATGACTGCTGCTGCTACTAATATTGCTACTCCTAGTACTATGACTCCAACAACCACTACTACTGCTGCTGCTACTGCTATCACTACTACTACTGTAACTGCTGCCACAACTGCTACTCTAGCTGCTACCACTACAACGGCTACTACTAATGCTACTACTTCTACTACTACTACTTCTGCTACTACTACTGCTACTACTACTACTATTGCTACTACTACTACTACTACTACCACCACTATCACTACTACTACTGCTACAACTACTACTGCTACTACTACAGCTGCTACTAGTGCTGCTAAAGCTACTACAAGTGCGTCTATTAAACTACTAGTTCTACTACTACTACAACCACTTCTACTACTATTATTATAGTGATAACAACAACATCTACTGCTACTACTACTACTACTATTGCCATTGCTACTGCTGCTACATCAACTACTTCTACGACTACATCTCCTACTACTTCAACTACTGCTGCTATACTGCTACTACTTTTACAACTACTATTACTACAAATTCTGCTACTTCTACTATAACTACAACAACAACTACTACTATTATTATGACAACTATGACTACTACTACAACTACAACTACTTCAACAACATATACTACTAGTACTTTTCCAACAATAACAAGTACTACTACCTCTCCTATTACTATGACTTCTGCTCCTACTACTACTGCTACAACTACTATTACTACTACGACTGCTGCTGCTGCTACTACTACTACTACTACTACTCCTCGTCCTGCACCTACTACTACTACTCCTGCCCCTACGACTACTATGACTACTACAACTACTACCACCACTACTACTACTATTACTACTACTCCTCCTACCACTACGACTACAATTGCTAACTACTACTATTGCTTCCACAACAACTACTACTTCAACAACTAGTACAACTTCTTCTACTACAACTCCTACTACTAATACTATAACTACTATTATTGTTCCTAATACTACTAGGGCTATTACTCTGACTACTTCTGCTATTATTCCTAAAACTATTACAACTCCCCCTACTACACCGACTAATACTATCACAACCACTGTAACAACAAGAACAACAACAACAACAACAACAATAACTACTACCACTACTACTAGTAGTACTACTACCACCACTACTATTAAGACTACTACTACTACTATTTCTACCACTAATACTACAACTACTATAACTACTACTGCTACTACTACAACAACAACAACTACAACAACAATTACTACTACTACTACAGTTACTCCTACAACTACTACTACTACAACTACTGCTATTTCTACTACTACATCTTTGATTACTACAACTATTACAACTATTACTAGTCCTACCATTTCTACTGCTACTTCAACTACTTCTATTTCTGCTCCTATTATTCCTACTACTTCTACTATTACAACTACTCCAACAACAACAACTACTACTTCCACTACTACTACTACAACTACTACTGCCATAACTCCTACCACCACCACGCCCACTACTACTAGTATAACAACTCCTATAAGTACTCCAACCACTACTACTATTTCTACTTCTACTACAACAACAACAACAACAACGACGACAACTACTACTACTACTACACCTCCTCCTATTACATCTACTATTACAACAACTACTACCAACCCTAAGACTACTACTACTAGCACATCCACTACCACTACTCTATCCACCGCTAGTTTTTCTACTACAATTGAACTATTACCACTACTACTACAATTGCTACTACTACTACAACAACTGCTACTACTACTACTACTACTACTACTACTACTACTACTTCTACTACTACTACTACTAGTACTACTACTTCTACAACTACCACTATATTACAAGTAAAACTACTTCTACTACTACTAGTAGTAATACTACTCCAACGGCAACTACTACTACCACTAACACAACAACTACTACTATTGTGGCTACTACCACTACTACTACTATAACAATAACAACAATTACTACTACTGCTGCTACCGCTACAACTACACTACTACTACAATACTACCACTAGTACTACTACTACCCCTACAACAATTACTATTACTACTACTACTACTACTACCACCACTAATACTACTACCATAACAATAACAATTACTATTACTACTACTACGACTACTACTACAACATCAATAACAACTACTACTACAACAACTCCTATTGCGATTAATACTACTACTACTACTATCGCTACAACTACTATTTCTGCTACTACAACTACTACAACAACAACAACTACTACTACAACCACTTCTACTATAAATACTACCACCACTACTACTACTACAACTACTAGAAGTACCACTACTACTACTACAACTACAACTATTAGTACTACTACTTCCACTACTATGACCACTACTACTATTACTACCACTCCTATGACAACTACAACAACTACTACTATTACTAATACCACTACTACGACTACTACAACTACTTCGGCAATAATTGCTACTGCTACAATAATTACTGCTTGTTCTGCGAACACCACCACCAACTGCTACTACAACTACTACAACAGCTACTACTACTACAACCACTTCTACTACAAATACTACCACCACCACTACTACTACAACTACTAGAAGTACCACTACTACTACTACAACTACAACTATTAATACTACTACTTCCACTACTACGACCACTACTACTACTACTACCACTCCTATGACAACTACAACAACTACTACTATTACGACTATTACTACTATTACTAATACCACTACTATGACTACTACTACTACTTCGGCAATAATTGCTACTGCTACAATAATTACTGCTTCTTCTGTGAACACCACCACCAACTGCTACTACAACTACTACAACAACTACTACTACTACTACAACCACTTCTACTACAAATACTACCACCACTACTACTACTACAACTACTAGAAGTCCCACTACTACTACTACAACTACAACTATTAATACTACTACTTCCACTACTGCGACCACTACTACTACTACTACCACTCCTATGACAACTACAACAACAACTACTATTACGACTATTACTACTATTACTAATACCACTACTACGACTACTACTACTACTTCGGCAATAATTGCTTCTGCTACAATAATTACTGCTTCTTCTGCGACCACCACCACCAACACTACAACTACTGTAACTACTACTATAACTACTAGTACTGCTACTACTAATGCTACTACTTCTACTACTACTCCTACTTCTACAACTACTACGACATATACTACTACTACACTACTACTACAACAGCTAGTACTAGTACTATTACCACTCCTACGACTATTACTATGACTACAACACCAACAACTACTAGTACTATTGCTGCTACCGCTACTACTACAACAACAACTACTACTCCAACTACCACTACTACTAGTACCACTATTGGTACAACTTCTATCCTTACCACTACTACTAATGTTGCCACTACTGCAACTGCTACAGCAACAACTACTACTACTAATACTACCACCGCTACTACAACAACAACAACTACTACTACTACTAATACAATCACCACTACTACAACTACTGCTACTACTACCACTGCAACTACTACTACAACTACAACTATTACTACTATGAGTACTACTACTACAGCTACTACCACTACTATAACTACTACTGCTACTATGCCTACGACGACTACTACTACTATTACAAGTACTACTACTATTACTACTACTACTTCCACTACTACCACTACTACTACTCATAATACCAGTCTGATGACTACCACAACTACTACTACTATTACTACTATTACTATTGTTACCACTACTACTACTACGACTAATACTACTACTTCCGCAACTATTGCTACTGCTACTACAACTACTGCTGCTTCTGCAATTGCCACAACAACACTACTACTATTGCTACTACCACTACTACTATAACTACTACTACCGCTACAACAACAACAACTACTGCTGCTACTACCACTTCTACTGCTGCTACTGCTACTACCTCTACTTATACTATTACTATTGCTGCTGCTACTACTACTACTGCTACAACTACTACTACTACGACTACTGCTACTCCTACAACCAATACTACTACAACTACTACTGTTACCACTACTCCTACTACTTCCAGTATTACTACTACGCTGGCTACTAAAACCACTTGTACTACTATTACTATTACTATTACTACTATTTCTACTACTACTACTACTATTCCTACTTTTTCTATTACAACAACTACCACTACTATTGCTAGCCTACCATATCTATTACTACTATTTCCACAACTGCTACTGCTACTACTACTAGTACAATAACATCTACTACTGCAACTACTGCTACTCCTATTACTTCTACTATTACAATAACTGCTACTATTGCTACGACCACTACTACTAGTACTACCACTACCACTACTAGTACTACTAGTAGTACTACTACAACTACTCCTACCACTACACTTACCACTACTAGTATTTCTACTACAACCGCATCTATTACCAAGACTACTGCTACTACTACTACCACTACTAGTACTACTACTACTACTACACCTAATACTCCTACCACTACTACTACTACTACCACCACCACGACTAATACTAGTAATACTACTTCTACTACTACTAGTAGAAATACTACTCCTACAGCTACTACTACTACTACTAACACTATTGCTACAGCTGTTGCTGCTGCTACTACTACTACTACAATACTGCTACTTATACTACTAGTAGTACTATGACTACCCCTACAACAATAACTATTACTACTACTACTACTACTACAGCAACAACAACAACTACTACAACTCCTATCGCTACTAATACTGCTACTACTACTACCACAACAGCTACTATTTCTACTACTACAACTGCTACAAGTACTAGTACTACTGCTGCTGCTGCTGCTGCAACTACTACAACTCTAGCATATACTTCTACTACAACTACTACTTCTGTTACAACAACTACAACTTCTACTATTACTACTAGTACCACAACTAATACTACTACTACAATAACGACTATAGCCACAACTACTACTTCTATTGCTGTTACTACTTTCGCTGCTACTATTGATTCAAATGCTGCTAGTATTGCTTCAAATGCTCCTACTACTACTACGACTGCAACTACTACTACTATTATTACTACTACTACTACTATTACTATTACTAGTATTGCTACAGCTACTACTACTAGTACTACTGATTTTGCTACGACTGCTACTATTGCTACTACTACTATTGCTTTTGCTACAGATGATACTACCGCTATTACTACTGCTACGATTGTTGCTACTTCTAGTACTACTGTTACTTTTGCTACTACCATAGCTACTACTACTACCTTTGCTACAGCTACTACTGCTACTATGGGCACTACTACTTCTACTACTACTGCTACTCCTACTATGACTATTGCGGCTACTAATACTACAACCACTAGTTGTCTGACTACTACTACTGCTAGTACTAATGCTTCTACTACTACTACAACTACTACATGTCTGACTACTACTACTATAACAACAACAACAACAACTACTACTACTACTACTACTACTCCTCCTACTACTACTACTACTAGTACTACTAGTACTACTAGTACTAATAATAATATGACTATTACTACTATAACAGCTATTACTAATCTAGCAGCTATTGCTGCTGCTACCATAATTACAACAACTACTACTGCCGCTGCTGCTGTTACTTTTGCTGTTGCTGCTGCTACTAATATAACTACTACTACTTCACCTACTGCTATTACTACCGCTGTTACTACTTCTGCCACTAATACTGCTATTGCTTAAACTACTACCACTACTAGTACTATAGGTACTAATTTTTCTACTACTACTACTGATACATCCATGACTACTACTACCATTACTGCTCCTGCTACAACAACTACTATGACTACAAATGTTACGGTTACAAATAAAACTACCAGTACTACTACTATTGTTGCTGCTGCTAGTACTATAATTACTATAGCTACTACTACTACTGCGGTAACTTCTACTGCAGCTTCTACAGCTACTACTATAGCTACTTCTGCTAGTACTACTTTTGCTACTAGTACTGTTACTACTGCTACTGCTGCTGCTGCTACTACTACTACTACTACTACTACTACTACTATTAGAACTCCTACTAATTCTATTATTACTACTACCTATACAACTACTACTACCACTGCTACTACTACTACTGTTGCTGCTACAACAACCACAACTTCTTCTACTACTACTACTACCACTACAATAACAACAACAACAACTACTATAACAACAACTACTACTATTACTATTCCAACAACGACAACAACAACTATTACTACTAGTACTACTCTTACTACTACTCCTAATACTCCTCATCCTACTACTACTCTTACTTCTACTATTTCTACTACTACGACTATTACTTCTACTACAACTCCTACTAGCACTACCACCATTACTACAATGATTACTACAACTCCTACTACTAATACTTCTCTACTACTACTCCTACTACTGCTACGGCTACTGCTACTTATGCCACTACTACTACAACTAATACCATAGCAACACTTACTACTACTCCTGCTACACCTACTTCGACTCCTACTACTACTACTACTACTACTACTACTACTACTACTACTACTATTACTACTACTACTACTACTACTACCCCTACTACTACTCCTACTACTACTAATACTAGTACTACTCCTTCTACTAGTACTAATATTAATACGACTATTACTACAACTACAACTACTGCTGCTACTACCACAACTACAACTATTACTGCTTCTGCTGTTGCTACAACTACTAGAACAACTACTACTTCACCAACTACTACTACTGCAGCTTCTACTACTTCTGCCACTACTACTACAACTACTTCTACTACTCCCACTACTAGTACTATGGGTACTACTTTTGCTACTACTACTACTACTGCTACCTCTATGGCTACTACTGCTATTGCTTCTGCTGCTACTACTACTACGACTACTGCTGTTGCGGTTACAAATACTACTACCACTACTACTACCAATACTACTGCTTTTGTTGTTGTTGCTGCTAGTACTACAGCTAATAGAGCTACTACTACTTCTGCTATTGCTTATACCACTACTACTATAGCTACTTTTGCTACTACTATTGGTACTACTGGTCCTACTGATACTACTACTACTACTATTACAACTCCTTCTACTTCTGGTACTACAACTCCTTCTACCACTACTATTACCACTACTACTATTGCTGCTGCTACTATTGCTACAACAACCATAACTTCTACTACTATGACAACTACTACTACTACAACAACAACAACTACTACTACTACAACAACTACGACTCCAACAACAACTACTACTACTACCACACCTAATACTCCTCCTCTTGCTACTACTCCTACTTCTACTATTCCTATTACTACTACTACCACTACTACTATAGAACTACTCCCGCTAGTACTACTACTATTATAACTACTACTACTACTAGTAGTGGTTCTACTACTACTACAACTACTATTACTGCTAGCACTACTATTGTTACTAGTAAAACTACTACTACCACTACTACTACTACTAGTACCACTACTACTACTACTACTCCTCCAAATGTTGTTGTTGCTACTACTACTACTACTAATATTAGTACCACTACTACAATAACAATAATAACAACAACTACTAATACTACTATTCCTAATGCTACTACTACAACTACTACTATTACTTTTACTACTACTCCTATTGCTGCTGCTACTACTACTGTTACTATTACCACTACTACTAATACAACAACTATTACTATAATTAATACAACACAACTACTACTACTCTTCCTAGTAATACCACTACTACCACCACCACCACCACTACCCTTGCGGTTGCTGCTGCTACTACTACTACTAATAGGACTACAACTCCTAATACTACTACTATTAATACCACTACTTCTACTACTGCTACTACTATTACTGCTGCTGGTCCTACTACTACTATGACTAGTACAACTACTACTATCACTACTACCACTACTACTATTACTACTACTACTACTACTATTACTACAACTACTACTACTACTACAACAACAACTACTACTACTCCAGCTGCTTCTCCTATGGGTACTACTATTACCACTTCCACTTCTTGTACAATGGCTATTACTACTCCTATTTCAAATACAAGTATTACTACTAATGCTACCACAAAAGCTGCTGCTACTACTACTACTACTAATGCAGTTGCAGGTGCTACTCATACGACTACTGCTACTACTACAATTAGTACTACCACTACTACTACAATTGCTACTACTAATGCCACTTCTACTACTACTACCATTATTTTTACTGCAGCTCCTGCTAGCACTCCTACAAAAACTCCTACTACTACTATTGCTGCTGCTGCTGCTACTACTACTACTACTACTACTACTACTACTACTACTACTACTACTACTACTACTACTACTACTACTACTATCGCTATTACTACTACTATTGCAACTACCACTGCTACTATTGCTACTACTACAAAAACTACCACTACTACTACTACCACTACTAATATTGCTACTGCTACTTCTGCTACTATTACAACTTTTACTACTATAGCTACTACTGCTTTTACCATTGTTACCACTGGTATTACTGGTACCTCTACTGCTACTAAAACTACTACTGCTACTACTACTACTATAACTACTTTTGCGGCTACTAATACTACTACCACTACTTCTACTGCTGCTGCTGCTATTGTTGTTGTTGCTGCTCCTACCACAACTACTTCTGCTACTACTACTACTATTACTACTCCTGCTACTACTTCAGCTACTACTTCTACTACTACTGCTTGTACTGCTAACTATGCTACTTTTCCTCCTACTACTGGTACTGCTACTGCTACTGCTACTACTGCTACTACTACAGCTGCAACTACTTCTACTACAACAACGGGCACTGCTACTGCTACTACTACTACTGCTACTACTGCTATTATTGCGACAAATGATACTTCTACTTCGAGCACTTGTCCAACTACTACAACTACTACTACTTCTACTACTACTACTAATAATAATAATAATAATAACAATACTGTTACTACTACTGCTACTAATGCTGCTACTGCCACAACTACTACTACTGCTACTGCTGTCGCTACTGTTGTTGCTGCTGTTGCAGCTGTTGCCGCTGCTACTGCTACTACAACAACTACTACTACGTCACCTACTACTACTACTACTGCCAACACTACTTCTGCCACTACTATTTCTACTGCTGCTACTACTACCACTACTGGAGCTATGGGTACTACATTTGTTACTACTACTACTACTACTACAATTACAACAACTACTACTGCTACTACTTCTACTACGACTATTGTTGTAGTGGCTACAAATATTACTACCACTACTGCTACTGCTGCTGCAAGTGTTGTTCCTACTGTTGGTACTACAATAACTACTGCTGCTACAACTACTGCAATTGCTGCTGCTACTACTACTCCTATTACAGCTACTAATATAGCGGCTACACCTGCTACTAGTACCTCTCCTGCTGGTACTAGTACGACTACTACTACTATAGCATATACTTCTACTACTGCTTCTACTACAACTACTGCTACTTCTGCTACAACAACTACAACCTATACTTCTACTACTTCTAGTACTACAACTAATAGTACTACTACTGCAACTACTACTTCTACGACTACTACTTACTTCTGCCACTACTACTACTTCAAATGCTACTACTACTACTTCAAATAATACTACTACTTCTTCTACTATTGCAACTACTACGGCTACTACGACTACTCCTACTACAGCTACTACTACTGCTGCTGTTGCTTTTGCTACTGCTACTACTACTGCTACAACTACTGCTATAACTACTATTGTGGCAACTACTACTGCTGCTGCTGCTGCTACTACTACTACTACTATTATTATTACTATTGGTACTCCTATTGCTTCTGCTACTACTACTGCTGCTACTACTGTTGTTGCTACAATGACTATTGCTACTACGGGCACTGCTACTTCAACTACTACTGCAACTACTACTGCTACCATTGCAGCTACTAATAGTACTACAACTACTACTGGTACTGCTGCTTCTACTACAACTACAACAACTACTACTACTGCTGCTACAACTAGTAGTAACACTTTTGCTACTACTACTACTACTACCACCACCACTACTCCAACTACTACTGCTCCAACTACAACTACCCCAACTCCTCCTACTAAAACAACAATAACAACAACAACAGCTCCTACTACTACTACTCCTACTACTACTAATACTAGTACTACTGCTACTACTAGTACTAATTATAATACGATTATTACAACTGCTGTAACTATTGCTGCTACTACAACAACTACTACTGCTTCGCCGATTACTACTACTACTACTACTACTACTACTACTTCTGCCCCTACTACTGCTACTGCTTCTACTACTACCACTACTAGCACTGTGGGTACTACTTTTGCTACAACTACTACTGCTACCTATACAACTGCTGCTGCTTCTGCTACTACTACTAGTAGGACTACTGCTGTTGCGGCTATAAATACTACTAACACCACCACCACCACTACTACTACTGCTGTTATTGCTGCTGCTAGTACTACAACTACTATTGCTACTACTACTACTACTGCTACTACTTCTACAACTGCTGCTACTACTACTACTATAGCTACTTCCGCTACTACTACTTTTGCTGCTATAGCTACTAATGTTGCAACTAATACTACTACTACTACTACTACTACTATTACAACTCCTACTACTCCTACTACTACTTCTTCTACCACTACTATTACCACTATTACTACTACTACTGCTGCTGCTATGACAACTACAACTTCTACAACAACAACAACTACTGCTACTATTAGTTGTACTGCAACAACAACTACTACTACAACTACTACTACCGCTACTGTTGCTGCTTCTACTGCAACCACCACTACTGTGGCTGCTACTACTTTTGCTACTACTAACAATGTTGCTACTCATGCTGCTGCTCCTACTACTATGACTCCTACTACATCTTCAACAACTACTACTTCTACAACTCCTAACACTCTGCCCCCTCAAGACTACTATGCTTACTACTACTACTACTAATACTCCTACTATAACTATTATTACTTCTACCACTGCTACTTCTACCACAACTACTACTAATACTAATGCTATTACGACTACTACTACTACTACTACTACTACTACTAATGCTACTACTACCAGTACAACTACCACAACTAGTGCTACTCCTACTACAACTTCTACTATAATACTACCACTACTACTAGTACAACTACTACAACTATTACTACTGCTCCTAATACTGCTAGTAATAGAACTACAATTATTACCGCTACTTCTTCTACTACTATTACCACTATAATAACTATTACTACACTAATAATTACGCCTACTCGTACCACTACTATAGCGAATATAGCTACTACTACTACTATTGTTGCTACTACAACTACTGCTACTTTTCCTACAACTACTACTAATAGTTCCACTATTACTACAAATGCTGCTACTGCTACTACTACTATAGCTATTACAACTTCTCATACTAGTACTACTTCTAGTACTGCTGCTACTATTACAACTGGGGTTACTACTACTGCTACTACTGTTGCTACCACTACTGCTACTACTACTACAACAACTACTATACCTACTTCGGGTACTACTACTACACCTGCTACTCCTACCCCTACTACTACTAGTTCTACTTCTACAACTACTACAACTGCCACCTCGGGTACTACTGCTATTGTTACTACTACTACTCCTCCTCCTCCTCCTACTGCTGCTGCTCCGATCGCTACTACCGCTATGGAAGGAATACTACTACTACTACTGCTGCTGTTGCTGCTACTGCTGCTGCTGCTACTACTGCAGTTACTCTTGCTACTACTACTCCTCCTCCTACTACTACTACAACAATTACTGCTACTGTACTATTACCACAACTATAACTACTACTACTACCACCATTACTACTACTACTACTATGGCTACTACTACTTCTACTAATACTAGTACCACTACTGCTACTACTACTATTACTACTTCTAATACTACTAGTACTACTATTGCACTATTACTATTACTACTTTTACTACTTCTAGAACTACTATTGCTACAATTATTGCTGATGCTACTACTACTACTGCAAGTACTTCTACTACTATTACTACTACTACTACAACTATGGCTGTTGCTGCTATGACTTCTACAAATACCACAACTACAACTACTACCATGGCTACTACTGCAACTACTACTACTACTACGACTACCGCTACTACAAATACTTCTACTCCTAGTACTACTTCTGTAACAACAACAACAACTACTACTACTACTACTACTATTGCTGCTACTACTACAACAACTATTACTATTACTACTTCTACGACTAATACTACTATTGCTGCTGCTACTATGACAACTACTACAACTATTACTACTACTACAAGTACTACTACTATTACTACAACTACCACTGCTGTTGCTGCTACTTATACTACTACTTCTACTCCATCTACTACTATACTAAAAGTACAACTATTACTATTACCACTACTACTGCTACTAGTACTGCTGCTATTGCTAGAACAACTACTACTATTACAATAACTCCTGCTACTAAAATAACTTCTACCACTACTACAACTACTACAACAATAATAACAACTACCACAACTAGTGCAAATACTACTACAACTAATAGTACTCCTACTACTCCTAATACAACTACTACTACAACTACTACTACTACTATTCCTTCTACTACTACTACTAATGCTACTGCAACTACACCTACCACTGTTGCTTCTACTAATACTACTACTGCTACTGCTGCTAATACTATTTCTCTACTACTAACCATACTACTTCTAAAACTTCTACAACAACTACTACTACTGATACAACTGCTGCTACTACTATCATACTCTGCTGCTACGGCTGCTATGTATACTAGTACCACTACTACTTCTTCTGCTACTACTACTTTTCCTACTACTACTACTCTTACTTCTGCTACTACTACTGCTATGACTACTACCACTACTACTGTTCTTACTACTATTACCACTACTACTATTCCTACTACTACTACTACTCCTACCAATACTACTTCTCCACCGACAACTACCTCTACTACTACAACTACCACAGCCACTACTAGTACTACTACTAGTAGTAGTACTACTACTAGTAGTAGTACTACTACTACTATTACTACTGCTACTACAACTACTACAACAACTACTACTACTTTTACTACTACTCCTACGACTACTATTTCTGCTACTACCACTTTTACTACTACGACGGCTAGTACTACAACTACTCCTGCTACTACTACTGTTCCTGTTGTTACTATAGCTACTACTACTACAGCTGCTGCAATCACTACTACCGCTACTACTGCTACTACTACTACTTCTACTACGGTTACTACCACTATTGCTGCTACTACTACTACTACTATTACTACCATGACTACTACTATTGCACATTTTGCTACTACTACTACTCCTCGTATGACTATTACAACAACTACAACAAGTTCTCCTACAGCTACTACTAGTATGAGTACTTCTACTACAACTACTACTACTAATGCTACTACTATTGATAATGCTACTACGACTACTGCTATTATTGCAACTACTACTACTATTGCCACTACAACAACTACTACTACAACTGCTGTTGTGACTTCAACTGCTACTACTTCTCCTACTACTGGTATGGCTACTACTACTACTACTACTGCTATTACTACTAGAACTACTACGACCACTAGTACTACTACTACTACTACTATTGTTACTATTACTACTACTACTACCACTACTACTATGGAAGAAACTACTCAACATCTAGTACTATGACTACTATTTCTACTATAATTGCTAACTACTGTTGCTACGACTACTACAACTACTACTACAATTACTATAACTAATACTTCTACGACTACTACCGCAGCTACTGCTACTATTGCTTCTATTGGTACTACTATAAAAGTAACTACCACTGCTGCTCCCATTGCTACTACTGCTACTGCTAATACTACTACTCGTAGTATAGCAACTACTTCTACTATTGCATCTGCTACAACAACTAGCACCACTACAATAACAACAACTACTTCTACTACAACTACTTCTGCTACTATAACTACTACACCTACTACTACTGCTACTACTGGTACAACTGCTACTACTACTACTACAGCTATCCCTGCTACTACTACTGCTGCTGCTAGTACAATAACTACTACTACCATAATGATAGCAACAACAATAATAATTGCTACTATTGCAACTATTACTACTACAACTAGTACTAATGATGCTGCTATTCCCAGTCCTACTACTGTTGCGACTACTACAATTCGTGCTACAACTACTACTACTACTGCTCCTACCACTACCACTACTACTACTACTACTTCTACTACTATGACTATTACTGCAACTACTACTACTATTACTTATGCTACTACTACTACGATGACTACTACTATTACTACCACTACTACATCTGCTACTGCTACAACAAATGTTGCTGATGCTGCTACTCTGACCACTATAACTATGACTACCACTACTACTACTGTTGCTGCTACTGCTACTACGACTACTACTACCACTTTCACTTCTTGTACAACAACAACTACTCCTCCTCCTATTTCTACTACTAGTATTACTATTACTATTGCCACTACTGTTGTTGCTGCTACTACTACTACTATTACTAATTATGCTATTGGTACTAAAACTACTACTGATACTACTACAATTAGTACTACTACTACTACTACAACAACTACTACTACTATTACTACCACTACTTCTACTACTACTACTACTACTATTCCGACTCCTTCTAATATTTCTAATACTAATTCAACTATTAATACAACAACAATAACAAAAACTACTACTACTACTACTACTACTACTATAGTTGCTGCAACAGGTGCTGCTGCTACAACTACTTCGGCAACTACTATAATTTTTGTTGCAGCTATTGCTAGCGCTCCTGCTACTACTACTACTACTACTACTACTGCTACTACTGCTACTACTATTACTACTACTACTGCTACAACCACTGCTACTACTACTACTGCCACAACTACAACAACAATAACAACAATAACAACAACTACTACCACTACTAATACTACTACTACTACCTTTGCTACTGCTATGACCATTACTACTTAGCAACTACTACTAGTACCATTGCCACCACTACTTCTACTGGTATTTCTACTACTATTAATACTACTATTGCTACTGCTACTACTATAACTACTACTACTGCGGATACTAACGCTACTACCACAACATCTACTACTACTGTTATTATTGTTGTTGTTGCTGCTACCACCATAACTACTACTGCTGCAACTACTATGCTACTACTCCTTGTACTGCTTCTACTACTACATCTACTACTACTACTGCTGCGGCTACTTCAGCTAGTACTATAACTACAACTATTACTGCTACTTTTGCTACTACTACTACTACTACTGCTGCTACAACAATGTGCACTGCTGCTGCTACTACAACTGTGACAACTACTACAACTATCGCGGCTACTGATACCTCTACTTCTAGTACTTGTCCGACTACTACTACTACTACAACTTCTACTACTAATACTCCTACTAATAATAATAATAATAACAACACTATTATTACTACCACTGCTGCTAATGCTGCTTATAACACAACTAAAACAACTACTAACATTACTGTTGCTGCTACTGCTACAACTACTACAACTTCACCTATTGCTACTACTACTGTCAGTACTACTTCTGCCACTACTACTACTATTGCTTCTACTACTACCACTACTAGTACTATGGCTAGTACTTTTGCTACTACTACTACTGCTACTATACCGACTACTACTACTGCTACTACACCGACTACAACTACTACTATTACAACAACTACTACTATTACTTCTACTACGATGACTACTACTCTTGTGGCTACAAATACTACTACCACTACTACTACTACAACAACTACTATTGCTGGTTTTGCTACTACTACAACTAATACTGCTACAACTACTACTACCGCTGCTGCTATTACTGCTCCTACCATAGCTACTACTATAGCTACTACTCCTACCACATCTCCTACTGATACTACTGCTACTACTACAACTATAGCATCTACTTCTACTAATAGTACAACTACAGCTACTTCTGTTACAACAACTACAACTTCTACTACTACTACTAGTACCACAACTAATACTACTACTACAATAAAGACTGTTGCTACAACTACTGCTTCTACTGCTACTACTACTTCTACTACTACTACAGCTTCAAATGCTACTATTATTGCTTCAAATGTTGCTACAATGGCTATGATTGCCGCTACTACTCTTATTACTACTACTATTACTATTACTAGTACTACTACTGCTACTACTGCTGCTACTACTACTATTACGACTACTATTGCAACTACAGCTATTGCTACTACTACTACTGATCTTGCTACAACTACTACTACTATTGCTTTTGCTACAGATGCCACTCGTGCTATTACTACTACTACTACTGTTGCTACTTTTGGCACTACTATTACTTTTGCTACTACCACTGCTACTACTACTATTGTTGCGACAACTACTACTGCGACTACGGGCACTACTACTTCTACTACTACTGCAACTGCTACTACAAATATTGCGACTACTAATACTACTACAACTACATGTCCGACTACTACTACTATTGCTGCTACTACTACTATGATTGCCGCAGTTGTTGCTACAAATACTACTACCACTACTACTGCTTATGTTGCTACTGCTGCTAGAACTAAAACTAATATAGCTACTACTATTGCCGCTACTACCTCTATTATTGCTTCTACTACTACTACTATAGGTACTTCTGCTACTACTACTTTTGCTACAACTACTGCTACTATTGCTCCTACTACTACTACTACTACTACTACTACTACTTCTACCACTACTATTACCACCACCGCTACTACTACTGTTGCTACAAAAACCACAACTTCTACTGTAACTACTACTGCTACTAGTACTACTACTTCTACTATAACAACAACAACAACTACTACTACTACTACTACTTCTACTACTATGACTGCTACAACTACTACCACTACTAGTACTACTACAACAACAACAACTACTATTACTACTACTACTACTACTAGACCTAATGCTCCTCCTCCTACTACTCCTAGTACTCCTCCGACTACTACTACTACTTCTCCTATTATTATTATTATTACTACTACTAATACTACTACTATAGAGCTACTCCTGCTTCTACTAGTACAACTACTACAACAACAACTACTACTACAACTACTATTACTACTAGCACTACTACTACTACTACTACAAGTAATATTTGTGCCACTACTACTACAACAACAACACCTACTACTGCTACTACTACTCCTCCTAATGCTACTACTATTACTACTACTATTACTACTACTACTACTACTCCTATTGCTACTGCTACTACTGCTGTTACTACCACTACTACTACTAATAATACTACAACTACTACTACAACTAATACTACTACGACTACTACTACTACTACTCTTGCTACTCCTGCTGTTGCTGCTACATTTGTAATGGGTACTACTATTACAACTTCAACTTCTTGTTCAACTGCTACTACTACTCCTATTTCTACTACTAGTATTACTACTAATGCTGCCGCAGAAGCTGCTACAACTACTACTTCTACTAATGCTGCTGTTGCTGCTACTCATACTGCTACTGCTACTACTATAATTAGTACTACTCCTACTACTACTACAACTGCTGCTGCTACTGCTGCTACTACTTGTACTACTACTGCTACTATTTTTACTACAACTGCTACTTGCACTCTCCGAATTCTCCTACCACTACTACTATGACTACTACTGTTACAACAACAACTACTACTATTACTACTACTACAACAACATCCACTACTACTGCTGCTACTACTACGATAACTACCACCATTTTGACTACTACTCCTAAAACTACTAATACTACTATTGCTACTTTTGCTATGACTATTACTATCGCAGCTACTATTACTTTTGGCATTGCTACCCCTGCTACTACTGGCACTTCTATTGCTACTAATACTACATCTGCTTGTACTACTACTATTACTACTACTACTATAACTACTACTACCACTACTTCCACTGCTGTTGCGGTAGTTGTTATTTTGGCTACTAGTACCACAACTACTACTGCTACTACTATTACTGCTACTACTCCTGCTACTGCTTCTACTACTACTTCTACTACTACTACTATTGCTACTTTTGTTACTACTACAATTGCTACTACTACTGCTACTTTTGCTCCAACAACTGCTACTGGTACTACTACCTCTAGTACTACTACAACTATGGGCACTACTTCTTATTCTACTACTGCTACTACTACTGCTGCTACTATTGTGACAACTAATACTTCTACTTCTAGCACTTGTTCGACTATTACTACTACTACTACTTTGACTACTACTACTAATGCTACTACTTCTACTACTAATAATAATAAAAAGATACAAGTAGTAGTAGTGGTAGTAGTAATACTAAAAGTAGTTGTGGTAGTAGTGGTGGAAGTAGAAGTAGTAGTAGTGGTAGTAGTAGTAGAAATGGTAGTAGTAATATTGGCAGTAGCAGCAGTAGTAGTAATAATAATAGTAGTAGTATCAATAGTAACAGTCATAGCAGTTGTAGTAGTAGTTCTAGTAGTGGTAGTAGTACAAATAGTAGTAATAATAGTGGTACTAGTAGAAGTAGTAGTAGTTGTAGCAATAGTAGCATAAGTAGCAGTAGTAGTCATGGCAGCCATAGTAGCCGTAGCCGTAGCTGAGACAGTAGTTATAGTTAAAGAATTAGTAGTAGTAGTAGTTATTATTGAAATAGTAGTCTTAGTTGTAGTAGCAGTATTAGTTGTAATAGTAGCAGTTGTAGTAGTATTATTATTGATAGTAATAGTAGCAGCAATAGTAGTAGTGTTAGTAATAATAGCAATAGTAGCAGTACTAGTCGTAGTTGTAGTAGAAGTAGTAGTCATAGTAGTCGTAGTAGTCGTAGCAGCCATAGTAGTCATAGAAGCAGTAGCAGTACTAGTAATTATAGCGACAGAAGTAGAAGAAATAGTAATAGCAATAGTAGTTTCCACTGTATTAGTAGTAGTGGTATTAGTCGTAGCAATAGTAGAAGAAGCCGGAGAATTAGTAATAGGAGTAGCAATTGCAGTTGCAGTAGTAGCAGTAGTAGGAGCAATAGCAGTAGTAGGAGTATCGTTAGTAAAAATATTAATATTTGTAGTTGTAGCGGGATTGGTAGTAATAGTAGCTGTAATAGTAAAAGAAATAGTAGCAATTGTAATAGTAGTAGAGCAGCAGCAGTAGTTGTTCTAGTAGCAGTAGTAGTAGTAACATTAGTTATAGCAATAGTGGCTAGCAGTAGCAATAGCAATAGTAGCAGTAGCCGTAGAACTAGTTGCAATAGTAGTTGTTGTAGTAATCGCAGTTGTAGTAGTAACATTAGTTATAGCAGTAGCTATAGTAACAGTAGTTGTAGTAGTAGTAGTAGTCATAGAGGTAGGAGAAGTAGTAGTATCAGTAGCAATAGCCGCGGCAGCGGCGGCTGCAATAACAGCAGGAGTAGTAGTAGCTGTAGTAGTAGTCATAGTAGTAGTTGTAGTAATAGTAGTAATAACAAAAATTGTAGTATGAGTAGTAGTATTAGGGGTAGTAGAAGTACTGTAGCAGGAGTAGAAGTTTTAGTAGCAGTACTAGCTATAGCAGAATGGGCAGTCATAGTTGTAGTATTTGTAGCAGTCGTAGTAGGAATAGTAGCAACAAAAGTAGTAGTAGGGATAATAGCAGTATTAGCTGTAGTAGCAGCAGTGGAAGTCGTAGTAGTAGTTTTAGTAATCGGAGTAGTAGTAGTAGTAGTTGTTGTAGTAGCAATAGTAGGAAAAGTAGTACCAATAGTAGTAGTAGCTGTCTTAGTAGCTGCCATAGTAGAAGCAAGAGAAGTAGCAGCCGTAGTAGTCATAGTGGTAGAAGTAGTAGGAGAAGTAGTAGTAGTAGCAGTAGATGTAGTGGCAGCATTCGTAGTAATAGAAGCAGTAGTAATAGCAGTCATAGTAGTAGTAGTTGTAGTGGTAGTAGCAGCAGAAGTAGCAGTAGCAGTAATAGTAGTAGTAGTTATAGTTGTAGTATTATTTGCAGCAGCATCATCAGTAGTAGCAGCAATAGTAGCATTAGTAGTAGTAGTAGTAGTAGTAGGAGAAGTTGTAGTATTGGTAGTAATAGTGGCTGTGTTCGTAGTAGCAGTAGCAGTAATTGTTCTTGTTGTTCTTGTAGTAGTAGTAGTAGTAGTAGTAGGAGTAGCAATAGTAACAGTAGCAGCAGTAGTAGTAATAGTAGCTGTAGCAGCTATAGTAGTAGTAGTTGCAGTAGTAGTTGAAGTAATATTAGTAGTAGCAGTAATAGCAGTTGTAGCAGTAGTTGTCATTGTAGTAGTAGTAGTTATAGTAGTTGTAGTAGTAAGAGTAGTCTAAGTAGTAGTAATAGTAGTAGTAGTTATTGTTGTAGCAGTAGTAGTTGTTGCAGTAGTAGTAGTAGTAGTAGTAGTACCATTAGAAGTAGTAGTCATAGTAGAAGTAGTAACTGTGGTTGTTGTACTAGAAGTAATAGTAGTAGAAGTAGCAGTAGGAGTAATAGTAATAGTAGCGGCAGCAGTAGTATTAGTAAGAGTAACAGTAGTACGAGCAGTAGCAATAGTAGTAGTAGTAGTAGCTGTAATAGCAATTAGAGCAGTAGCAGTAGTTGGAGCAGTAGTAGCTATAGCAGTTGCAGCAGTAGCAGTAGCATCAGTAGTAGTAGCAGTAGTAGCATGTGTAGCAATAGTACTAAAAATTACATTAGTTGTAGTAGTGGTAATACGAGTGGTCAAAGTTGTAGCAAAAGTAGTAATAGCAGTAGGAGTAGTAGTAGTAGTAATAGTAGCAGTAGCAGTAGTAGCAGTAGTAGAAGCTGTAGTAGTAGTAGTAGTAGCAGCAACAACAGTAGAAGTAGTAGTAGTCTTAGTAGTAGTAGTAGTAGTAATAATAGTAGTAGCAGTAGTCGTAGCAATAATAGCGGTAGTAGCAATAGTAACTATTGTAGTAGTTGTAGTAGTAGTTTTAGTAGTTGTAGTAGTAGAAGTAGAAGTTATAGTAGTGGCAGTCATAGAAGTAGTAATAGTAGTAGCAATAGTAGTAGAAGAAGTAGTAGCAGTAGAAGTAGTAGTAGTAGTAGTCGTCGCAACCATAGTAGCAGCAGTAGTTGTTGTAGTAGTAGTAGTTTCTGTAGTAGTAGTAGTAGTAGTAGTAGCAGAAGTTGTAGAAGTAGTAGTAGTAGTAGTAGTAGTAGTAGCAGAAGTTGTAGAAGTAGTAGTAGTAGTAGTAGTAGTAGTAGCAGTAGTTTCAGTAGTAGTAGTAGTTGCAGAACTTGTAGGAGTCATTGTAGTACCCATAGCAGTCGCAGTGGTAGTAGTTGTAGTAGAGGAAGTAGTAGTAGTAGTAGCAGTAGAAATAGTAGTCGGAGTTGTGGTAGTAGTAGTATTAGTAGTAGTAGTAGTAGTAGTAGTAGTAGTAGTAGTAGTAGTAGTAGTAGTAGTAGTAGTGATAGCAGTAGCAACAACAGTTGTAGTAGTAATGGTAGCAGCAGTAGTAGCAAAAGTAGTAGTATTAGTAGTAGTAGTAGTCGTAACTGTACTAAATGTAGTAGTAATGGAAGTAGTTGTAGTAGTAGTAATTGTTGTTGTTGTCGTTGTTGCTGTCGTACTAGTAGTCGTATATGTCATTGTAGTAGTAGAAGTAGTAGTAATAGCAGAAGTAGTAATAGAAGAAGTAGTAATAGCAATAGTAGAAGCCGCTATGTTAGTAGTAGTGGTGTTAGTAGTAGCGGTAGTAGATGGAGCAGGAGCAGTCGTAGTCAGAGTAGCTATTGTAGTTGTAGTAGGATTAGTAGTAATAGGAGTAGTAGTAGTAGTATTAGTAGTAGTAGGAGTATCATATGTAAAAATAATAGTAGTTATAGTTGTAGCAGAAGTAGTAAAAATAGTAGCAGTAGTAGTAGAAGAAATAGTAGCAATATTAATAGTAGTAGAGTTGCTACTTTAGTAGTTGTAGTAGCAGAAGTAGTTGTAGTAGTAGTAGTAGTAGTAGTAGTAGTAGTAGTAGTAGTAGTAGGAGCAGTAATAGTAGTTGCAGTAGTAGTTGCAGTAGTAGTAGTAGTCATAGCACTAGTTGTAGTAGTAGTTGTTGTAGTAGTAGCAATTGTAGTAGCAATATTAGTTATAGCAGTTGTTACAGTAATTGTAGTAGTAGGAGTAGTCTTAGAAGTAGGAGAAGCAGTAGTAGTAGTAGCAGCTGTCGTAGCGACAGTAGCCGCCGCAATAGCAGGAGTAGTAGTGAAAGGAGTAGTAGTCATTATAGCAGTAGTAGTAAAAGCAATAGTAGCAAAAGTTGTAGTAGTAGTAGTAGTAGGGGTAGTAGAAGTAGTAGCAGTAGGAGTAGAAGTTGCAGTAGCATTAGTAGCAGTAGCAGCATCTATAATTGTAGCTGTAGCAGTTGTTGTGGCAGTAGTAGCAATACAAGAAGTAGTAGCCATAATCGCAGTAGTAGAAGTAGTAGTGGTAGTTTTAGTAGTCGGGGTAGTAGTAGTTGTTGTTGTAGCAGCTGTAGTAATAAAAGTAGTCATTGTAGTAGTGGTTGCTATTATAGTAGTATTAGCAGCAGCAGTAGTAGCAGTAGTAGTAGTTGCAGTTGTAATAGCAGTAGTGATAGTAGTAGTGGTAGGAGTAGAAGTGGAAGCAATAGTAGTAATAGTAGTAGAAGTTATAGGAGAAGTAGTAGTATTAGCAGTAGATGTAATGGCAGCATTAGTAGCAGCAGCAGCAGTAGCAGTAGTAGTGGTAGTAGTAGAAGCAGTAACAGTTGTAGCAATAGTAGTTGTAGTTGAAGTCGTAGTAGTATTTGCAGCAGCATAAGCAGTAGCCTCAGCAGTAGCAGCTGTAGTAGTAGTAGTAGGAGATGTTATAGTAGTGGTTGTATTAGTAGTAGCAGTAGTAGCTGTAGTAGTAGTAGTAGTAGTAGTAGTAGCGGTAGTAGTATTAGTAGTAGCAGTGGTAGTAGTAGTAGCAGTAGTAGTCGCAGTAGTAGTAGCAGTAGTCTTAGTAGTAGGTAGTTATAGTAGTAGTAGTAGCAGCAGCAGCAGCAGCAGCAGTAGTAGTAGTAGAAGTAGTGGTATTAGTAGTAGTAGTTGTTGTAGCAGCAGTAGCTGTTGTAGCAGTAGTAGCAGTTGTTGTGGTAGTAGTCATAATAGTAGTAGCAGAAGTAGTAGTCAAAGTAGTAGTAGTCATAATAGTGGTAGTTGTACTAGAAGTAATAGTAGTAGAAGTAGCAGCTACAGTAATAGTTGTAGTAATGTCAACAACATATTAGTAGGAGTAGCAATAGTAGTAATATGAGCAATGGTAGTAATAAGAGCAATAGTAGTAGTTGGAGCAGTAGTTTTAGTAGTAACAGTAGTAGTAGTGATAGTAGTAGTAGTGGTAGCATCACTTGTAGCAGCAATAGCATCAATAGGAGTAGTAGCAGCAGCAGTAGTAGGAGTAGTAGGAGTAGGTGAAATAGTAGTAGTTGTAGTAGTAGTAATAGTAGTAGTAGTGGCAGTAGCAATAGTAACAGTACTGGAAGCTGTAGTAGTAGTAGTAGTAGATGCAGCAGCAGCAGTAGTAGTAGTAGACTTAGTAGTTGTAGTAGTAGTAGTAGTCACATCGGTAGTTGTAGCAGTAGTAGTAGCACGAGTAGTAGTAGTAATAGCAACATTAGCTGTAGCAGCAATAGCTGCTTAGTAAGAATAGTACTGGTAGTAGCTGTAGTGGTAGTATTAGCAGCATCAGCGGTAGCAACAATAATTGTTTAGTAAGAGTAGTAGTAGTAGTAGTAGCGATAGTAGTAGTAGCAGCAGCAGCAGTGGTACCAACAATAGTATTAGTATAAGTAGTAGTTGTATTACTAGTAGTTGTATTAGTAGTAGCAAGCATAAGTAGTAGCAATAGTAATAGTAGTAGTAGTAGTTGAAGCAATAGTGGTAGAAGTAGATGTAATACAAGTAGGATTAGTGGTAGTAGTACATGTAATACAAGTAGCACTAGTAATAGTAGGACGAGAAGTTGTAAGAGTAGTAGTTGTAGCAACAGCTGCAGCAACAGAAGTAGTAGTAGTATTAGTAGTAGTAGTAGTTGAAGTAGTAGTAGTGGTAGTTGTTATAGTAGTAGTAGTAGTAGTAGTCGCAATAGCAGTAGCATCAGTAGTCGTAGTAGTAGTAGCTAAACTAATAGTCGCAATTGTAGTTGCATTAGTAGTAATTGTAGCAGTTAGAGGATCTATAGTAGTAGTTGTAGCAATAGTAGCAATAACAGCAGCAGCAGTAGTAGTAGTAGTACTAGCTGTCGTCGTTTTAATTGTAGAAGTAGTAGTAACAATCGTAGAAGTAGGAGGAAGAAGTAGTAGCGATAGTAGTAATAGGAGCTAGAGTGGCAACAACAACAAAGCAGCAGTAGCAGAAGTAGTATTAGGAGTAGTAGCAATAGTAGTTGTTCTTGTTGCAGTAGTTGTAGTAGTAGTAGCAGCAACAATAGTAGTAGCAGATGAAAGAGGAGTAGTAGTAGTAGGAGTAGTAGCAACAGTAGTTATAGTAGCAGTAATAGTAATAGTAGTAGTAGTAGCAGAAGCAGCAACAGGAGTAGCAAGAGTAGTAGAAGAAGTAGCAGCAGTATTAGTACTAGTAGCCACAGCAGATGTAGTAGTACTAGTTGCACCAGCAGCAGAAGTAGTAGCATTAGTGTCGGTCCTAGTTTTACTAGAAGTAGTAGTAGGAGCCACAACATCAGCGAAAGGAGGAGTAGTAGTTGTAGAAGGAGCTGCATAAGTAGTAGTAGTAGTAGTAGCAGCAGCAGCAGTAGTAGGGGTAGCAGAAGTTGTAGCAGTAGTATTAGTAGTGGTTGTTGTAGAACTAGTAGTAGTAGTAGCAATAGTAGGTGTAATAGTAGTAGTAGTAGTAGTATTAGTAGTAGTAGTAGTAGTAGCAGCAGCAATAGTAGGTGTAATAGTAGTAGTAGTAGTAGTAGTAGTAGTAGTAGTAGTAGTAGTAGTAGTAGTAGTAGTAGTAGTAATAGTAGTAGTAGCAGTAGCAGCAGCAGTAGTAGTAGTATTAGTAGTAGCAGTAGTAGCAGTAGCAACAATAGTACATGTAGTTGTTGTAGTAGATGTAGTAGTAGTATTAGTAGCAGTGGTGGCAGTGGCAGTAGTAATATTAGTAACTTTTCTAGTAGTAGTAGCAGTAGCAGTAGTACTAGTAGCTGTAGTTGTAGTAGTGGTAGTAGTAGTAGAAGTAGTAGTAGCAGCAGAAGTAGTAGTAGTAGCAGTAGTAGTAGTTGAAGTAGTAGTAGAAGTCAATGTAGTTACAAAAATAGTAGTAGCAGTAGTAAGAGTAGTACTATCAGTAGTCAGAGTAATAGTAGTCGTAGTAGTAGTAGTAGCCATAATAGTACTAGTAGGAGTAGTCGTAGCGGCGAAAGTAGTAGTAGTAGGAGAAGTAGTAGCAGTAATAGTAGCAGTGGTAGTAGTAGTAGCAGTAGCAATAGTGTTAATAGTAGTAGTGGTAGTAGTAGTAGCACAAGTAGTAGTAGTAGTAGCAGAAGTAGCAACAGCAGTAGTAGTGAAAGTCGTAGTAGTAGGACAAGTAGTCACTGTAGCAGAAGCAGTAATAGTAGCAGCTGTAGTAGTAGTAGTGGTAGTAGTACCCATCGTAGTATTTGTAAAAGCAGTAGTAGTATTAGTAGTAGCAATAGTATTAGTTGTAGTAGTAGTAGCAATTGTAGTAGTAGCAAAAGTAGTAGTAGAAGCATTAGTAGTAGTTGAAGTAGTAGTAGTAGTAGTTGCAGTAGAAGTTGCAATTGTAGCACAAGTTGTAGTAGCTGTAGTAGTAGTAGTTGTTGTTGTAGCAGCAGTAGTAGCGGTAGAAATAGTATTAGCAGGAGTAGTAGTAGTAGTAGTAGTAGCAGTAGTGGTAATCGTATTAGCAGTTGTAGTAGTAGTACTGGTAGTAGTGGTAGTAATAGCAGTAGTAGCTGTAGCCACAGTAGCAGTGGTAGCAGCAGCAACAACAACAACAATAGTGGTGGTGGTAGTAGTAGTAGTAGTAGGAGAATTAGTTGTAGCGGTAGTAGCAGTATGAGCAGTAGTTGTTGTAGTAGTACTTGGGGCAATACTAGTAGTAGGAGTACTAGTTGTACTAGTAGTAGTAGAAGCAATGGTGGCGACAGTAGTAGCAGTAGTCTTGGTTGTAGTTCTCGCATTAGTAATAGTAGTTGTTGTAGTAGTAGAAGAACTTGTTGTAGGAGTAGTAGCAATAGTAGTAGTAGCAATAATAGGAGTAGTAGTAGTTATAGTAGTAGTAGTTGTTGTTGTTGTTGTAGTAGTAGTAGCCATAGCAGCAGTAGTAACCGTAGCAGTAATAGTTATATTGTTGTAGCAGCAGTTGTAGTAGTACTAGTAGCAGCAGCAGCAGAAGTAGTTGTAATAATCGTAGCAAAAGTAGTAGTCGTAGTAGTAGTAGACACAGTAGCAGTAGTTGTAGTAGAAGTAACACTAGTAGAAGTTGTAGTAGTAGTAGCATTAGTAGTAGTAGTTGTTCTTATTGTTGTAGCAGTAGTAGTAGTAGCAGTAGTAGCAATATCAACAGTAGCTTCAACATTAGTCGTAGTAATAATAGCAATAGTAGCAGTTGTAGTAGTAGGTGTTGTATAAGCAGTATCAGAATAGTAGTAGTAGCAGTAGCAGTAGTAGTTGTAGCTATAGTAGAAACTTTAGTAGTAGGTAGTAGTAGTAGTACTAGTACTAGTAGGGGAAGTAGTAGTAGTAGTACTAATAGGGGAAGTAGTAGTAGTTGTAGTAGTAGCAGTAGTAGTAGTTTTAGTAGGAGTCATAGCAGTAGTGATTGTAGTAGTTGTATCAGTAGTAGTGGTAGAAGTTGTAGTAGTAGTAGAACTAGTTGTAGGACTAGTAGTAGTAGTAGCAGTAGTAGGAGAAATATTCGTAGTATTAGTAGTCGTTATAGTAGTAGTAGCAATAGTAGCAGTGGTTGTAGTCGTAGTAGTTGTTGTTGTAGTAGTAGCAGTAGTAGCAGCAGCAGTACTAGTAGCAATAATAGTTATCGTTGTTGCAGCAACAGTAATAGCAATAGTACTAGTAGTAGCAGTAGTAGTTCTAATAGTAGTAGAAGAAGTAGTAGTCGTAGCAGTAGTAGTTATAGTAGTAGTAGTTTTAGTAGAAGTAATAGTAGTAGAAGTTGTAGTAGAAGTAGCATTAGTAGTAGTAGTAGTTGTTATTGTTGTTGTTGTAGTAGTAGTAGTAGTAGTGGTAGTAGTAGTTGTAGTTGTAGTTGTAGCGATAATTACAGGAGTAGCGGTAGTAGTTGTAGAAGTAGTAGATGTAGTAGCAGAAGTAGTAGTAGTAGTAGTAGAACTAGTAATAGTTGTTATTGTTGTTGTTGTTGTTGTTGTTGTTGTAGGGGTAGTAGTAGTAGTAGTAGTCATATTAGTAGTAGTAGTAGTTGCAGTAGTAGTAGCAGTGGTAGAAACTTAAGCAGTTGTAGGAGTACTAGCAGTGGTAGGAATAGTAGTAGTGGTAGTAGGAGTCGTATCAGTAGTAATTGTAGTAGTAGTAGTAGTAGTAGTCATAATAGCAGTAGTAGCGGCAGCAGCAGTTGTGGTAGCAGTCTTAGTAGTTGTAGAAGCTGCAGTAGTCATAGTGGTAGTAGTAGCATTGGTGGCAGTAGTAGGAGAAGTAATAGTAGTAGCAATAGTAGTTGTAGTACTAGTAGTAGTTGCAACAATAGTAGTAGTAGTAGCAGAAGTATTAGTAACAGCAGTAGTTGGAGCGAAAATAGTAGTAGTCGGATTAGAAGTAGTTGTTGTTGAATCAACTATAGCAGTAGTCGAAGAATTAGTAGCTGTGAAAGTACCAGAAGTAGTACAATTAGTAGTAATACCAGAAGTAGAAGCAACAATAGTAGTAGTCGCAATAGAAGTAGTTGCACTATAGTAGCTGTAGTAGTAGTAGGGGTAATAATAGCAGCAGCGGCAACTATAGCAGGCGTAGTAATAGAATCAAAAATTATTGTAGTAGTAGTATTAGTAGCCGCTGTAGTAGTTGTCGTAGTAGTAGCAGTTGCAGTAATAGTTGCAGAAGTAGTAGTAGCAGTAAATGTCGTAGTATTCGTAACAACGGTAGTAGTAGTAGTAGCTACAATAATTGCAGCAGAAGTAGTAGTTCTAGTAGCAATAGTAGTTGTAATAGCCGTAGTAGTAGTAGTAGTAGTTGTAGTAATAGTAGCAACAGTAGCAGTGGGAGTTGTAGTAGTCGCAATAGTAGTAGTAGTAGTTGCAGTAGTTGTAGTAGATCAGTAGTAATAGTAGCATGACAATAACAATAACAACTACTACTACAACAACTGCTACTACTACTACTACTACTACAACAACAACAACAACAACAACAACAACTACTACTACTACTATAACTCCTATGTCCACTTCAATTACATCTACTACTACTACTTCTATAGCTACTCATACTCCTACCACCACCACCACCACAACTACTACTACTACTACTTTTACTACGAATCCTACTACTACTACCATTTCTACTACTACAAGTACCACTAGTGGTACTACTACTACTACTATAACAACTACTACTATTGCAACTAATACTATCACCACTACAACAACTACTGCTACGACTATCACTGCTACTACTACTACTACTTCTTCTTCTATAGCTACTCATACTCCTACCACCACCACCACAACAACTACTATTACTACTACTTTTTCTACGAATCCTACTACTACTACCATTTCTACTACTACAAGTACCACTAGAGATACTACTACTACTACTAGAACAACTACTACTATTGCAACTAATACTATCACCACTACAACAACTATTGCTACGACTATCACTGCTACTACTACTTCTACTACTACTACTACAACTACAACTTCTACCCCCACTCCAACTACTCGTCCTACTCCTACTACTACTGCTAGTACTACAACTACCACTAGTACTACAACAACAACTATTACCGCTACAACAGTTACTACTGCTACTAAAACAACAACAACAACTACCACTACTACTACTAATACTACTATTATTCCTACTCCCACCACTTCTACTACTACTAATACTGCTACTACTGCTACTATTACTACTACTACTTCTACTACTACAACCACTACTACTACTACTACAACCACTACTACTACTACTAGCCCTAGTCCAACAACTACTACTCCAGCTACTACAACTACTACTCGTGCTACTACTCCTGCCTCTGCTACTTGTACAGCTACTACTACTGCCACTAAAGCTACTAGTACTACTGCTACTATTGCTACAAGTGCTACAACTACTACTATTGCTGCTGCGATTACTACTATAATTGCTGCTACTACTACTACTACTTCTCCCACTACTATTACTACAGCCAGTACTACTTCTACTACTGCCAGTACGACTAGTGCTGCTACTGCTTTTGCGGGTACAACTACAAGTGCTACAGCCACGAATGCTACTGCACTACTTCTACATCACCTACTACTACTACAACAATTATTACTACTACAACTGCTACAACTATTGCTACGACTACTACTACTTCTACTGCTGCTATAAGTCCAACTAGTCCTCCTACTACTGGCACTACTCTATTACTGCTACTGCAACTACTGCTACTACTACTACTAATACTTCTCCTACTACTACTATTACAATTAGTATTACTTCTACTACTACTACAACTGCTACTGTTGTTGTTCTTGCTACTACTACTATTGCTACTACTTGTACTACTACTACTACAATAACTACTACTACCACTGCTACATCTAATACTGCAACAACTATAATAACAACTACTACTTCTTCTTCTTCTAGTACTACTACTGCTACTACTCCAACTACTTTTACTATTATTATTATTGCTAGTACTACTTCCACAACTACTACACCTACTAGTACTACTACGACTACCACTACAACTAATACTACTCCTACTACTATTAATACTACTACTTCTACTACTACTGCAACTTTTACAACTACTACTACCACGAAGAATACTACTTCTGTTTCAACTACTATGACTTCTACTACTACTATTACTACTACTACACCTACTACTACTAGTACTACTACTACTATTATTGCCCCTGCTGCTGCTACTACTCCAGTTATTACTACTACTACTTCTGCTACTACTACTAGTACTCCTGTAGCTGCTGCTACTACTACTGCTACTGTTGCTACTACAACAACTACTACTGCTACCTCTAGTGCTACTTCTGCTATTACTACTGCTACTGCTGCTACTACCACATCTACAACCAATACTACTACTCCTACCAATACTACCACTACTACAATAACAACAAAAACAATAACTACTATCACTGCTACTACCTCTACTGCTACTGCTACAACTATAGCTACATTAGCTACTACCGCTACTTCTACTACTGCAACTTCTGCCTCTGCTACAATAATTACTACTACTATTGCTACAACACCTACTACTGCTGCTGTTGCTACTGCTACTTCTACTACTGCTACTACTGCTACTACAACCCTTACTGCTGCTATTGATTTTACTACTTCTACTACTACTCCTAATTCTACAACAACTCCTAGTACTACTTCTATTGTTCCTACTACTACCGCTACTACTACTAGTACTACTACCACTCCTACTATTGCAACTTCTGTTGCTCCAGCTACTGCTGCTACTGCCATTACTAATACTACTACTTCTACTACTATTGCAACTACTGCTATTGCTACTACTATTACCACTACTACTGTTGCAACTACTGCTACTGCTGCTATTACTACCACTACTACTACTACTACTATTATTACGATTATTACTACTACTATTACTTCTACTAGTACTACTACAATTGCTACTACAACTTCTGTTACAACTAATACTGCTGCTGCTACTACAACTTGTACTACCTATACTACTACTCATACAAGTACTACCACAACTACAACAACAACAACAACTACTACAACTACTACTACTACCACTACAACAACTACTACTACTACTACTACAACTACAATTTCTACCACGACTACTACTACTATCACTACAACTACTACAACTATTACTACTACTACTACCACTACTACTATTACCACTACTACAACTATTTCTACTACTACTACAACTACTTCCGTTTCTAATACTACTACTACCTCGACTCCTACTACTACTAGTACTACTACTTCTACTACTACTACTAGCACTATTACTACTTCTAATTCTCCTAATACCCCCACCACCACCAGCCCCACCACGACTACTACTACTATCTTCTACTACTACTACTACTACTACTACTACTACTACTGGCACTATTACGACTCCAACTCCTAATACTACAACTGCTACCACAATGACTACCATTACTACTACTACTGCTATATAACACTACACCTGCTCCAACTGCCACAACGACTGCTGCATCTACTACTACCCCTACTTCTACTACAACAACTACTACATCTACGACTTCTAGTACTAGTCCCACTGCTAACTACTACAACAGCTGCTACTACTACTTCAATAACTACTACTACAACTACTACTACTACATGTGCTGCTACTACTTTTAGTTCTCCCAAAACTACTACTAGAACTATACTACTGTTGCGACCGCTACTACTACTACTACTCCAACTACTTTTACTATTACTACTACTACTACACCTACTACTACTACTACACCCACTAATACAACTACCACTACTCCATCAACATCTTCTACTAATACTACTACCACTACTCCTACTCCTTCTACTATTACTACTACTTCTACGTCTACCACTGCTGGTACAGACAACTTCTACTTCTACTACTGCTGATGCTGCTGTTGCTACTACTGATGCAGCTACTAGTACTACTACTCTTGCTGCTGTCGCTAGCTCTACGGCCACTACTACTACTACTACTACTATTACAAATACTACTACTACAGCTAATACTACTACTACTGCTAGTATTACTACTACTACAACAACAACAACGACGACAACAACTGCTGCTGCTACTACCGCTACTACGCCTAATTCTGCTGCTACTACTACTTCTACTAATTCTACTACTGCAACTACGACCACTGCTACTACTTCTACTACTGCAACTACTACTACTACTATCACGGCTACTAATACTTCTACTTCCAGTACTTTCCTACTACTACTACTACTATTGGTACTACTACTTCTACCACTACTAGAACAACTACTACTACTGTTGCTACTACTACTACTACTCCTATTAATACTACTGCACTGCAACTCCTTCAACTACTACTACTACTAATACAGATAGTATTGCTACTACTACTGCTACTACTACTACTAATAATAATAATACCACAACTACAGTTACTACTATTATTACTGTTGCTGCAGCTTCTGTTATTGCTGCTGCTACAACAACAACTACTACTTCACCTACTACTTCTACTACTGCAAGTACTACTTTTGCCACTACTACTGCTATTGCTTCGACTACTACCACTGCTATAACTATGGGTACTACTTTTGCTACAATTACTACGGCTACTACTTCACCGACTACTACTACTCCTGCCACTACTACAGCTACTACTATGACTATTACTACTACTACTACTACTACTACGATGACTACTACTACTACTACTACAACAACTACTACTGCTACCCCCACAGCAACTAGTACTACTACGACTATTGCTATTGCATCTACTACTACTACTACTCCTACTACTCCTACTACTACTACTACTATTGGTGCTACTATTGCTACTATTACAACAACTACTACTACAATAACTACTACTACAGCTACTACTATTACTTCTCCTACTGCGACGACTACTGCTACTGTTACTATAGCATCTACAACTACTGCTGCGTCTACTACAACTACTATTAGTACAATTACTGCTACTTCTGCAACTACAACTACTAGTACTACTAATACTACTGCTATAACTACTACTTCTACTGCTGCTGCTGCTTCTGCTACTACTACTGCTTCCATTGATACTAAGACTGCTATGACAGCTACCACCACTACTACTACTTGTTATACTACTATTTCTACTACTAGTACTACTATTGCTACTACTACTACTGCTCTACTATTGCTTCGACTACTACTACTTCTACTACTATTGCTTCTACTACTGCTACGTTTGCTACTACTACTGCGGCTACTACTACTACTGCTACTGTTTTTGCTACTACTACAACTATTGCTACTACTACTGCTACTACTGTTACTACAATTGTTACTAATATTACTTCTGCTACTACTACTACTGCTTCAGCTGCTGCTGCTACAACAACAACTACTACTACGAGCACTACTATTGCTACTACTACTATTGTGGCAGCTAATACTACAACAACTACATGTATGACTATAATTACTACTACTAGTACTACTGCTTCTACCACTACTACAACAATTACTACTACTAATGTTGCTGCTACAACTACTACTAATACTTCTGCTACTCCTACTGCTAATACTTCCACTACTCCAACTACTACTACTCCTACAAATATTCCAACTCCTACTACTACTGCTACAACAACAACAACAACAAGTACTACTACTCCTACTACTAGTCGCACTACTACTACTAGTAGTAGTACTAATAATAATATGACTATTACTACTACTGCAACTACAGTTGCTTCTACCACAACTAAAACTACTGCTGCTGCTGCAACTGCTGCTACTACTACAACATCTACTACTACTTCACAAACTATTACTATTGCTGCTAGTACTACTTCTGCCACTGCTACTGCTACTCCTTCTACTACTACCAATACTAGAACTATGGGTATTGCTTTTGCTACTATCACTACTGCTACTACTATGGCTACAACAACAACTACTACTATTATTACTTCTACTACTACCACGACTACTACTACTACTACTACTACTACTACTAGTACTGCTTCTCCTACTATATCTACTACTACTTGTGTAATTACTACAATAACATCTACTATTACTACTACTGTTGCTACTACTGCGGCTGATGCTACTATTGCTACTACTATGACTACTATGCTTAAAACATTACGAACTACACCTAAAACTACTACAACTACTTATACTGCTACTACTACTAGTACTACTACTATTTCTTGTGCTACTAATGCTACTTCTGCAACTCTTGCTACCGATGCTATTACTCCAAGTTCTGCTACTACTACTACTCCTCCTAACGCTAATACTACCACTACCACTACTACTACTGCTGCTACATCTGCTGCTGCTGCTACATCTGCTGCTGCTGCCGCTATTACTATCACTTCTACTGCTCCAAATGCAACAACTACTACTACTGCTACTGTTGGTGTTGTCGCTACTACTACTACTACAACTACTACTTCTGCGCCTGCTACTTCTACTACTACTACAACTGCTATGACTACTACTACTACTACTACTACTATGGCTAGTACAACACCTACTACCACGACTACTACTACTACTACTACTACTACTACTACTACTACTACTACTACTACTACTACAACTGCTGCTACAACTGCTACTACCGCCAGTACTCCTCCTCCTACTACTACTACTATAGCTATTGTTGCTAACACTACTACTGCTGTCGTTGCTACTATTACTACTCATACTTCTATATCCACTGCAACTACTTCTACTACAATTGCTTCTATTGCTTCCACTACAACTTCTACTACTTCTACCACTACTTCTACTAAAACTACTACTACTGCAGCTGCTCCTGCTGCAGCGACTACTACTTCTACTACTACAACTGCTGCTGCTACTACTACTACTAATAATACTGTAACTTCAACAACAACTACTACTACTACTGCTACTACAATTTTTGCTACTACTACTACTACTACTACTAGAACTATAACTACGACTACTACCACTACCAATACAACTATTGCAACTGCAACTACTACTACTACAATAACAACAACTACTACTACTCCGGTACTGCTGCTACTCCTATTGCCACTACTACTACTACTGCTACTACTACTATTACTTCTTCTACAACAAATAATACTACTACTACCACAACTTCTTTTGCTACCACAACTACTACGACTACTTCTACAACAACTCCTACTACTACTTCTACTACTACTACTACTGGAACCAATACCACTATTGCTACTACTGCTGCTGATGCTACTACCACTACTACTATTGCTACTACTATGACTACTACGGTTAAAACATTACGAACTACACCTAAAACTACTACAACTACTTATACTGCTACTAACAATGCTACTGCTACTACTACTAGTACTACTACTGTTTCTTGTGCTACTAATGCTACTTTTGCAACTCTTGCTACTGATGCTATTACTCCAAGTTCTGCTACTACTACTACTACTCCTAACGCTACTACTACCACTACCACTACTACTACAGCTGCTACATCTGCTGCTGCTGCCGCTATTACTATCACTTCTACTGCTCCAAATGCAACAACAACTACTACTACTACTGTTGGTTCTATCGCTACTACTACTACAACAACTACTACTTCTGCGCCTGCTACTTCTACTACTACTACAAATGCTATGACTCCTACTACTACTACTACTACTATGGCTAGTACAACACCTACTACCACGACTACTACTACTACTACTACTACTACTACTACTACTACTACTACTACTACTACTACTACAACAACTACTGCTACAACTGCTACTACCGCCAGTACTCCTCCTCCTCCTACTACTACTATAGCTATTATTGCTAACACTACTACTGCTGTCGTTGCTACTATTACTACTCATACTTCTTTATCCACTGCAACTACTTCTACTACAATTGCTTCTATTGCTTCTACTACAACTTCTACTACTTCTACCACTACTTCTACTAAAACTACTACTACTGTAGCTGCTCCTGCTGCAGCGACTACTACTTCTACTACTACAACTGCTGCTGCTACTACTACTACTAATAATACTGTAACTTCAACAACTACTACTACTACTGCTACTACAATTTCTGCTACTACTACTACTACTACTACTACTCCTACTACTACTAGAACTATTACTACGACTACTACCACTACCAATACAACTATTGCAACTGCAACTACTACTACTACAATTACAACAACTACTACTACTCCGGTACTGCTGCTACTCATATTGTCACTACTACTACTACTGCTACTACTACTATTACTTCTTCTACAACAAATAATACTACTACTACCACCACTTCTTTTGCTACTACAACTACTATGACTACTTCTACTACAACTCCTACTACTACTTCTACTACTACTACTACTGCAACCAATACCACAATTGCTACTACTAGTACTACTACTACTACTACTACTACTACTACTACTACTACCAATACTACTATTGCTACTACTACTACTACTAGTACTACTAGTACTACTAGTACAGTTACTACTGCTACTTCTACCACTTCTTCGACTACTACTACGACAACTACTACAACTACTAATATTGCTACTACTACTACTTTTAGTACTACTACTACTGCTGCTGTTGCTGATACTACTACTACTACTATTACTACTACTACTACAACTACTATTACTACTACTATCCCTACCACAACTACTACCATTACTACTAACACTTCGACAACTATTGCTACTACTACTACCACCACTATAACTATTATTACCACTACTACTACTACTACCACTACTACAACTTCTACCACTGCTTTGACTACTAATACAACAACTACTGCGACTACTAATACTGCTACTGCTACTCCTACTTTTACTACTACTACTACTACTACTACTACTACTACTACTACTACTACTACTACTACTACTACTACTACTACTATGACTACTTCATATTCTTCTACAACAACAACTACAACAACTACAACAACTAGTGCTCCTGCTGTTGTAGGTGCTATTGCAACTACTACTACTACTATCACTACTACAACTTCTTCTACAACAACTACAACAATAACTTCTACTACTGCTTCTGCTAGTACAACTACGATGACAACTACACTACAACTCCCATTATGACTTCTAATACTACTACTACTGCTACTACTACTACACTTACTACAATGGCTACTACTACTACTTCTTCTTCTACTACAGTTACTGCTACTGCTGCTACTTCGACTACTACTAATTCTACCCCTCCTCCTCCTCCTCCTACTATTACTGGTACCACTACTACCACTACTACTACTACTGTTGCAACAACTACTACTACAACTACCATTACAACAGCAACTGCTACCACTATTGCTACTTATACTACTACTACTACTGCTACTGCTACAACCATTACACTTGCAACTACTGCTACTACTGCTACTACTGCAACTATTACTACTACTACTAATACGTCGACTACTACTCCTTCTCCTTCTCCAACTCCTACTACAACTTCTTCTACCACTACTACTCCTACGACTCTTGTTGCTGCTATTATTATTATTACTGCAGCTACTACTACAATTACTACTACTAGTACGACTACTAATACACAATACCTACTACTACCACTTCTACTACAGCTGCTACTACTGCGGCAAATATTACTACTAGTACTACTCCAGCAACAACTACTACAATTGTTGTTGTTGTTGCCGCTCATACTACTACTACTACTCCTACTACTTTTGTTGTTGTTGCTACCAATACTACTACTACTTTTCCTATTACTACTATTAATACTACTACATTGCTACTATTTCCACTACTTTAACTACTACTACTGTTGCTGCTACTACTACTACTATTGCTACTACTGCTAATACTATTACTACTACCGCCACTACTGCTAATAAAATTACTACTATGGCTTCTATTAATGCTTCTAGTGCTATTGCAACTACTATTACTACAATAACTACTTTTATAACTATTGCTACTACTACTACTATAACTACTACTACCACTACTACTAATTTTACGACTACTACTACTACTTCTACTATCATTTCTCCTATAATAACAACTATGACAACTTCTCCTACTACTACTCCTCCCACCACTACTACTACTACGACTACTTCTCCTACAACAACTACTGCCACTACTACTCCAACTACCTTCACTTCTACTTTGCCTACTACTACTACTTCCACTACTAATACATCTACTGCAACTACAGCTATGGCTACTACTACTACAATAACAACTACTTCTACTACTGGTAAATCTACTACAACTGCTACAACTACTGCTACTACCACTACTACTACTAATACAACAACAACAACAACAACAACAATAACTACTACTACTACTTCAGCTACTACTACTGTTACTAATACTACTACCACTGCTGCTGCCACAACTGCTGCTACTGCAGCAATAGCTACTACTACTACTACAGCTACTACTACTACTACTACTACAACAACTACGACTACTACAACTACTATTACGGCTACGACTAATACTCCTACTGCTATAACTACTACTATTGCCACTACAACTACTGCTACTACTACAACTACTACTACAACAACTACTACTACTCATACTACTATTAGTACTACTACTACGACAACTACTGCCACTACTACTATGACTACCGCTCCTAATACTCCTACTGCTTTGGATAATGCTGCTACTACTACTACTACTACTACAACTACTATTGTGACTACTACTACTGCTGCTGCTGCTGCTGCTGCTACTGCTACTACTTATATTACCACCGATACTACCACTGCTAGTTCTACTACTACTACAACTATCGCTACTACTACAGCTACTAGTTTGGCCGCTATAATGCAGCTACTACTACTACTATGATTGCTACTGCTACAACAACAACTACTTCCGCTACTGATAAATCTATTATTACTGCTACAACTACTGTTGCTACCACTACTACTACTACTAATACAACTACTACTACTGCTACTGCTACTACTGCTACTACTTCTGCTTCTGCTACTATTACTACTACTGCTGCTGCTGTTACTGCTGCTGCTACAATAATTACTATAATTACTAGAGCTACAACTATTACTACAGCTATGAATATTACTACTACTACTACGACTAGTCATACTGCTACTTGTACTACTACTACTACGACAACTACAACCACTACTACTGCTAGTACTCCTATTACTTTGGCTTCTGCTACTACTACTACTACAACTACAGCTGTGGCTATTAATACTACTATTATAACAACAACTACTACTGCTCCTCTCTCTCACAACAACTACAACAACTACTACTACTACATTCTACCACTCATACTACTACTACTACTACGATAACTACGACAATAACAACAACAACAACTACTACTACTATTGCTACTGCTATTGCTACTACTACAACTACTACTATTATTACTACTACAACTACTACTCCTCCGACTACTACAGTAGCCACTACTACTACTACTATTGCGACCGTTCTAGCTGTGATTCCTAATACTACTACTCCTACTCCTACTGCTCCTACTATTACTACTTGTACGACCACTGCTATTGTTACGACAATTACAGCTGCTTCTACTACTACTACTACTACTACTACTACTACTACTACAATAACTACTACTATTACTATTCAGCAACAGATACCTTTTCTACTACTATAGCTACTGTCGCAACTACTACTGCTACTACTACTTCCACTACTACTGCTACTGCTACTACAAATACTACTACAACTACTGCTACTACTGCTAATGGTACTACTATTGCTTTTACTACTATTACTAATAGTACTACTATTGCGAGTATTGTTACTGCTGCTACTACTGATACTACTACCTCTACAACTACTACTACATCTACTATTGCTGCTGCTATTACGACTACTGCTACTAATACCATAGCTACTACCACAACTACTACTACAACTGCTAATACTACACCTACTACTACTATAACAACTACTAATACTACAACAACTACTAGTACTACCACAACTGCTAATACTACAACTACTACTACTACAACTGCTAATACTAATACTACTACTGCTACTAATGCCACCACTGCTACTGCTATTTCAGCTACTGCTGCTACTCCTACTACTCTTACTACTACTCCTATTACAACTAATGCTAGTATGTCTTCTCCTACTACTAACACAACTACCATTGCCTCGACTGCTGCTTCTACTACTCTTGCTACTACTCCTACTACGACTAATACAATTACTACTAGTACTGTTGTTGCTGCTACTACAACAGCTACTACTACAGCTACAACTAATGCTACTACTGCTACTACTACTACTAGTACTACTACCGCTACTACTATGGCTGTAGCAACTACTGCTATTGTTGCTGCAGCTACTACTACTACTGCTGCTACGGCTGCTGCTACTACTACTACTACTAATACTGCTACTACTACTACTAATACTACTACTACTGCAGCTACTACTACTATTACTGCTATGGCTACTACGATTGCTACTTCTACAGCCACTCCTACTATGACTACTATTAGTACTACTAGTATAACTCCTACAACTACAATAGCTACTACTACGACAACTACAATTCCTACTAGTAGTACTACTCCTAGCACTGCTACTAATACTATTGCTCCTACTACTGTTGTTACTGTTACTGTTACTAGTACTACTGCTGCTACAACAACTACTACTACTCCACATACTACAATAACTGCTACTACCATACTCCTACTACAACTACTACTACTACCACTACTACTGCCACTACTAAATACTACAACTAATGCTACAACACAGCAACTTCTAGTAATGCTACTCCTACTAATACTACTGCTACTACTACTACTAATACTACTAAATCTACTACTACCACTTCTATAATTGCTGCTGCTACTAGTGCTGCTACTGGCACAACACCTTCTACGAGTGCTACTACTACTACTAGTAGTAGCACTACTACTACTACTAGTAGTAGCACTACTACTACTACTTCCACCACTATTACTACTATTGCTACCACTACTGCTACTGCTACTGCTACTTCTGCTACCACTACTACTACTACTCTTGTTAGTCGCACTACTACTCATCCTACTACTACAACTACTACTACTACGCGCTTACAACTACTACTAGTACTTGCTACTAGAACTACTGCCACTTCTACAACTACCACTACTACTACTACTACTACTGCTACAACTGCTGCTACCACAATTGCTACTACTACTACCACAATTGCTACTACTACTGCTGCTACTACTACTATAATTGCTACTACTAGTACTTCTACCACCACTACCACTACAACTACTACTGTCACTCCTACTATAACAACTACTACTCTTACTGCTTCTGCCACCACTATTCTTAATACTATTGCTAGGACCACTACGGTACTTCTACTACTCCTCCAACTACTATACTACTATCACTGCTGCTACTACTGCTGCTGCTATAACTACTATTACTAATGCTACAGTGACTACTGCTACTCCTACTACTAAGACTGCTACTACTACTATGACTGCTACTGCTACTACCACTACAATTACTACAACTGCTACAACTACTACCCCTACTACTTCTACAACTGCTGCTACAACCACTCTTGCTATAAATCTCACTCCTACTACCACTACAACTGCTACTACTACTCCTACTGCCACTACATCTCATAATACTACTAATACTGCATCTATTACTACTACTACTACTACTATGACTATTGCTATCGCTGCTTCTACTACTATTACAACTTCTACTAATACTATCACTGATACTACTACTTCTACTACTACTACTCCTACTCCTACTGCTACTAATCTTGATAATACTACTACTACTGCTCCAACTACTACTTCTACTACCACCACTACTACTACTACTACAAATACTTCTGCTACTACTACAACTAACGCTACTACTACCCTTATTACCACTACTACTATTGCTACAACTTCTACAAGTGCTGTGACTCCAACATCTCCAACTACTGCAACTGCTACAACTATTGCAGGAGCTACTATTACTTCTACTAGTACTATAGCTCATACTACTACTGTTACCACTGCTATGAATGCTAATGCTACTGCTACTATTGCTATTGCTACAACAACAACTACTTTTTTTGCTTTTGCGACTACCACAACTACTACTACTGTAGCTACTAGTACTACTATTACCACAACTACTCCTCCAACTAATGCAAATACTACTACTACTACTACAACAACTACTACTACTCCTGCTGCTACAGCTACAACTGCTGCTACTACTACTACTGTTGTTGTTGTTGCGGCTGCTACTACTATTGCTACTACTACTACTACTACTGCTGCTGCTACTATTGCTACTACTACTACTCCTCCTACTGCTACTGCTCCTACTTCTGCTGCTGCTACTATTACGACTACTATAACTTTTGCTACTACTCATAGCACTCCTGCTACAGCAACCACTCCTACTAATGCTTCTGCTACTACTCCTATGACTCCTACCAAAACTACTCATACTACTACCACTACAACAACTACTACTACTACTATTGCAACTACTACTGTACTACTCCTCCTCCTACTACTGCTACAAATACAACTGCTACTACTATTACTACTATTGCTGCTGCTACTACCACTACTGCTACTACCACCACCGCTACTACTGCTACTACTGCTACTACTTCTCCTGCTATGCCTAGCACTACTGCTACTGCAACTACTCCTACGACCACTCCTTCTACAACTCCAACGACTGCTACTACTACTACTACGACCACTACAACTACTGCTACTACTACTACAGCAGCTGCTACTGCTGCTTCTACTACTACAACAGCTGTTACTACTGCTACTACTACTGCTACTACTTCTGCTACTATTCCTGGCACTACTACTACTGTAACATCTCCAACCACTAATTCTGCTACTACTCCTTCGACTAGTATTGCACGTACTCCTACTATAACTACTTCAATAACTACTACTGCAACTACTACTGCACTACTCCTCCTACTATTACTATTGCTACTACAGCTAACAATACAAGTGCTACTAATATTACTATTGCTACCATTGCTACTACCACTGCTATAATTACTACTGCTACTACTACTACTCCTAGAACTATTGCTAGTGCAACTACTCCTACCATTGCTTCTGCCACTACCCCTACCGCTACTACTACAACTACTACAAGTGTTGCTACAACTACTACTACTGCAACTACTACCGCACTACTCCTCCTCCTCCTACTACTCCCACTGCTACTAATGCTACTGCTACTACTATTACTACTACTAGTATTGCTATTACCACTACTACTTCTACTACTACTACAACTACTTTCTCTACTACTCTAGTACTACTGCTACTGCAACTACTCCTACCACTACTTCTGCTACTACTCCTACAACAACTACTACGACTACTCCAAATACTACTACTACTACTACAACTTCTACTGCGACTACTAATACTACCACAACTACTACTACTAATACCACTACCACAAGTACTGCTACTACTAATCATACTGCTATTGCTACTTTTACTATTGCTCCTACTACAATGGCTACTACTACTACTGCTACAGCTACTGCTACTACTACTATTATCACGACGACTATTCCTACTGCTACTTCTACTCCTACAACACCTGCCACAATTGCTATTACTGCTGCTACTACTACTACCACAACTAACGGTGGTACTCCTACTGCTGCTTCTGCAACTACTGATAATGCTACTATCACTACTAATACTACTGTTATATCTACTATTGCTGCTACCACACCTATTACAATTGCTGCTGCAACTCATCCTCTGCCACCTTCTACTCCTACTACTACAGCAGCTACTACTACTACTCCTAGTACTATTGCTAGTACTACTACAACCCCTACTAGTACATCAATTGCAATTGCTATTTCTACTATAATTGCTAGTACTACTACAACTACTTCAGCAACTGCTGCTGCGACTACGATTGCTACTACAATAACAACAACTACTACTACTAAAACTACCATAACTACTACTAGTGCTACTGCTACTGCTTCTACTACTACTACTACTACAAGTACTACTACTACTACTAATACTGCTGCGGCTGCTACTATTGCTTCTGCTACTTCCACTACTATTGCTACTACTGCTACAACAACAACAATAATAAGAACCACAACTACTACTATGACTACTACAAGTACAACTGCTTCTACTACTACTACTACTACTGCTACTACGACAACTACAAGTATTACAGCTACAACAACAACAACAACTAGTACTACTACTACTACTACTAATACTAATTCTACTATTGTGGCTACTATTACTACTGCAGCTAATACTATTACTACTTCTACTATAGCTGCTTATACTACTACTACTACTACTATGACTTCAGCTACTACTACTACTATAACTACCACTGCTACTGCAACTTCTACTATGTCTGCCACTACGACTGCTACTTCTGCGACTACTACATTAGCAACAGCTACAATTGCTACCATTACACCTACTACTACAGCTACTACAACCGCTACTACTACTACCACTACTGCAACTAATGGTACAGCTACTGCTACTACTACTACTGCACCACTGTTATTGCTACTATAACTATTATTGCAGTTGCTACTTTATTGCTACTACTGCTATTCCCTCTACATCAACTGCTACAACTGCTACATCTACTACTCCTAATGCTTCTACTCCGATTGCAACTTTTGCAACTCCTGCTACCACAACTACTCCTGCTAGAACTACTCCTGCTACTACTACTACTACTTATAATACTACTAGTACTAGTAATACAACTTCTACGACTACTACTACTACTACTAATGCTACTATTAATACGACTACTAATGCTACTACTATAGCTACAACCACTACACCAACTACTACTGCTACTACTAGTACTACTACTGCTACTACTAGTACTACTACTATTACTACTACTACTATTACTACTGCTACTACTACTACTGCTACTACTACTACTACTACTTAGGATACTACTACTACCACTACTGCCACTACAGCTGCTACTACTGCTGCTACTCCTATTGTAGCGATTTCTACTACAACCACTAGTTCTGTTGATGCAACTGCTACTACTATTACTACTACTATTACTACTACTACTGCTCCCACTTCTACTACAACTACTATTGCTGCAGCTACTACTCCTACTAGTGCAACTTCTACTACTACTACTACTACTACTACTACTACTACTACGACTACTACTACTCACACTATTATTACTACTACTGCCACTACAAGTTCTACTACTACTACTACTACTACTATTGCTACTATTGTTACTACTAGTTCTACTACTACTACTATAACTCCTACTACTTCTCCTACAACTTCTACTACTATTGCTACTACGGCTCCTACTGCTACTTCTATTACTACTGCTATGACTACTCCTTCTACTGCCATGAGAACTACTGCTACAACTGCTACTACTATTGCTACTTCTACTACTACTACGTCTCATACTATTACTACTACTGCTACTGCCACTATTGCTAGCACTGGTACTACTATTGCTACTACTACTAATATAGCTACCACTGCTACTACTACTGCTTCTGCTATTATGGCTATTGTTGCGACTACTATTTCTCCGGCTACTATGACTTCAGCTACTACTACTTCCACTACTACTGCTACTGCTACTACTGCTACTGCTACTACACCTATAGCTATTATTATTACAACTACTGCTACTACTACTACAACCGCACTTACTACTGCTACAGCTACTACTGCTATTGTTGCAATAGCTATTTCTACAACTACTACTACAACTACTAATACTACTATTGCTGCTTCTTCCACTACTTCTTCTACTGCAAATACACAACTACTACAAGAACTACTACTGCTTCTACTACTACTACTGCTACTACTGCTATTATTACTGCTTCCATTGCTCTTACAACTGCTACTACTTCTACTACATCTGCAACTACTACTACTGCGGCTACTAATACTACTCCTACTACAACTACTACAACTACTAGAACAACTACAACTACTACTTCTGTTGATGGTACTACTGCTAGTACTGCTGCTACTACTACTACTACTACCACATCTACTTTTGTTACTACTACTACAACTACTTCCACTACTATTACTACTAGTACAACTATTGCTACTGCAACTGCTATAGCTGCTACTTCTAATACTATTACTACTACAACAGCAACTACTACTACTGCTGCTCCTACTACTACTACTTTTACCACTACTGCTTCCCAAGTACTACTACTGTTACAACAAGAACTACTACTACTACTTCTACCCGTGCTACTACTACTACTACTACTACCACGACTACTATTATTGCTAACTATTGCTATTGTTGCTACTACCACAACTACTACTACAACTACTATAGCTTCTGCTACAACAACAACTACTACTACTACTCTTAATACTACTGATACTGCTACTACTACTACTTCTACTACTACTACTACCACAACTACTTCTACAATTGCTACTACAGCAACAGTGGATACTATTATTTCTACTACTACTGCTACAATTGCTACTAATACTACTACTACTCCCCCTACTACTACTATTACCACTACTAGTACAACTACTGCTATAATTGCTACTACTGATGTTGCAGCTACAATAGCTACCACCCTTACTACGACTAATACTACTTCCATTATTTCTACTAGTACTACTACTACTACTACTACTGCTACTACCACTGCTACTACTGCTACTACCGCCACTACTTCTGTGTCTCTAACAACCACTACTACTACTCTAACCACTACAGCTATGACTGCTACTTCTACTGCTAATACAATGGCTGCTATTAGTGCTATTACCGCTACTTGTACTACCACTCTTACTACTACTGGTACTACTACTGCTACTACTGCTACTACTGCTATTACTGCTACTATTGCTACTACTACTACTACTACAACTCCACCTACAACTATAATAGCTACTACTACCAAAACTACTATTGCTACAACTAGCACTACACCTAGCACTGGTACTACTACTACTATTTCTACTACTACTACAAGCACTACTACTACTATTAGTACTACCGCCACTAAAAAATACTATGACTACTGCTTCTACAACTACACCTACTGCCACTACTACTGCTACTTCTACAAATGCTACAATAACTACTACTACAGCTACTATTACTACTACTACAACTTCTACAACTACTATTTCTACTACTACTACTACTACTACAACTACTACTACCACAACTACACCTTCTACTACTACTACTATCTTACTGGTACAACACCTACTACTACTGCTACTGCTACTACTCCTATCACTATTGCTACAACTACTTCTACTACTACGGCTGTTGCTACTCCTACCACTAGTGCTACTGCTACTACTCCTACGACTGCTACTGTTACTACTACTACTCCATCAACTACGTCAACTAGTGCTACTACTATTACTACTACTGCTGCTACTACTACTATTGCTACTGCTGCTACTACTATTGCTACTACAACTACTACTTCTACTATTACAATTGCTAAAACTACTACTATTACTACTACTACAATTGTTACTACTACTACTATTCCTACTACTATTATTACTTGCTACTAGTACTACTGCCACTTCTTAAACTGCTACTGCTACTACTACTCCTACTCCAAATGCTGCTGCCACAACTACTGCTCCAACTACCACAACTGCTACTACTGCAACTGTTACTACTACTACAGCTGCTCCTAATACTACTATTACTCTCACTCCTACTACTAGTACTCCTTCTCCTACCACTACTCCTAATACTACTGCTAATACTACTACTACTACTGCTACAACTACTACAACTCCTCCTCCTACTGCTACTACTATCGCTACTACTACTACTACTGCTACTGCTATAAGTGCTATTACTATAGCTACTGGAAGTACTACTACTGCTACTGCTACTAACGCTATTGTCACTGCTGCTACGGCTACTACTACTAGTGCTTCTACAAATATAATTACTATAAGTGCAACTACTACCACAATTGCTACTGCTACTACCAGTATTGCGACACCTACAACAACTACTGCTGCAACAAATACTACTGCCACACCTACTACGACAGCACGTAGTACTACTACCACAACTACTACGAATGCTAGCGCTACTACTGCTATTCCTACTGCTACAACAACTGCTATGACTACTGCTATGGTGACTACAACTACTGCAACTATTGCTGCTACTATTACGATAACTACTTCTACTCCTACTACTACTAATACTACCAATCCTACTACTACTGCTACTACTGCTACTGCTAGTCCTACTACTACTACTACTACTACTACTACTACTACTAGTACTAGTACTACTACTTCTACTACCAGTAGTAGTAGTAATAGTACTACTAGTACTACTACGACTGTTACTACTACTTCTACTACTACAACTACTATTCCTATAGAGACTATAATTGCCACCGCTACTACTACTATAATTACAATTCAAACTCCTTCTACTACTACTACAGCTGCTACTGCTGCAGCAGCTACTACTCCTATCTCTACTCCTACTACTCCTACTACTACTGCTGTTGCTGCTGCTGCTACTACGACAACTATTGATCCGACTACTGCTACTCCAACCACTACTACTGCTCCTACTACCACTACAACAACTTTTACGATTGCTACTACTATTGCAACTACTACTACTACAACTACCGCTACTACTACTCCTACTACGACTACTACAACTACTACTACTACTACTACTCGTACAACAACAACAACTACTACTACGACTACTACTGCTACTACTGCCTCAACTGTTACTCCTGCTACTGCTGCTACTATTGCTACTAATACTACTCCAACTACTAATACGACTGCTACTCCTACAACAAATACTATTGCTACTACTACTATTACAACTACTGCTACTACTACTGTGACTACTGCTCCAATGACAACTACAGCTTCTGCTACTACTGTTGCTATTATTACGGCTGTAGCAATACTACTACTGTTGCTGCTACTATTACAACCACTCCTACTACTTGTTCTATTACTATAGCTACTACTACTACTAATAAAACTTCTACTACAGCTACTGCTGCTATTACTATTACTGCTATTGCTATTACTGCTACTACTACTACTATTGCTCATACTGCTACTAGTGCTACTACTACGTCCTACTTATACTAATGCCACTACTACTACTACTTTGACTCTTGCTGCTAATGTTGCTGCCACTACTACTTCTCCTACTTCTACTAATGCTACTATTGCAACTACTAGTACCACTATTACTACTACTGCTGCTACCGCGACTGCTACTCCTAATACTACTACTACTTCTGCCACTAATACTACTACTGCTATTACTAGTACTACTCCTTATGCTTGTACAACTGCTACTACTTCTAGCACTACTACTACTACTCTCACTCCTACTACTACTACTGCTACTTGTACTCCTACTACTCATAATACTAGTACTGCTACTACTGCTATTGCTTCTACTACGACTACGACAACTCTACTACTATTGCTCCTACAACTACTTCTTTCGTGACTACTACTAGTACTACAACTGCTGCTACTACAGCAGCTACAACTTCTATTACTACAGCTACAACTACTACTACTGCTACTACAACAATAACAACAATAATAACAACAACAACAACTACTACTACTTCTGCTACTACTACAACTAGTTCTCCTACTATTACTACCACTACTGCTACTGTTATTACTACAACTACTACTGCTGCTACTACAACTACAACAACAACTGCTACAACTACTATTACTGACAACAACAACTACTGCAACTACTACCATTTACTACTACTCCTGCTACTATTACTAATACTAACTATGACTGCTACTACTACTAATTGCTGCTACTACAATGCTGCTACTGCTACTACTGCTACTACTGCTACTATTACTATGACTATTACTCCTACTACTACTACTACTCATACAACTGCTACTAATACTACTACTATTATTATTACTACTATTACTACTTCTCCTACTACTATAGCAGCCACTACTACAACTACTGCTACTTCTCCAGCAGCAACTACTGCTACTGCTACAACTCCTACTATTACAACTAGTACTAGTGATGCTATTTCTACAACAACTACAGCTGCTTCTACTATTACTACTACTACTACTACTAGTATTACTCTGAAAACTAGTACTACTACAATAGCTTCTACTACTACTATTATTACTACTGCTACTACTGCTACTACAAATACTACTACAACAAATGCTACGACTGTTGCTATTGCTACTACTACAAATGCTACAACTATTGCAATTAGTATTACTGCTAATAGTACTGCCACTACTACTAATACTATTACTACTACTACTACTAATACTACTATTATTACAACTACTACCACTAACGACTACTACATCAACTACCACTAGTGCTACTAATGCTGCTACTACTACTGCTGCAACTACTACAATTACTACTACAACTGCTCCTACTACTACTACTGCAGTTTCGACTACTACTACTTCGACTACTACTGCTACAACAATGACAATAGTTGTTGCTACTACTACTATTACAGCTTCTACTACTACTTCTACTACTACTACTATTGCTACTACTGCTACCGCTACTACTACTGCTACTGCTGCCACTACAATAGCAACTACTACTACTTCTACTTCTACTACTCTTACTTCTACCACTATTACTGCTACTACTACTACTACTACTATTACTGCGGCTACTATTGCTACTACTCATGCTCCTGCTACCACAACTACTACTAAAACTGTGGCTACCATACTTGCTATTACTACTTTAGCTTCTACAACTTCTACTACTACTAATACTGCTACTTCTTCTACTGCTACTATGGCTCCTACGACCACTATAATTGCAACAACAGTAACTACTACTACTTCTGCTACTACGGCTACTACTGCTACTGCTAGTACTACTATTTCGACTACTTCTGCTAGTACTGCTGCTACTACTACTACTACTACTGCTACTACTACCACTAATACTATTACTACTTCACGTACAACTACAACAACAACAACAATTACTACTACCCCTACTACTACGACTACTACTACTACTACTACTATGACTACTATTTCTTCTTCCACTTCTAATATTAATACTACTACTACTACTGTTGCCACAGCAACCACTACTACTACTTCAGCTACTACTACTACTACTACTGCTACAGCATATACCACTAATTGTCCTTGTCCTACTACTACTACTATTACTACTACCATTTCTACGACAACCAATGCTGCTACTATTGATACTCCTACTACAATAGCTACTACTACTATAACAACTGCTACTACTTCTACTGCTGCTCCGACTACTACTACAACTACTACTACTTTAGCCACTATTTCTTCAACTACTACTACTTCTTCTACTTCTTCAACTATTACTACTACCACTACTACAAGTACTACTGCTATGACTACTACTACTACTTCTTCTTTTTCTATTTCTAGTACTACTACTAATACTTTTGCAACTACAACTACTGCTACTAGGACTACTACTGCTACTACTACTACTACAACCACTACTACTGCTCTTACTATTATTGCTACTACTATTACGACTGATACAACTACTAGAGCTACTACTACTACTATTGCTACTACTACTCCTTCTCTTGCAACACTAATTCTGCTACTACTACTAAACGCCTATTACGGCTGCAACTAACCCTACGACTACTACTACTACAACAACAATGACCACTGCTACAACTACAGCTACTGCAGCAATTGCTACTACAACAACTACTACCACTGCTAATTCTACTACTCCTACTTCTACTGCTACTACTAATACTAATACTACTACCACTACTGCTACTACTACTTCTATTGCTACTATTGCTACTGCTACAACAACAACTACTATCGCTACTACTGCTACTAATGCGACTACTACTACTAATACTACTAGTACTACAACAGCTACTATTATTACTTCTCCAACTACTACTACTTCTGGTACTACTATGGCAACTTTTGCTACTACTACTACTATTACTACTACTACCATTTCTACTACTTTCATTGCTACTACTTCTCCTACTATTGCTACTACTACTACTTCTGCTGATTCAATAGCAAGTATAGGTACCATTGCTAGTACTACATCTACTACCATTGCTACTACTACTACTACTACTTCTACTCCTGCAACTATAACTACTACTACAGCTACCGCTGCTTCTACTACTAATTCTCCTCCCCCTCAAACTATTACAATCGCTACAACTATTGGTATGGTATATACTACTACTATAGCTTCTACGATTGCTACTACTACTTTTGCTACTACGACTACTACTGCTACTATTACTACTACTACTTTTGCTACTACTTCGACTACACCAACTATTACTATTGCTACTACTGCAATTATTGCTACTATTACTACTAATGCTACTACTACTATGGCTACTGATGCCACTACTATTACTGCTACTACTACTGCTACTACTACTGCTCCAACTACTACTAGTGCTATTATTACTACTACTGCTACTATTACTACTACAACTACAACTGCCATTACTACTTCTACGACAACTTATATAACTACTACTACTACTACTACTAATGTTGTTGCTACTTCTACTACTACTACTACTACTATGACTACTACTACCAGGACTACTACTTCTACTATTACTATTACTACAACTACTACAACTACTACCACCATAAAGCTACAATCGTTACTACTGCTACAACAAAAACAAAAACTACTACTAATACTACAACAACTATTACTACTACTACTACTACTACAACAACAGCAACTGCCATAACTACTTCTACTACTCCTACTTCTACTATAACTACTACTACTACTATAACTAATATTACTACTTCTACTACTAACATAACTATTATTACTACTACTACTACAGCAACTACAGCTACTACTGCTACTACTGCTCCTACTGCTACTACTAATACTACTACCTCTGCTACTACTACTATTATAACTTCTACCACTACTACAGCTACTAGTAATACTACTACTATTACTACCACTACTACTAACAAAACTACTACAGCAATTGCTGCTGATGCTACTGCTAATACTACTACTACTGTTGATGGTACAACTACTGCTGTTTCTACTACCACTACTACTGCTGCTACTACTACTCCTACTACAACTGCGACTGCTACTATTACAGCCACTATAATTACTGCTGCTACAACTATTCTCCTGCTACTTCTACTATTGTTATTGCTATTAGTTTTATTGCTACTGCTACTACTACTACTACTACTGCTACAGCTACAACCACAGCTACTACTGCTGCTGCTGCAGCTACAACTACTACTTCTCCTACTACTGCTACAACGATAGCTACTTCTACTCTTGCTGCCACAACGACTGCTACTACTCCCCTGACTATTACAACTACCACTACTACTTCTGCTCCTACTACTTCGGCTACAGCTGCTTTTGCTGCTACTACGACTGCTGCTACAATAACTACTAATATCACTCCAACTACTACTGCTATTGCTACTAGAGCTCCCACTACTACTACTACTATGACAACAACTTCTACTACTCCTACTACTATGATTACTACTACCACAACTATCGTAGCTCCTGCTACTACGACTACTACCTCAATAGGTACTACTTATACTCCAACTACTATGACTACTACTACTACTACTCATACTAATACTACTACTATTGTTACTCCTACTACTACAACTATTGCTCCGACTGCTGCTACTACTCCAACTAGTACTACAACTTCTGCTGCTGCTACCACTATGACTTTTGCTACTACTTCTACTATGACTACGGATGGTATGACTACTACAACTACTAGTTCCAGTACTACTTCTGTTGCTACTGCTGCAAGTACTATTACTGTGACTGCTACTAGTACTGCTACTTCTTCAACTACTGCAACGTGTGCTATAACTGCAACTTCTACTACAACTACGACTACTACTACTTCTATTTCAATAATTGCTACTACTTCTACTACTGCTTCTCCCACTACTACTACCGCTACTACTACTGCTACTACAAATACTGCTGCTACTACTTCCACTACTACTACTACGGATGCTATTATCACTGCTTCTGTGACAACTACAACTTCTGCGACTATTGCTGCTGCTGCTACTACCACTACTACTACTACTACTTCTCCTATTACTACTACTTATGCTACTACAACCACTGCTCCTAGTACTACTATGGCTACTACTATTGTTGCGACTACTATTACTTTGACTTCCGATACTACTGCTCCTATTACCACTACTGATACTTTTGCTACTACTACTACTTCTACTACTACCTCAACTACTACTACTGCTACAACTAATACTTCTGCTAGTACTACCACTTTTGCTACTACTAGCACTACTACTCATACTCCAACTACTACTTCCATGACAACTATTACAACTATTATGGCGACTAATATTACTGCTACTACTACTACGACTACTACGACTATAACGACTGCTACTACTACTAAAATAGATACAACTATTACTACTAATACTAATACTGCCACAGCTACTACTACGACTACTGCTACACTAATACTCCTATTGTTGTTGAGGCTGCTACTACTACTACTACAATTGCTGCTACTACTATTACAACTACAGCTATTACTACTACTACTATTACTACTACTACTATTACTACTACTACTATTACAACTACTGCTATTACTACCACTACTATTATAACTACTGCTATTGCTACAACTAAGACTACTACTGCTTCTACAACTACAACCACCACTACTACTACTTCTCCTACTACAACAATAATAACAACAACTACTACTTCTCCAACTACAACTACTGCTATTGTAACTACTACTACTACTACTACCAATACTACTTCTACTACTATTGTCACTATCACTACTACTGCTACTACTGCTACTGCTTCTACTACAACAACTACAAGTACTACTGTGACTTCTTCTGCTACCACTACTTCTACAACTACTACCACTACTACTACTACTGTTGTTGCTACTGCAGTTGCTGCCACTCCTACTACTACCACTATAACTATTACTATTACTACTACTACTCCTCCTCCTCCTCCTCCTACTGCTGCTGCTGCTGCTGCTGCTGCTGCAACTTTGGCTTCTACTACAGCTACCACTAGTGTTGTTGCTATTACTTCTACTACCCTTACTATTGCTACAACTACTATTGCTACTACTACTACTAATACTGCATGTGCTACTATTGCTACTACTACAACTATGACTACTACTACTACAATAATAACTGCTACTTCTACTGATGCTGCTGCTACTACTACTATTTCTAGTGATACTAAGACAGCCACTAATGTTGCTGCTTCTACTATTGGAGCAACTACTACTACTGGAACTGCTACGGCTACTACTACTAATGCTACTGCTACTTCTTCTACTACTTCTGCTACTCCTGCTGCTGCTACTACTACTACTACTACAACTACGGCTACAACTACTACTTTTGCTACGATTACTACATCTGCAACTACTACCACTGCAGCTACTACTACTACTATTATATCTACTGCAGCTTCCCCTACTGCTGCTGCTGCTGCTGCTGTGGCTGCTACTACTGCTACTACTACTACTACAATAACAACTACTACTATTACTGCTGCTACTACTGTGGCTTTGCTACTGTTGTTGCTACAGCAACTATTACTACTTCTGCCACTAGTTCTTCCTCCTCCTACTACTATTACTACTATTACTACTACAACTAATAATATGACTGCTACTACTACTACTACAAGCACTACTGTTGTTGCTACTGCTGCTACTGTTGCTACTACTATTGTAGATGTTATAACTACTACAAATACTACTACTAATACTAGTACTTCTACTACTAGTTCTGTGATAAGTAATACTCTACTACTACGACTACAACTGCAAATGCCACTACCATAACTTCTATTACTATTGCGGCGACTACTACTACTACTATTACTGCTGCTACTGCTGCTGCTGCAACTACTACTACTACTACTACTACTACTATAACCAGTACTGCTGTTGTTGTTACTACAACTACTACTACTGCTACTAGTACAACGACTACTACTACTACTGCTACTGCTGCTGCTACTATTGCTACTACCACTGTTACTACTGGTACTGCTACTACTGCTACTGCTACTATTACTACTACTACTACTGTTGCTGCAACTGCTGCTATAACTACTACCCTTACAACTTCTCCTACTACTATTACTATAGCTACCACTGCTACTGCTGCTTCATCTACTACTAATACTTGTACTACTTCTACTAGTTCTGCTTGCTACTACTACTACCGCTATGACTACTACAACTACTAGTACTACTGCTATTAGTTCTGCCGATACTATTATCGCTAGCATTACTATTGCTGCTGCTAATACTACTACTCCTACTAGTACTACTATTTGTAGACAACTACTACTGCTACTACTGTTCATACTATGACTTCTACTGCTCTTGCTACTACTATTACTGCTACTACTGCTGCTGCTGCTATAGCTACTACTACTGCTACAACTACCAGTGCGACTACTACTACTGCTGCTCCTCCTCCTCCTCCTCCTCCTACTACTGCTTTTACTGCTACTGCTACTGCTACTTCTGCTGCTACTACTAATACTACTACTCCAAATACTACTACTGCTCTTATTGAAACTACTGCCACTACTTCTATTGCTACTGCTTCTAGTCCTACTACTGCTACTACTACTACTACTGTTGCCACCACTACTAATATTACTATTGCTGCTACTTCTACTACTCTTACTTCTAGTATAACTACTATTACAATGACTACTAGTACTATGACAAGTACTTCTGCTACTACTATTGCTACTATTACTACTACTAGTAGTAGTACTACTACTGCTGTTGTTGTTGCTGCTACAACTGATGCTACTACTACAATAACAACTACAACAAATAATAATACTACAACTACAACTACTACTACTCCTACTGCTACGACTTCTACTATAACTACTACTACTACTATAATTGCTACTACTATTAAGAATACTGCTACTGCTACTACTGCTATAACTATTGCTACTACTACTACTGTTGCTACTACTACTATTGCTACTACTAATGCTACTATTGCCACTAACGCTACTACTACTACTAATATTGCTACTACTATAACTACTAATACAACCACTATTGCTACCACTGCTACAACTTCTCTAACTACTACTACTAATACTACTACTACAACTGCTGCTGCTGCTGCTGATGCTGCTACTAATACTACTACTGCTATAACTACAACTACTATTGCTACTACTGCTACTGTTGTTGCTGCTACCAGAACTACTGCTACTACTACAACAACAACTGCTGCTGCTACTACTAATGTTGCCGCTACATCTACTGCTGCTACTACTACTTCGCCTACTACTTCTACTATTGTTATTACTATTGCTTCTACTACTACTAATGATACTATTACTACTACGGCTACTACTACTACTTCTCCTACTTCTACTATGGCTGCTACTACTGCTGCTACGATTGCTACTTGTACTCTACTTCTACTACTACTACTTCTACCTCGACTAGTAAAACTACTACTACTACTTCTACTGCTATTACTACAACAACTTCTGCTATTATCACTTCAACTATTACTACTACTACTATTGCTACAGCTACTACTACAACTACTATAACTATAACTGCTGAAGTTGCTACAGCTATTATTGCTACTACAACTTCTACTCCTACTATTACTACTTCTACTACCCGTACTACTACTACTGCAATTTTTGCCGCTACTACTTTACTTCTGCTACTACTACTACTACTACCACTACTATAACTGTTACTACTCCTGCTATTATTGTGGCTACTGCAGCTACTACTACTACTTCTCCAACTTCTATGACTACTGCTACTACTTTGACTACTGTAAATACTACTACTACTACAACTAATATTACTACAATAACTGCTACTACTACAACAATAACAACTCTAACTAGTGCTACGGCTACTAGTGCTGCTACTACTACTACTAATACTATAACTACTGTGGCTACTACTGCTCTACTATTTTTAGTATTGCAATCATTTCTTCTGCTCCTATTGCTACTATTACTACTAGTCCAGCTACAACTACAACTACTATTATTTTCACAAATGATACTCCAACAACTACTGCTACTATTGCAACTATAATTGCTACTCCTGCTACTACTGCTCCTGCTCCTTCTATTGTTGCTACTTCGAACACCACTACTACTAAAACAGCAGTCACTACTATTGCTATTACTACTTCTGCTACAACTACCACTAAAATTATTGCTATTGCTACTACTTCTACTACTACTACAATAATAATAACAACAACAACAACTACTACTATATCTACTACAACAATGACTATGACTACTACTAATACTACTACTTCTACTACTACTACTACTACTACAACTACTGCTGCTGTTGCTATTGCTTTCAATAATACAATAACTACTACTGCTACTATTACTACTAACACTACTACTACTACAAGAACGACTAGTACTACTACTTCTTCTACTACAACTACTAGCTACTACTACTACTACTACTACTACTACTAATGCTATAGCTATTATTGCTTCTACAACTTCTACTACCCCTACTACTACTACCACTACTATAATTTTTGCTACTACTACTATTACTACTACTACTGCAACTGCTCTGACTCCTACTGCCGCTGCAACTGCTGCCTCTATGGCTATTACTACTACTACTAGTACTACTTCTCCAACTTCTATGACTGCTGCTTCTACCATAACTACTGTTAGTAATTCTAATGCTACAACAAATATTACTACTATAACTATTACTACTACAACAACACTACTACAACTAGTGCAATGGTTACTACTACTATAAGTACTAATACAAATACTACTACTAGTGCTCCTTCTACTACAACTGCTGCTATAACTATAACTACTATTGCTGCTATTGCTCTACTATTATTACTATTACTACAATTTGTTCTACACATACTGCTACTATTACTAATACTCCTACTACAACTGCAACTACTATTATTTTTACTAATGATACACCTACTACTATTGCAGTACTCCTACTACTACTATTACAACAACTGCAACTACTACGCCTACTACTGTTACTCCAGCTACTTCTACTACTGCTACTACTAACTAATATGATGGCCACAATTGTTGCTATTACTACTACTGCTACTACTACGGCTATAATTACTACCACTACTACTACCTCTACTACTACTACTACTACGGCTGCTACAACTACTACTACGAGAACGACAACAATAACTACTACAACAATAACAACTACTTCTACTACTACAATGACTATGACTACTAGTAATACTACTACTTCTACTACAACAACCACTATGACTACTACTAATACTATACTTCTACTACTACTGCTGCTGCTGCTATCACTAATACAACTACTACTATTACACTATTACTACGAATACTACTACTGCTATAACTATGACTATTATTTCTACTACAACAATAACAACTACTACTTATTCTACTACAACTACTACCACTGCTACTACTACGCTTACTACTACTACTACAAGTTCTGCTATTCTACTATTGCTACTACTGATGAAATCGACCTTCCTAACGCCGGCGATGCTCGCCGAAGTGTTCGAGGTCTCGGAAGCTCTTTTCAAGAAAGAAAGTAGCAACAAGAAATAAGGAGAAGATATGGAGAAACTCTCAGATTCTTATTGCTATTTCTCAAGTTTCTGCGATTTCTAAGATGATGATTTACAATGGAGGCGTGCCCCTTATATAGAGGGCACGGTGATGTAAGCGCTCACATCAGCTGGTGGTATGAGCTAAGCGCTTACATCAGCATAATAGTAGCCTATACTAGAGTAGGCCTATAGCCTTTACATAAGACTCCAAGGGAAGTCTTGTCCTAGGCATAGCCCGCTTATCCTAAGGCGTAGCCTTTACAAAAGACTCCAAAAGAGATCTTATCCTAAGGCGTAGTCTTTATATCCGAAGGCATAGCCTTTACAGAAGACTCCAAAAGACGTCGCTGTCATAGGCTGGTAGCTCGTCCTTTGGCTAGGCTCGTCCTCTTGCTAGGCTTTGACTTCTTATTCCGTAGCTCTAGCTGCTACTGTACTGTACAACAGGATTCTACTTTCCTATATTAGCTACTATACTTCCCACCACGCTCCGCCTGCTACGGGTCAGTGGTAGCTATACTTCCCACCACGCTCCGTCTGCTACGGGACAGTGGTAGGGATGGCCTGCTTCTCCTTGACTCGCGCTCTCTTGTTGATGAACCATTTGTGGATGTTGTCTTCAGAGATTGGTCCATGTAGTCATAGCGCCCAAGTCAGGTCCTGTGTTTGCTTCTTTCTAGGGGGCCTGTCGCTTTGACGGAAAAGGCTATTGAGCATCCACAGCTGCGTTGGTGTCGGTGCCCACCGTCGTCCGGCTATGGGTTCTGTGTTGCATGCCTTTGGCCATCTGAATTGTATGGAGCCTGTCAGGTGCTCCCTTATTTTCTGGATAAGCATCTTTATCTCAGATCGCTGTTCTTTGTCATAGTTTGCACATGCTATGTCCTTGAGAAGTCTGTTGGTGTGGTCGTAGAGCTCTTGTATGATGAATCCTGGGTACTCTGTACGCCTTGGTATTTGCTCACCCTGTGGGATGTGGTGAACCACACAGTTGTGCATGACGCTTTCTGCAGGGACTACCTGAGTATGGAAACTATAGAAAAATTTCCTTGTATCCCTGGATTCTCTTGGACTCCCATCTTCTGTGAGTGCTTCTTTTGGGCGGTACAGCCATTATCCTTTGAGGGACACCTGTCCGCCTTTGTCTTGGAAAATCCCCTTGATGATAATTACATAGGGATTGGCATATATCGATTCGGGCGCCAGTAGTACCTCATTATGAAGATGGTAGGTTTCTCCATCTAGCCTGAATGCGAGGTAGTGTAGTTTCTCCTCTGGGCCCCTTCCGGAGGTTAGGATCGCCTCTCCTACGGGCTTTGCTGGGTACTCCTCTTGTGCCAGGGGAGAAGTACTTGTTGTTGGGGTAATGGAGCTTTGCCCGTTGGTATGCCTAGTGCACCCTTCCTTTTGTGGTTGGCATCCTTCTTCGAGGTCTTGTAGAACATTTATCACTTCATTTTGTATGAGTGGGCGGAGGGAGTTGTGGAGGTTCTGAGGATCCTCCCCTTCTGAGATGTTGCATATTGTATTACTCTGGTCCTCTCCTTCCTGCACAGATATTAAGTCATAATTATCTGAAACATTTAGTTGCTCGAAGATAGCAACCCTCTTTTCATTCTTTCTATCATTAGATGCCTCCTCATCTCTTGGGAGGTAGCAGGATCTTCTTGGCGTTACTGGTTGAAATTTTTGGAGGGAGGACTCCCTGCTGAGCCCTGATTGCTGGATATCAATATTCTCTTCTTCCTCCAGCTCTAACTCTTCTACGGCGACGACCACCGATGCTAACTCCCTTTTGAAGTTGTAAGTGTAGGGGATTTTGAAGCTGTTATCCCCTAGGAGGTTTTCCATGTATTCAATTTTGTCTCGCGCATCAGTGAATCCCTGCGCAGCAACATGGTTCCTCGTGATGGTTTCCCTTCTTGCAAAAGTCTCCTCAAATAGCCCGAGCTGTTCGGGTTTTATCAAGAGGGCTCCTTTGTCCTACTGTGCGGACGGTAGGGTCCACATTTTATTCAGGAAGCCTCTTCGAAAACTTCCTTTGTTCCACTGCCCAGACTCCGTTGTTGTTCTAGGTACTGCTGGAGTCATGTTGGCCGCTAGCGGGTAACCTGGTGGTCCTGGTTCCATTGAAGCATCTGTGGGGGGCATGTATGGCCCGCTCTGAGATGTTGCCGAGATTAATGTACTTGTGTACAACCTCTCAGATAGCCTTTCGGCTAGTTTTTGCAGGGCAGGGTACTCCATCTCCAGTACTTCCTCTTCGATGCCTGCTGCAATAGTAGCACTATGAGGGGGACAAGTGTTACCTTCTTCTTCATGCTTTTCAGAAGGTATGCTGGCTGGTTCCTCCTCATCAGGCTCCTTCTCGTTATCTTCGTTTCCCAATCCAGTTGGTTCGGGCTTTGGTTGAGCCTCTCCATCAGCTATTGCCTTGTAGACACTTTCTTGTAGTAGGATACTGGTGCACTCCAGTTCCTCAATTGCTTCTACTTCCTTTTCTTTAAGCGTCTCAGAGTCTTTTTGCAGGCTTGCGCCTAGCTCTAATGCCTTGACTCTTTCTTTGCAGTAGCCCACTTCCTTCTCCAGCCATTCAATTTCCCCTTCACACCTTTCTTGCATCAGCCGCTGGTTAGGGAATGGTTCTGGTGGAGCTGGTGTAACTGGGACCGCTGTTTTAAAGTAATGGGGTCCACATAGGTTACAGGCAGTAACCTTGCATTTGGGGCAATGAATCCTTGCCCGCTGCATTGTTTGGATCTTGCAGCACATGCACTTTTCTTCTCGTGGCTGCATGAAGTCGTTATGCTGCCAAGAATGAGAACATTTTCCTTGGAAGTAAGGCAGCATTACCTGAGGGCGATACCCTCCTTCTAGTTCTCCCAGAACACAAACAGCTTTCTCCTGCTCAGGTGGGTCGAGGGAGCCGTGCAAACTTTGGGTTGATAAAGAGGAGTGACGGTCCTTTTTGCGTTGTGCTTCTTGAAGTTCTTGTAGATACTGCGCATTAAAAGGGATCTCTACATAGTTGGTGTTGTAAGAAGGCCTGTAATAAGAAGAGGTTAGAGGGTAATTGTCTCCTCTGGTGAAGTCCTCCTCCTCCGGAGCCTCGTACTCATAATAATTGTTGTACGATTGTTGGTAGCTTTGCTGGTCCTGATAACACCAAGTGTAGTAGTCTTCCCGTGGGGTAGGCAGGTAGTAAGCCATCAGCCTTCAAGCTTTTGCACTTCCTCAACAAGTATCTGATAAGGATCTCGAAAGACCCTTAGTTTGCCTCGTGCCTCCTGAGGCCTTTGCGTGCGCCTCTCGTGCAGTTGGAAAAACTTGTCCAGCCGTTCAACGCTGCCTCCTGGTTCTCTTTGCTGGGGATGTTGCCAGAACGCCCCAAGTACTAGTCCTCAGGCCTCTTGTTTTGAAAGGGGCCTGCTGTCTAGGACTGCAGTTGTTAAAGTCTTCAGAGAAATCTCGAGCCTCGAGATCTCTTGTGTGCAAGCTCGATGCAGTTCAAAGAGTTGTTTTAAATTCTTTAAGCTAACTCTGGATGCAATACAGGTTTTGTCGTAAATAACAGACAAATTGTGAGCTAGTTGGTTGGTGGAAACTTTTGTTACTAAAGCAAGGTCAAGATACTCAAGGCTAGAGGTTCGGGAATGTTCATACCCCTCCTGAATGGATTTTTCCCATGCTTCAGACATGTGGGCTAAAAGTTCACAGTTACCATAATTTTCCCAAGGATAAATTCCAGTATTAGGTTAAACATGGCAATTCCTTACTAGATTAAAGCAATGCTTCAGGATCATACAGGTGTGCCCTTGGGCTTACTCACGGCCACTCGCCTTCACTGCCAAGTTAGGACCTGTCCTTTTCCCTTACACAAAGCTCTTCACCCAGTCAGTAAAAACCATGCTTAATTCTAATCCGCAAATTACCACAAAGGAAAAGATAGCACTTATGAAATCTTAACACAACATCTTAACACAGTAGTGAAGATCAGGATTTGGGTAAGTACGACCCTTACCTCGCACTCTTGGCACCTTGACCTCTTGGGGGTTCTACTCTGCCATATCTTTAGCTAGGTCTGATACCATGAAATCGACCTTCCTAACGCTTGCGATGCTCGCCGAAGTGTTCGAGGTCTCGGAAGCTCTTTTCAAGAAAGAAAGTAGCAACAAGAAATAAGGAGAAGATATGGAGAAACTCTCAGATTCTTATTGCAACTTCTCTACGATTTTTTGTGATTTCTAAGATTTCTGAGATTATCATTTACAATGGAGGCGTGCCTCTTATATAGAGGGCACGGTGATGTAAGCGCTCACATCAGCTGGTGGTATGAGCTAAGCGCTTACTTCAGCATAATACTTACCTATACTAGGGTAGGCCTATAGCCTTTACATAAGACTCCAAGGGAAGTCTTGTCCTAGGCATAGCCTTCTTATCCTAAGGCGTAGCCTTTACAAAAGACTCCAAAAGAGATCTTATCCTAAGGCGTAGCCTTTATATCCTAAGGCATAGCCTTTACAGAAGACACCAAAAGACGTCGCTGTCATAGGCTGGTAGCTCGTCCTTTGGCTAGGCTCGTCCTCTTGCTAGGCTTTGACTTCTTATTTCGTTGCTCTAGATGCTACTGTACTGTACAACAGGATTCTACTTTCCTGTATTAGCTTCTATACTTCCAGGAAGTATAGTAGCTAATACCGGAAAGTAGCATCCTGTTGTACAGTACGTAGCAGCTAGAACTACGGAATAAGAAGTCAAAGCCTAAGCAAGAGGACGAGCCTAGCCAAAGGACGAGCTACCAGCCTATGACAGCGACGTCTTTTGGAGTCTTCTGTAAAGGCTATGCCTTAGGATATAAAGGCTACGCCTTAGGATAAGATATCTTTTGGAGTCTTCTGTAAAGGCTACGCCTTAGGATATAAAGGCTACGCCGAGGACAAGACTTCCCATGGAGTCTTATGTAAAGGCTATAGGCCTACCCTAGTATAGGTAACTATTATGCTGATGTAAGCGCTTGGCTCATACCACCAGCTGATGTGAGCGCTTACATCACCGTGCCCTCTATATAAGGGGCACGCCTCCTTTGTAAATGATCATCGAAAAATAATCCAAGTATCCAAGTATTGTAAGCATCGTGTGAATTTAGCAATAATAATCCGAGAGTTTCTCCATATCTTCTCCTTATTTCTTGTTGCTACTTTCTTTCTTGAAAAGAGCTTCCGCGACCTCGAACACTTCGGCGAGCATCGCCGGCGTTAGAGAGGTCGATTTCATGGTATCAGAGCTAGCTAAATATATAGCGGAGTAGAACCCCCAAGAGGTCAAGGTGCCAAGAGTGCGAGGTAAGGGTCGTAATTACCCAAATCCTGATTTACACTACTGTGTTCAGATTTTGTGTTAAGATTTCATAAGTGCTATCTTTTCCTTTGTGGTATGTTACGGATTAGAATTAAGCATGGTTTTATACTGACTGGGTGAAGAGCTTTGTGTAAGAAAAAAGGACAGGTCCTAACTTGGCAGTGAAGGCGAGTGGCCGTGAGTAAGCCCAAGGGCACAACTGTATGATCCTGAAGCATTGCTTTAATCTAGTAAGGAATTGCCATGTTTAACCTAATACTGGAATTTATCCTTGGGAAAATTATGGTAACTGTGAACTTTTAGCCCACATGTTTGAAGCATGGGAAAAATCCATTCAGGAGGGGTACGAACGTTCCCGAACCTCTAGCCTTGAGTATCTTGACCTTGCTTTAGTAACAAAAGTTTCCACCAATCAACTAGCTTAGAACTTGTCTGTTATTTACTACAAAACCTGTATTGAATCAGAAGTTAACTTAAAGAATTTAAAACAACTCTTTAAACTACGTCAAGCAAGCACCGGAGTCGTTGAACAAGCCCTCAAAAGACAAAGGCTGCCAGAAGCCTTGGCAGCACCATGGAAATCATAAGGGAATCCATCCTAAGGGAATCCATGCAGGGGATACACGCCCAGGGGCCTCTGTACCTCGGTCCATGGACTTCTTATCGGATGAAAGTGATGACTAGCAGGATAAGGTGGAGGACCCAAGAGGAATGGTTACTGCAGCACGAGATGATACTTCAGGACGAAGAAGCACAAAACAGCACCACCTGTCCTATCCAGAAAAGAGATAACTATCTCACGGAGGAGACAAATCTGCTCCCTCAGCAACTTGGCCTCCATCCCTCACGGGATGATAAAGAAGAGTCAGAAGTGAACAAGGAATCTGTACCTTCTTCAAAAGACAGTGAAGAGCATAACCTGCCAAATGAAGAGACGGAACCTCTAGGTGAAAAGGAGCCACCACAAGTGAAGCTAAGAAGGGAAGAACCAAGCATGACCAACTCTGAAGAGGTAACAAACCCCCGTGGTATGTTAACTCAAATGACTACGCTCTTTATGCTAGAAATTGAAGACAAGCACCAAAGCTGCCCTCGCTACGAAAGGGAATCACTACAGTAACTCCACTACGGGCAGTGCAAGCAGACGATTAAAGAGCAGCACAGCTACATCTCATGGTACGAAGAGGAGATCGCCCAGCTACAAGAAGCGCCGCAAGATCCAAACACTGCAAATCTAAAGAAGGCCAGGAAAAAGAAGAGAAATACTCTTACACCTGCTATGACGAATCAAGAACCAGGAGGACCAAGAAAGGTCACAGAATTCGATATTCTAGAAGGGGTTGTGTTTAACCCCCTTCCAGATAAAGGAGGCATCCATGCCTTTGGCAAGAAGGAGGAATGGGATACCCTAGGGGAACCCAGTGGTAAGTTTGATTATTATGTCCGATACTCACCACCCCCATCATTCTACTTGCCTTTTCCCAAGGCCAGCGAAGCTACTGGCTGGAACGATGATGAAGGATCGGCTAAAGAAAAGAAACCTGCCAACTCCTCTATAAATAATGAAGCAAATGCCCCGCAGGACAATACAGCAACAGAAGCTAAAATGCTCCGTCTGGAGGAAGTCAGCCACGGAGAGGTCAAAGAGGGATATCAACCTCAGGTACCGTTGCCTGCCAAAAGCACCAATCCCCCAAGCAAACCTTCACAAACTAAAGTCCTTCAAGACAAGGAGGCATATCACCTTCGACCACAAGAAGAGAGGGATAAATGCCTGGGGAAGAAGCAGAGGAAAAAGAAAGTGCTGCATTGCTTCAACTTAAATGAAGAAACCTACAATCTGGCTGATGAGGTAATGCTTTTCCCTAACACAAAGAATGAAAAGCCTTATATCATGATTATCAAGAAGATTTTCCAAGACAAGGATGGAAAAATATGCTTTACTGGGCAATGGTTATATCGCCCGGAAGAAGCACACCTGATTGATGGGAGTACAAGGAGATTCAGCGATACTAGGGAAGTCTTTTATAGTTTCCACACTGATATAATCCCTATAGAATCTATCATGCACAAATGTGTAGTTTATTACATCCCACAAAACAAGCAGCTGCCACTCCGCACAAAGCATCCTGGATTCATTGTGTAGGAAATTTATGACCACACTCAGAAGATTCTAAAGGATCTAGTGTCCAATGACTATGACATGAAAAGGCAATGTGAAATTGGGCTCCTGATCGAAAGGACAACAGCACTGCTGGGCAAACACCCAGAAGCCTTCACCAATCCGGCTAGCAGCTTGCAGAGCACTCACAACACCAAGGCGAATCATCTACACTCCAACGCAGCAGCAAGCTGAACGATCAGCAGCACAGGAGAAGAAAACCGCCCAAGGAGCACATATTGCATGCACCAAACAATGCAAAAGGTGAAAACCCATTGCCCCAAATGCAAGCTTATACAGGAGCAACGATATTATATTGCATGGTGCGAGGGAGAAATTGAGCGACTGATGAAAGAAGTCAAAGGGAGAGCACAGGAGTTAGAAGCAGACCTGCACAAACACTATAATGAAAAGGAAGAAAAATCGGTAGTAGGACCAGCGGAAGAACAAGAACATACCAATGTTCTATTCCAAGCAAGTGCAATAGACAGAGCAACCCAGCTCAACTCAGAACCAAGAATGGTAAACAACATGCTCTACAGTATGCTTATTGTACTTGAAATACCAAATCTTCCCAGGTTCCAAGTACAAGCAATACTAGACACAAGAGCTACCGCGTGCTGTATTGATGAAGCATCGGTACCACCTGAAGCACTGGCGCCAACTAATTGCATCATACAGGTCAACGGAGTCAACTCTCAACAAATGACAAACAGGAGACTCAAGCAGGGAAAGATGTACATCGGAGATAGCAGCTTCCAAATCCCCTGCACGTACAGTTTCCAAATGAAGCCAGGGAATGGAATCCAATTCATTATTGGATGCAACTTCCTGTGAACTATGCATGGGGGAGTACGTATACAAGGTAATGCGGTTACCTTTCATACTACCCCTGAGCAAGAGGAGAAGGCCACAGCTGTGGA